>JAHBCN010000599.1:0-122500 GCA_019359885.1 Listronotus oregonensis
CATTGCATTACATGCCCGAAAAACAAGTGTTTTGCAGGTCTCGAAAAACTTCCAGGAGTTGCCTACAGCTAATTACAGCTCGCCCTACAAACCGCTTGACTCGACCTGCAAAAACACTACTTACCAGTCTTATAAATGACTAATGGAGAATATATATATTTTTGCTAATATGTAAGGTATAAAGCAACCAAATTTTACTCTATACTTTCTTTAATTTATATGTATTTAGGGAATGAGAGGTACCTCACCAAACTAAATCCGGACTTATTACCCCATTATTTATCTTAAGAAAACGGCTAATGCTGGATTTTCTAGACTTATGGCTTAAAAACCTTAAGTTCAAAATTTGGATTTTTGGTCAGTTTATCTATATACCTACATACATACATAAAAACTTAAGTGTAATAAAAACTAGTGTAATATACTTACTTTACGATCCATATTTCCCTTTAATATCACGAGAAAAACCTTCACAAAACACAAAGTGTTTTTAAAATAAAGTAAGGTTAAGTACTAAAGCGAAGCTAATCTTTCTTTCTAAACCTGGCGTCGTTGTCAAAAAATGTACCAATCTCTGTGCGTGGTACATTTAAGCAAACGAGGTCGATATGTTAACTGTGTTTACATTTCCACGAGGAAATATAGTAGACGCAGTAAACGTAATGGTTCTGCATTAAATAATATCATTATTATAACGTTACAACAATAACATTTTTTGTTTTAACAAATTATAATCGTATCTGATACGTATATTAACACATGTATCGAACTTGTATTTAAAAGACCATTCTATACATGGCAACATTTTAACGTTAATATAAAAGTACATAAAAATTACGTCCGTAAGATGTTTGTTCTATACCGTATTAAAAATATTTACAAGGGTATGTTACAGAAACGAAAATTATCGGTAACAATTCAAGAAAACGAAACAGGCATGATAAAATAACGTTTAGAATTAAACGTTATCACAGTTACTTCTGAATAACGTTACAAAACGTGCTCAAGATGTTCTTTGCTTAGTGGGTAAACTCAAATTTTTATTTTAGTAAAAAAGAATATTTTTAACAGCTTTAAATAAAAATGATTGACACATATAATATTTCCTTTATATATTTATTCTTGTTATAATTTTACTCGTTGTCTCGTTTATTTTATTGAGGGCAATTCTTAATATTATTTGCTTTAAAATAAATAAATTAACTTTACCAAAGGCCTCCCATTATGTAAAGTTAGAAATAATTCAAGTGTAAAAACGTAACATTGCCACCAAATTGCAATAATATAATGTCATTCCAAAAATTTATGCGAAAAGACGTAGGTTTTACGTTGTTTGGCTTTTGGATTAATATTATGCTAACGCTTGCATTCTATTGCATATTCTCTTTGTACGTACACAGATGAAAGCAAAGGTTTTATTTTATAGGCGCTTATTAATGCAAGAAAATAAAACAACTTTATTCGTGGCGTGCTAATTGCATAAAAGTAGTAAAAATGTTAAAAAAATTGTTTTTAACTGAAATTAAAATGTTAATAAATATGAATATTTTTATTTTATTACTTATCCCCCCGTCAGTAGGTAAACACAAAGAAACATTATAAAAAAGTTAATTTTCACAGCACTGGCAGTAAACCACGAAGTAGTATTATTATTATCACGTCAGCAGATAGAGGCTTCAAAACAAGTTAACTTCAACATATTTAATTTTTATGATATTCAGTTGTTTTTCATATAACTAGATAATTTGCAATTGTTTTGACATTTTTAGTGGCAATTTTCTCGAAAACCAACTAAGATAGGTATAGGATTATATCTGGAATGACTTGTAGAATGCTAATCATACAAAATATGTAGGGTGTTTCATTCCAAATATCAAAATTGATGCAATTGGTGTTAAAATACCCAGAACTGGCATCTAATGACACAATATACTATCCTAAAATTTTAGAGCGATATGTTTTCTTTTAAGAAAGTTTAAGGCTTAATAGAGTTTTCCTTGTCCTGTGTCTGTATCCAATCCCACATATACAATTTTTTTTAAATCATGAAATACTTTACGGTAGCTTAAAGTCCTGGTATAAACGTATCGTAAATGACTGATATATACTGGGAGGCAGCTCATTAAGATGGTACCTAAAAAGACCTAGAGGTTTGCTGGAAGTAAAGACCTCTTTAGAACGCAGGTTCCACTTTCTAGACATTCTACAGATGGAAAAACAAGGAAAGTCAAATGGATGCGTTACAGAAGCACTTCATTTTACTTTATTAGAAGCCGCTGTCCATATTTCACGTAATAAAACAACAAGAACGGACCATCTACAATATGCTTTAAAAGGTATTTAACACAATATATATTTTTTTTAATTCTAGATAGTAAATTAAATACAACAATTTCCAAAAAAAAACGAAATATTTACACGATTGTTCTGGTTTTTTTTTAATATTTGATCTACTAAGTGTAGTTTATTAAACTTACCCAATACAATTAAACAAATTTAGGTGGCTTTAAAATTTCTTAACAATAAGATATCAAAAATAAAGGTTTGCAATTCATTGCTGTGTTGTAATTTTCAGCAGATTGCAGGCGGGCCATTAAAAATCTTAAAATTAACTTTTAATCAACTGCAATGTAATGTAAAACACTATATTAATACTCAGAATCCAGCAGCCTTTCTATTGGTCATTATCTTGATCGCGCGGGACAAGTAACGCAGTAAATTAAATCATTTTTGTTTTTTTTCTCCTTAAAAGAATTTTTCGAAATCCGAATTATTTTAAAAGTTATACCTAAAGTTGTTACTCGAAGCCATGAAGCTAGAATCGAAATTTCTGAGTTTAGAGCTTCAAGTGCTTTAAAAGAAGAAATAAACGCTAGTACCTTAAAAAGAAATTCGTTTAATATTCAATATGAGGTAGAATAAAAGCCTGATATCTGCACCTGAAACTTAACTTAAACTTTAAACGAGTTTTCTCGAAACCACTTTTTTGAAACGTTTGTCACAAAATTTTAAGCTCTTTTTGACCGATTTTCTTACAAGTTATCATGAATTTTTTGTATATATCCCTTTATTGCACGAACCAATAAAAAAAAAAATTGAATTTTTAATTTTTACTATTTATACCTACCTTCTTCTTTGAGAAACCATTTTGCGAGAAAGATTTTTTTTTATTTTTCTTGATTTTTGCTATAATGACATTTGTACTAATAAAGAATCTACCATTTTTTTATTTTACAGATGATTAGAAGAGAGGGAATCGTGAAAAGATGGATACGTTCTTGTTTTCTCCGTCTACTTTAACAGCGGGTAACTTTGTGATATTTGCTTTTTTCTTTTTAATTTTTTTATTAATCTTTAAAATATAAATAAACGTATGATAAAAAACTGTATAGCGAAAATATTATTTGTTTTTTTATCTGGTTTTTAAGTGGTTCATAATATTACTCTGTATGTCAGCTATGGATAAAAAGAATAATTAAGACCACAAAATCGACCCTATGGAACTCTTGCCCTTATTGAAAATTGAAAGAAAAACCACAAGTCCAGAATTGTTCTCGACTTGTCGTTACATGAAACTTGTAATGTGCAGGTTTTGTGTTGATTTTTAATTACTTTATTTAAATCTACCTTGTATATTTAGTTTGGAACCTGTTAACTGTTTGTTTTATTATTATTGTCTTTCAAGAGAAAATACCAGCATCTAAAATTTGTTGTAGTGTTACTATGTTACTACTTAGAAATATCAAACAAAATATAATTTTATTGTCAGAATTTGGAATTTATTTTATCGAAAGACAACAGTTTATTTAAAGATACTTATATACAAAATTACGAGAGGCGCTTTTCGTACTACTAATTTATCAAATTGTTGCTAAATAAATATATTGAAAGAAGTCTGAGGAGCATCATTGTGTTTCTGGTTAGCGATACTTAATTATTGAACAACATTTTGCAAGTTATAATTTTTACGTATACCAATAAAAAGTTTACCAAATTAAAGAAATCATTGTGTAAGGCCATTTTTTTTCTGTTCGTGGCTTGATAATTTTATAAATATCAGCCTGATATCATTAAAAACTGATATTTTTTTAAAATAAGTATAGAACACATACACGACATACAAACTTTAATTTGATTTTAGAGCTGGCATAATACACGTAGTCATTTTTATTTTAATTCCCTAGAAAGCTTCGGGAACCTATTTAAACCTCGCAAATAACTAAAAAATAGGATGACTCGTCGTCGCTTTTTCGCACAATGAAAAATCAGCAATTGCAAGCAAATAAGAGCTGAAAATGAATCTAAGTTAAGAATGTACAGCATAACAATCATTTGCAAAATAACAGGCAATCAGCCATTTTAATTCCTGCAAGGATATCGAAATATTTAAATAAGTGTTTTTTACTTGCTTGGGGTTTCTGTATTTCTTTAATAATATACATTTTTTTTATTTATTTGTTTATTTATTATAAACCAAATACATATTTATTTAACGAAATAATTAATATTTAATTCTTCAATAAATTTATTCTTTTTCATGTATTTATTCATTAATTTATTTATTTTATTGAATTAGGTGGTTGCGGAAATATTCGATTGTGAAAATCACCGACTTTACCACTGCCTGACTGACACTTATTTCTTCATTGACTCATCAAAATTATGGATCACTTTCTGGGGGAGTAAAAACTTGAAATTTGGTATGTAAGTTTATAAGCACACAAGCAAAGTAAAAATTCCGAAATCTGCACATTTTTACTCGGAACGTCCTCAAACAAGGGCGGTAATATGGTACATTTAAGAAAAGTTTTAAAAGTTTGCAGTCTCTGACTCAATTCGAGGTTTCGGAGACATACTTATCTTAGAATTTAAAATGCAAGCGGGATTTTGTTCACTAAACAAAGAAAATTGCAATATTTTACCTATTAGATCCCAAACCCCATTCTGTTCGAAAAAAAAATATCTTTAAATCCAGGATCACACAACTTGTCTACCCTTATGAATAGAACTGTGCAAAAACTTATATTCGAAGAAGAATTATTATTAAAATAATTGTTTTCACTCATTGTACTAAAAAAAAAAGATACCACCACAAACACTCATGTAAAATAGGAGCCAAGTTCCTATACAATAATCTCGGCTTCTTAAATTAAACAAAGGTGCTTTTTTGACTTGGCAATTTTTTTACCAATCTGTCTGCAGTAATAAAAAAACCTGGCTTGCCAAGTCAAAAAAACTTAGTCCAAAATTTTAAGGACATATGATATATTTAAGACTATAAAAGGCTTGGTACTAATTGCATTGTCACCCAAATCATTAAAATCACACCTGTTCTTAAGAATTTCCAAGGTCTGCTTTACGTAAAGTGCGCGACGAAAAGTTAGGTGCAGACTAGAATAAGAATATATTTACTAATATTTAATTATTTCAAAACCAAATATGTCTGACTATGAGTTAACTTAAATGAATGATTTATATTACGGACATATGAGGTCTAACTATTTGTATAAATTTTATTTTTTTAAAACTTATGAAGCGACAAAACGATAGGGGCATTTTAAAAAAATATTCCTAATATTAAACTTTATTTAAAACGGGTACATTTTCCATTTGCTCTAATTGTTTCAAATATATTTTTTTTGAAATATGATTATATAGTTCCTTAATATAATTTTGAGGTATTTGATGCCAGGCATTTATGATAACCTTTTTTAGATCATCTGCACTAGAAAACAGTCCTGAATTTTTATAAACTGTTTTTGCAAGTTTTCCCCAGATACACTCGAATATGTTTAGATCCGGAGATCTTGGGGGCCAGTCCAACACTTTTATATCATGTTTTTTGAACCATGAGAAAACTACTCTTGCCGTGTCTACTCCAGCGTTATTGTGTTGAAAAATGTATCTACATTTTGTCATAGATTTGCCATGCTTTAAAATAATATTATTAAGAATATTTATATAACTTCGTGCATTTACGGTTTTTGTCCAAAACTGTAGGTAAATCTGTTTTCTTATTGTACCCAGCCCATACCATTACTGACCCTCCACCACTATGTCCACGAAAGATAATTAGAGAATTATCTCTTTCTTTCTTAAGTCATAATAATAATATAAGTGACCACAGTGGCGTAGCCAGAGTTAGTCCATAGGGGGGATTCAAAACATCAAACTCGTATAACCCACAAAACATGTTAAGAAAAAATGTTTTACAAAAAGGGCAAATTTTACAAAACAAAATCTAATCGTCGTGGTTTTTTTGCAAGCTCATTAAATACTTTATTAGTATCCAGCAAAATATCCCTGTGTATGCTCAGCATGGCTTAACCATTGAGCCGGTTCTAAAATAATAAAACATGAAGTAACATTGTTATAAAACATTTTTGACGTATATTGTGAACCTAAGAAGTTAAATTTCTTAATTAAGTTTTAACTCTCTTTAATGTTGAAAATGACCGTTCAGGAGTTGCTGTAGATACTGGTAGGGTACAAAAAATTTTCAACAGTTTGTAAATATTTGAATATGCATCTTTACTACCTATGCCCAGTAGATTTATGGCTCGACGTTCTATATTTTGTGGAAACAAACCATAGTCTCAGCTCAGCAAAAACGCAGCTTTTAGAAACTTCTGGTAGAAAATGAGATAAGAGTTTATCAAATGAACGTGGATTATTGTTAAATTTTCCTTCTGAAAATAAGCAAAGAAATCCCTTGAGAATCCTTTTGTGATTACTAAATCTTTCTGTTAATTAATTAATAAAAAAGTCCATATACGGTAAATATGCCGTTATTTTAAAATAATCTCTAACTGGATTCTCCGAGTCCACGGAAATATTTGGATTTGCTCTATGCTCTATTGACTTTTTATAATTATTTTTATTTTGATTTCCAAAGTTCCAACATTACTTGCAGTCTTCTAAAACCATAAATTTATATAAGAAATTAAAAATAAAGTACCTGTGGACTAAGGTATGTTACTCGTTTGCTGGATGTTTTGAGAGGATTTTTTAAGTCCGCATCAACTTTTGCTCTGTCTGAAATATTATAATATTTTATGGAAGTTGCCAGGAATAATTTCACTTTCATGGTCTGTGTCAATTTTCCATGATCCCTGTGTCCCCTTAATGCAATATCTTGCCTTCCACAAAGGATAATTCCTTCAATTATAGGTTTAATTTTTTGTCTGTTTTCTATTGCTTTTATTTCTCTATCTATTAAATTAAGAACGTCTTTACCCTTCCCTTCTTCGATTCTTTTTAAATTTTCATGGGAATGGATTGATTCATTATGGTATTTGTGTAACTGGTGTCCTTTTTTTTATCTTTGTTACAGCCCACGAAGGATTTTTCATATACATATATAATATATGCTAGACATATACATATACATATATGCTCCTAAGTACCAGAGTACCGTGAGTGCCGGGTTTTCCGATGTTTAACCTGTCTGTTTCCCCAGTTTCGTCAACGCTGTCCAAGCACTGAAACGAACAAATATTGCATTTCACAGCACCTTTAAGACAACGCGGTAGTGCCACCAGGGACGTATATTTCTCTCCATCGGGGAATCCAACCCGGATCGCTGGCTCGGCGAACCGAGGCTCTGACCACTACGCTGCCGAAGAGAATACCTAAAATTAAAAGGAAAATTACCCAGTTGACTGAGTAAATTTGAAACGAAGCCATGGATGTGCGAATCAAATTGACTTCGTACCTCCCTTATAAAAATGTAAAACTTAAGCGCTTTTTTTTTAATTGAGTTTACTCTATTTAGTTAATTATACTTTTCTACGTAAAAATATTTTTAAAAAGAACAATTTTGAACCCCTCCCCCGCCCAAAATATACTATGTGCTTTCATTATTATTCTTTTTAATTATATTTAATTAAGCTATAAAACTTAAACAAAACGACGTGTATTGTTTTCGTCTTTTAAAAGGTTAATGTTCATTATTCATGGGGAGGGATATATCCTCCATATCCCCCTCCCGTGGCTACGCCACTGAGTGATTTTTTCCATTCTTTTGACCATGACATGTAATTTCGAGTAAATAGTATTGGAGTATTGATATTTTTAAAAGTTAATGGAGGTTTTTTTTTAATTTTCTCCTGAACTAATTGGGTGAAGCTTTATGTAATCTTTATACGTTTCGTACGTTGATCTGAATACCTGCTTTTTGGGTTATTGCCGATGCAGAAAGCATAGAATCAGAGGCAACCCTGAAAATCGCTTTCCCTTGACAGTTGAAAAGTGCACGTGGAAAGCCTAACGACTTTTCAAATCCATAATTCTCTTTATTTTTCACAAAATTGTAAACAACATTGGCACTTCTTTTGATTTTTTTTTTTAATAAAAAATAATAAAAACCTCCTAATGCGTCACAACCAAGGAAGTTTAAAGGTGTATGGAAGCCCAATACTGTAGAACAAAATTGTCCCGCCGTGCAGGGCAGCGGGAATCGGGGGGTCGGCAATGCGGAGTTTGCGCAATGAGTAGTGGGTCAGGGCCAGACTTCCATAGTTCTTTGTTACTATCTATAAAGTTAACATCACCATATGTCAAATTTAAATATTCACTGTTTTTTTTTGCGTTGGTTATTCAACGATATCACTGTAGAATATTTAAAATTATTGTGTAATATTGGATTTTATATCATCTGATATAATATGGAAAGAATACTTTACAGCCCTCTATTTAAATGGTTGATATTTTCGGGAGTTTTGTATTTTTACCAAAAATCTTTGTAAATAAATAAAACACGATTTTTTAAAATAAATTTTAAACTAAATTGTTAAATGAAATAAAAGTACCTAAATGTAAACCTTATTTCTTTTTTATAATCCACAGAAACACACAAACATTGTGGTAATCATCTAAAAGATAGTTAAGATTGCCTTACTTTCCCACTGCTATTTCCTATGAATATTTTATTTTCTATTATTCATAATTGATATAGGTATTATTATTTATTCGGTTACCTAACGTTACACCTAATTTAAATATAAGAAATACTTACCTAAAGTAAAAAATGCCGGGTATGTTACCCTTGGATTTGCAAGACAAAACCATACAACCTCCAGTCATTTTGTTACGATATTAAGTAACAAACAATAAACACAAAATTATAGTCACAATTAAATAAACACTAATCACTAAAATAAAAATGTTTTTATCAATCCAAAAAACTCCTGCAACCACAAAATATAATCACACAAGGCAAAACAACCGAAACTAATACGGCGCAAAGGGCACAAACCACAACAAAAAACGGCGATTGATGAGACGACGACGCCAACGGTTGGTGGATGGTACAGCGCGGATATCAACGCGCCGCGTGCGCCGATGCATTAAAAAAGGTATTCCGGTTCTCATAAAGTATAATGTGTTGCCTAACTGCACATTGATTTATCAGTGTGTAAGTGGGCAACACATTAAATTATTTTATGGTATTTTGTTATTGCGCAGAATCGGCAAGGCCAAGTCTGACAGTTATTTTTATACTGGGCTGGACATTTTTTGATCGAATGGGCCATAGCATTGGGCTTCCATACACGTTTAAAACTTCCTTGGTCACAACGAGTGATCACGCGTGTCACGCGTCCGTACGTGTAGCGTATTAAATAACAACTGTGCATCGCGAGTCCGTATGGTGCCTCTATGTTTTTGTGGTTGCCTGTTTATGTCATGGACTGTATTCATTGACTCGACTATGAGGCTATTTGTGGATAGGCAATTGGCCCTTATATTACATGCTCTTTTTTCAATAAATGGAAAAAAATGATTAAGGAAAGGATCACTTTTTGTAGTCAAAAGAATAATTTTAAAAAAAGGTTTTTCAAATTAACAATCGGCTGACAAGATTAATGGGATGCACAAAAATGTTTCAAAAATGGTAAAAAAATATAAACAAAAACTTATAAAATCTAGTACTAAAAGTTGTATTTGTGCAGGTGTGTTTTGTTACTATTTAACAAACATTAAGTGCAGCAGTAATAAATTTTTTCACCAACCAAAAAAAAAACAATTTTACCAAAAATTTAAAACTTGCTTAGAAATATGCATCCACTAACGGAAATACCGGTATGCAATAGAATGTAAATAGCAGCATGAAATAAATCTTCAAAGTCGAGGAAATGCGGAACCTCAATCATTCTGCGAAAATACGCGAAATAACTAACATTTTATTATTGCTGTTCTAGTAGCGGCATTGTGATTTTCCGCAGTTATGAAAGAGATTTAAAATGTGATTTTAAATATTTCAAATGGCATATCGAGATAGAAATACAGTAAAGACCAGGAGTCCAAAATAAATTCACACGTCTAGTTACTTACCAGATACCGTATTTTTTGACACTTACGCCTTTTATACAGGATGTCCCATTTAAGAGATATCTGATCATAAATATTTTTTAATAAAACACCCTGTATAATATTGTATTTTTGGATTAACTAATACATTCTGGACCAATTTTTTGAAATACTTTCTATTTCTAAAGTGAAAGGTTACCCGAAAATTTTCGATTAAAAAATAGTATTCTTCATTTAATTATTTAAATAGGTAAGACCAGTCATTTAAGTTTGTTATTAGTTGTCTTTAGTTATCATTTTACGGCTAATAATTATTATGAAATAACTTTTTTCTTACACTAACTTAATTGAATTTTTAAAAAACAAAGTGGTTAAATTGACCTAAACTCAGGGAATAGATGTGTTAATATTAATAGGACTCATAAGGAAGTTTGAAATATCCAGCCATTTAAATATCTCAGTCAGACGTAAGCAAAATTGAGAAGAAATTTAGAGAAATGGAACACGTAGGAGATGTTCCTGGGTCCCGTAGCCTTCAATTCCTGAAGACAAGAAATTAAATATTATTTTAGACATTTAAAAATATCTTCATTAACCCACCTAAAAGCTAGCATTCAAAAAAGAGGAAAATAACTCATATATAAAAATTAATTTATGAGCTCAACAAACATGATACAGATCGTCAATTAGAATTTTGTAAAACTTTATTGAATATTTGCAATAACTATTATCGGTTTTCCCATAGAATAATATTTTTTAATGAGTCAACCTTCTGCCTGAATAAAGTGTCGAATAGACAAAATTATCGCTACTGGTCTTGGACTAATCCACACTAAAGGGTATGGCCAGTATAAAAAATCTGTTAATAGATAGATAGATAGATAGAATTGATTGCCATTAAATATACATAAAGTATAAAGGGTCGTCACTACAAAAAAAAAATAAAATAAATATATAATAAAAATAATAAAATATCATATAAATAAATTAATAAAATATCATATAAATACCGTCATATTCACAAAAACATTGACCAACAATAATAATGTACAAACAAATAAAATATGTAAAAAAAACATTAAAAATATAAAGACAAATACCATACAGAAAAATAAAAATTGCACCTAAGCTATAAAACAAACCATATTTAGTATAAAATAAAAATAAAAATATTTACATATAAAAAATATGAGATATAAAGAAACCAGACAAAAGCATTAACAAAAAAAAACGCTTATTGTTGCATAAACTCTGCAACTGAATAAAATGCTTTATCAATTAGAAACTGCTCAAGTGCATTCTTGAATTTACCCTCATGCATATGCCTTAAATTTTGATGAAGCTTATTATAAAGGGTAAGACAGCTGTAAAAAGGAGAGTTTTTAAAAAATGAAGGAATTGCGATCCTTGTATTGTTTCTTGTGTTGTAAGAGATGCTCCGAGTCTTCCAAACAATTCCCCATTTGCATTCCCATAAGACACACACTTAAAAATGAACACACAAGGGAATGTAAGGATCCTTTTCTGAACAAATATGGGTCTGCAACTTTCAAGCGGCCTTAAGATTAAATATATGTCTTAATATTCTTTTTTGTCCCACAAAAACTAGTGCACCACTACCTCCCCAGGAGACAATATTACTAGAAATATCGCTGTAAGCCAGTCAATAGTAGACGGAAATTAACCCAGACCCATCCAGTGTATTCTTAAGATTAAGAATAGCATAATATGCTGAATTCAGCTTCGAACAAATATACTCGACGTGATGGCAAGGTAATGAAGAATCAATGATAGTTCCCAAAAATTTTGCAGTGTCTGAAAATTGATATTGTTAATTATTTCGAAGTTAGATGGTAATGGCTTTCGAATAAACAAATTCATGTATGTAGTTTTAGTGCTATTAATTATAAGATGATTGTTACGGCACCAAACTTCCACTTCACGACAGGTTACCCTAATGTGAACTGCGAGCTCCTCCGGGGTATCCGCCGCTAATACTACCGCGGTGTCATATTGTGTCGGTATTGTGAGGGACAGAGTCATAGAATCGCATTTGTTCGATGGAACGCTAATAGGTCATCGATACCTGGATTTTTAAAGACTTAATTAATCCCCGCCCTATGCTGTTGGTTTGTAAACAACCCAAATATTTCTGGGGATTTTCTTTGGTTTCAACAGGATGGCGCGCCTTCACATTTTCGTAGAGATGTGCGAGAGTATTTAAAGGACGCGTTTCCAAATTGATGGAAAGGGCGAAGGGGGCAAATAAAGTGACCGGTTAGGTCACCTCACGTAACTGCAACGAATTATTTCTTTTGCGGCTACCTAAAAGCTAAAGTTTATAGGAACAAGCCCAACAATATTGAATACACCACAATTTTTTGTTAGGAAGTCTACAGAGCACAGTTTGAGCATTTACATGACTTAAGAGTAGAGTAGTTCTAAAAAATATTTATGATTGATATTCATTTTTTATTAAGTATTTTTGATAAACGGATTCTTTATTTATTTGAAAATTTCTCACGAACTTTTTACTTAGGATATACTACCTAAAATATGTCTAGAATGTTCCGGTGAATCAAAAATTGCAATAATTTACGAGGTGTTTTATAAAAAATATGATTTAATATCTCTTAAATGGGACGTCCTGTATTAATCACTCACTATCCCGAATAGTTGTTCTAATCTGGGAATAAAGCTCTTCCCTGACTAGGTAAAAGAAGCTACTGAAAACAGAAAACAAATTGTCTGGTACTTTTTAAAATAAACATAATACAAGGTATTATCTTAATATATAAATGTCTTTTAGTAGGGTAATGCTTGTATAAAAAAACTGTTTAAAACTATTTAAAATAGTTCCAGTAATAAATAAAAAAAAATTACAGAAAACATTTTATGGTAAACTCCTATGTGCGCACGGGATATGAAAATAGAAGGTAAAAATAACATTAGAGCGGTGTTTTATGTAAAATTTTTGCCAAGAAATATACAAAACTTTTGTTTGGACTTCTTTGAAACTTTAATCATAAAT
The DNA here is from genome assembly GCA_019359885.1 of Listronotus oregonensis. Classification (NCBI taxonomy): domain Eukaryota; kingdom Metazoa; phylum Arthropoda; class Insecta; order Coleoptera; family Curculionidae; genus Listronotus; species Listronotus oregonensis. Next base: position 13,340 of record JAHBCN010000599.1, read on the forward strand.
TAAATTAAATTTAAAGAAACTGTGTATACTCTATATTCGGTATTTAATTATTTTAAAATATTATTAGTTATTAAGATATTACCCACTTTAATATAAAAGTTTTTTAGAATTATAAGTAATAAATTACAACTAATATATGTTTGTATATATTTTCTATCTTTCCGCGCAAATATGGTTTTATTAGAAAAGCTGGTGAAACTTTTTTTTCAATATCATTTTAAGCGCTCTTTAAATATACTAAGATTTTTAAATGTGAAGTTAACTTAAAAAAGAGTTCACTTTGAGCTAAACGTCTTTAATACTAATCAAATTTTAGTTTTAAAATAATTATTTTATTTTAATTTATTTGTTACTGATCTGAAGTAAGAAACACCATTGCTTTAAGTTTGTTATAAATAAAAACCTTTTTATTTCGTGCAAATACTGTACTATCCGAATTACAGGCCACCTTTATTTATCTGCCAACCTGATAAAAACTTTTTTCTATATAATATATAAACAAAAGTATCGTAAATGGGTGGTTTAAAAAATATTGTCAAGGCCATGCTTATTTAAAAACAAATTTTAAAACATGTTTGAAACTTCCTGTATAATGTTAATTTGTTTTTTTTTTAATTCTACATGACAGTACTAATATACCATTTTTTTTATTTCAAAAAATGTGAAAATTATAATAATTTAAAATCAAAAAAATTATTACAATTTTTTTGGTTTATCTTGTTTTATTTTGGTATATTTATTTTAATTATCTACTTAAACATCCTTAAAATTTATGAATAAAGCTGCTTAAAATTTTTAAAATTTAAAATACAAAACTTTTAAACTTCAAAGCTTGACAACCCTAATTTTTGTATCGTAAATGGGTGGTTTAAAAAATATTGTCAAGGCCATGATTATTTAAAAACAAATTTTAAAACATGTTTGAAACTTCCTGTATAATGTTAATTTGTTTTTTTTTTTAATTCTACATGACAGTACTAATATACCATTTTTTTTAATTTCAAAAAAAGTGAAAATTATAATAATTTTAAAATCAAAAAAATTATTACAATTTTTTTGGTTTATCTTGTATTATTTTGGTATATTTATTTTAATTATCTACTTAAACATTCTTAAAATTTATGAATAAAGCTGCTTAAAATTTTTAAAATTTAAAATACAAAACTTTTAAACTTCAAAGCTTGACAACCCTAATTTTTGCCCGATTTTTTGCAATTAACCCTATTGCAGGGTGTTTGCAATAAAAATATCTTCATTTTAGTATTAAATTTGTTTTAATGCAGATGGGTGCAAATTACAATATGTAAGGTAACCCAAGGTTTCTATATTCTTTGGGTTTTTTTTAGGGATTTAATATTTGTGGTAAGCAGGTGGGTCAAAGTGTTGTAAAAAATGTATACTAAAATTTATCATACCCTTGGCCATCATTTTTAGGGATCAATTGGCGATACTTTTATTTACAAATTATATGTGGATAAAAAATAGTTTTCATCCGATTGGAAAATGGGTTGAGGTCGCCCCTAACTTAGATACCCTACTATTTCTTTTTAAATCCTAGTAGAGCGCCTTTACGCAGCATTTTCTTAAAAGATCTTAAAGATCTTTAGAGGAAATGGTGCTATAGAGTGTTTTTTGTAAGTGTTACTGTCACCCTTCTTTTATTTATTAAACGTTACACAATTTTTTATTTTTTAAGTGTTTTATTGTAAAAAACATAATATAGTTTTAACGTCTGTATACTTACTGCTGTTTTTCTATTACCTAGGGTGCTTTGCTTTTTATTTATGACATTTAAATTTGAGTTACTTTGTGTAGCATTATAGGGCAATAGAGCTTAAAAACATATTTATAATTTTTGTCCTTATTTTTGTCGATATAAAAAAGCTTAATAAAATATGACATTTTTAATGTAAAAACTCTATTAATATTGGTAATGTGTCTTCTTTAAACTAATTTAAATTAATATAAAGACTTATGCAATAAAAAGTTTTATGTTTTTGTAAGTGATAAATATTTATGGTCGAATTATCGCCTCGAAAATCCCTACCTTATTTACAACTTTAAATTGCAACTAAAGTTTGAAATTAGCGAAACACACCTTGTAAATATTGGTTACACATATAAATTAGGTATTTTATTATTACAGCGCTCCATCAATAAATTTTTTATGAAGAAGCTTTTAAAAAAGTATTTCGGATTATTTACGACCGACAAGTATAAACATAAGCATTAGCACTTCTTATACAGTGATATAAACCCAGAAGTAAATTTTAAAAACTTAAAATCTTTTAACGAGAATACTCGTAGTCTTTATTGATATCGCTAATATCTACGCTTTTTGAGAAAAAAAAAACCTTATCGTTAATTATTGATTTATTTCTAACATATTTTTAAATGTATTTTTTTATCTTAAAAACAGGGGTTTTTATTAAGGTTTTGTTTTAAATGAACTGTAAGTTTAGAAAGGTTAATTGACTTTGTGAGTTTATGGGCCCTGGGACCTGCACTGAAGCTATTTTTTCTGACAAGTAAAAAAGGATTTTTTCAAAAATGAAAAAAACAATATTTATAGGGCATGTAATGGAGAAACGTAATTTGCTACGCCCCCCCAATATATGTAGTTGACGCCATTCCCTGATGCCCCCAAATGAAGACTGAAACCCAATAGGGTTGGTTGGATGCTCTTTTCTTGACTATTACTAATTGAGACGTGTTTTTAATTTAATATACGTTTAATTATTTTATTATAAAAAACCTTTCAGATTCTTTCAATTTACTTAAATTAAAAAAAAAAATGTTTTTTTAAATTTAGCTTAATTTTATGAACAGGAAGTTTCCCTTTTTCCCCAAATCCGAAAGTTCAATTAAATCAGAAAGTTTTAGGACACCCGGCACTACTCTATATTTCACCGTCCCTGGAACAAGGCTAAACTACCTTTCCATCTGCTGACATTCCAAAGGCACTATCCACATCACCTTTCTTATTTCACTTTGCCTTTTATCACAACTCACTCTAAGGCTATTCCATTTTGAAATTAAACTGCTATGCAGGGTGTTCGAAAGTCAAACATTCGACATTTTGTTTAATAAAAATAGAAAAATTAAATTTTGTATAGGTAACCCAAAGTTTCTAACAGTTTTATTTAATTTGTTAACATCAAGAAAAGGCACTTATGCAGAATAAAAATTTTATCATAGCCATATTTTTAGGTGATTCCAGGGGGAAGGTTTTAAAAATTTTGTTAAAAAAAATTTCCCGGGAAAATGCGGGGCGAATTTATCCCATAAAGAACGCTTCAGCATTTTCTTAAGGGGAATCTTAAAGAAACTTTAGGAATTGCTGTAGAACGTTGCAAACTCGTATTTTTTTTCATAAACTTAACAAGTATTTTAAATTTTTATTCTGAAAAACTTAAATATTTTAAACAAAAATACTTAACTTGTTCCGGTAGCTCAGATAAATTCGGACTCTCTGATTTTTTTCTACGCATAAAATCTATTTTGTTAGCCTCATAGAAAACATTTTATAATGGTTATTTTTGTTATACAGAAGCAATAAAATTACATTTTTAATGTAGAACTCTATTAAAATTTATTTTTTTTTACTAATTTAAATTTTCTTGCGATAAAAAGTATGATTTTGTAGGTAAATATTTAGGTCAAATTATCCTCGAAAATCTTCCTATTAACTTTTTCTTTTAAAATCAAAAAAGAAATTTGGTTTTAAATTGGTCGGCTTAATTTTTTATTTACGAAGAAGTAAAAATAATTAGCACTTTTATCTTTGAAAGAAGTAAATTTTAAAAATTAATTTTTCACGTTGTAGAATGTTTCGCAACAGCTGTTTTAAAAAACAGAATTTATCCATTTTCGGTCGTCCCCCTTAGGGGTTAAATTTTTTAAAATTAATTGTAAAAATAAGTTTAAAATTTAAGACTATTCACGGGTATTATTTTAAAAAAAGGATTTTTTCAAAAATGAAAAAAAATATTTATAGGGCATGTTTTAAAACGAGAGAATGCCACTAGACTAAAAAAGCGAAACGTTTATTAAAAAATACAATCTTAAAGGAATCATCAGATTTCTTTAAACTACGCCACCTCTCATATCATGTGAATAAAATCCTTTTTATTATGAAAACATATTATACTATAAAATTAAGTTATTAATTAGGTAAGTTCTGTTGTTACCCTAAAGCTTTCCTTTTCATAAATTAATTATTTTAAAACAAGCAAAACCGAGCAGCAACACAAATTCAGCCACCTTTAGAGCGGGCAAGACCCCATTGTAACACGTGTAATAAATTAACCTAACCTGATAATTATTCTTAATCTACACTCCTTTGTCTTCTTTGTCCGAGTTAACAGCAATAATAACAAAGCTGACAGTTATTTAACCTTGTGGTTTAAAGCGCTTTATTTGCGAAATTTCAAAATATTTAAAATAAAATAAAAGCTTTTCTGTATAATAAGCGTATAAAAGTTTGAGAAAAAAACGATTGGCTTTTACTTTCTCTTACCCAAAATTAGAATGATTTGCTGCTAACTATAGATATTTCTGTATCACGAACGTACCAAAATAAAATGGACTTCATGGACCTGTGAAGGAAGAATGGCTGCTGAATGCTAGTAGTATGGAGGTTAGAGAGGTAAAGCAGGACCATCTCTTATGACTGTTTTGCTTAAAGAGTGGCCCTGGAATAGTATTTAATAGGAGGCGCTGGTGTAGCCAAGTGAAGCTAAGTGAACCAATGAGAACACTGACCTTGACCGCAATATATAAAGTGAAGTTTATAACAACAATTTGATTGGTTTAGAACGGTTCTTAGGAACACCAGCGCCATCTTAATTTATTGCAATTTAAGGGTGATTTTTGTAGCACAGAGGTGGTTATCCTGGTCTTTAAAATCCATGGTTAGTAGCCATGTGGTACCAATTGACGTTGCCAGTGCACTGTTTTCTTTATTTTCGTATTATTGGCAACAATGATATTATAATAAATAATTGACTAAAGCGTGTCGTCGCACCTTTTTTTTATTTGTTTGTTTGTTGTGGTGTGTGCACCACCCAGTAAACATCTAAATATATTATACGGAAGCTACTTCTCGTAGTTGCCAAATTTGCAATGCTTTCTTATTTTTTTTAAATATTGTTATATAAATAATTTTTATGTATTTTTCAAATTTGGCTAATATTATTTAAATTATTATTTCAGTGGAATTATAAAAACTCAATTACGTATAGAGTTGTGACAAATTTATAATATTTTTTTTTATTAAACAACTTTTCCAAACCAAAAGTATTAACATTTTTCATAATTATCGTAAGTTAAAAACGGACACTACAGACACAGTGCATATATTTTACGAATTAATTACTTGTTTTAAGATCTTATCTTTAAAAAAATTTTAAAAAAATCTTTTTTATTTATTTTTTAAATTGCAAAAAGTAACTACTTTTCTTACCAGTAGTATGAAGTCAAATCCTAATAATATCTATGGAAAAGGGAAACAATTTTTCCTCTTAGGAATAAGGTAAGCACTTTAATTTAATTTAAAATAAGAAGAGTTCCAATTACTTTCATACCCGTTTAAAAAACTTTTTTTACCTATATTTAATTTTAAGAAAAAAATTTAATAGTTTGGTTAATTTTTTAATAATTTTTTTATTCAACAATAACTAGTCTAAATGCTTAACCCATATATTATTTATTACAATAAAATAAAGCTTTGGAAACTAAATTATTTTTAGCGCTTGCTCCTCATTATATCCTAAAAAGGACAGGAAAGATGTATTATAAGTTGTTCATTTGTTAAAATTATATTAGAAATACTTTGTATATATTGAATTATTAAGGCAATATCGACACTATGATTTAGCTTGAAGTGAATGACATTTTACATTATTTTAAACATTTATTTAGGTACTTTTTGTCGCATTTATTATTATTAAATATATTTTTTGTAAATATTTTTGTAGTTTAAGCTTTTTCAAGCTTATTTTGTTTTTGATAGCTGATAAAGCATTTATTAAACTACACTAAAACTGCACAACATATTATAAAAAGCTGCATTGCTATTCTTATCTACCACATTTTCTTAGTAATGGTGCAAAGGTAATATACTTTGGTCGTTGTATTTAGTTAATATATATTTTTTAGAATTATTGTGGTTTTGAAATTTAAATCTCCTTAAAAATTTTATAAACGCAAATTTGTGACATTTATAATTTGTCAAAACTAAAACCTCCGTACGACCAGTATTTCTACCAATCAATGGTTCAGTTTAGTTGTTTAATTTCTTCAATATTCTGTCTTCCATAATCTTTTAAAGTAAAAAAAATTGTGTTCTTTATTGACGGTTTTTTGGTGCTTGTGACTCTCTACAGAAATCGTAGTAACATACACAATTAGACAAATTTGGACATTAACCAAGTCGGATTTTGTATAAAAGTTAGTTTAATTATTAAAATTATAGATTGCAAAGCGACTGCACTTACATTGTCATATTAGCACCCGGTCGGTACACTATAAATTAACAGTTATTTAAAAATAATTATCTGACAACTTGACAGAACAACAAGAATTTCAAAGCTTTTGTTTAAGCATGGTATGATGGGCTTCTTAACAAACTTTCTTTCTACGGTCTTCCACCAAAGCTTTGTTCTTGGCTCTCCAGTTTCTCTTCTAATCGACGAATATTAGTTATTGTAGATGGTCATTCTCCCAGCTTCTATCCAATTTACGCTGGGGTGCCCCAGGGCTCAGTACTAGTAACAACTCTGTTTCTTCTTTACATCAACAATCTTCTTTCTTCCACAGCCAATCCTATTCATAGTTTTGCTGACGATAGTACCCTTCATTATAATATGCAATTTCTTAAGCCACCCTGTTATTTTGATTTGGAAAACAAGCGCAGGTCAATGCAAATATCTCTTTCACAAGACCTTAAAGTAATCTTGGATTGGGGCGCCAAAAATCTTGTCCAGTTTAGTGCCTCCAGTTCATATCATGTTCGCTATCGCGAAAAAAGTCGGTCAATGCTCATCCGTTACATATGAGCAGCCAAGTTCTACAGAACAAAGAATCGTTCAATCTTGTGGGTGCTACTTTTGAGAATAACCTTAACTGGCACAAACACATTACATCCATAGCCTCAGCAGCTTCAAAAATCCTTAGATTCCTTTTTCAAACCAGAAAATATTTTTCTCCTTCTAATCTGTATACTCTGTGTGTATCCTAGATCAGACCCTCCTTAGAATATTGTTCTCACGTCTGAGGAATGGCGTCTCCTACAACACTTGGCATTCTTGACTCCATTTAGAGAAACACTTTCGTCTTATTAATGATCCCACACTTACAGAAAAGCTCCTTCTCTTGCCCACCGACGAGTTGTAGGGAATTTGTCCCTCTTTTATAAGTATTTTTACGGCTTCTGCTTCGGAAGAGTTGGCCAGTATAATTCCTTCTTTGGCAGCTACCAGACCAACACGCCACTTTTATGCATTCTTTTACAGTCCAACTTAAGAGGCTCCGAACTTTCCACTTTGTTCTCTCTTTTTCCCCAAATCTCCCAATATTTAAGTCTCGTGTGATTAAACTCCCTATTACCACACTTCAGACACCCACGGTGCGTTAGTACTTGGGTGTCTGAAGTGTGTAAAAAAAAAGATTCTCGGATATTTAAACAAGAAGTAATTTAGCAGCATTTTGTCGGCACGTTTTTAACTCACTCTATTTACTTGATGACAGTAGATTTAAAAATAGCTAATTAAGAACTAAATTTAAAATAATTTATATGCTCTGAGTATGGCGCTACCCAACCCCACAATAGTCAAAAGGACTTTAATCCTAGCTTACTCTGTAATTTAGGGCTTATTTACCACATTAAAATTTATTTTTCTCGGAATAGCAATAGAATGAACCTTTGGTACGTATGTAAATTATATGCTAGGTGTTTTAAGCTTTTAAATTGCCTTTGAGAGTTAAAATGTTTTTTATTTAGGATAATTTAATTTAAGAACTGTACAAAAGAAGGATAAAACAAATGAACCCGGTTTTAAAGCTTGCAAGACCCTGTCGTAACACGTATAACAAATTACTTTCCCTTGGTAATTATTCTTTATTTACACCCCTTGTCTTTACTTTGTCCAACTTAATAGCCATAATACCAGGGTACAACAATAATTGAAATTCATTGCATTAAACCCTAAATCTGCGAGAACGTGAAGAAAATTAAGAAAATAATCTTCTACTTTTTTTGACATTGTTACGGACAAAAATATTGGGTTTTTAGGGCAGTTTTAAAAATTTAAAAATATTTAATTATTTAATTTACATAATTTTGTTTTAGTCATCCCAGTTTAAAAAAGCATAGAAGGTCTTGAAATTTGTAAAATATTTTACTTGCTTTAACATTATTTTTATATAGTTTTTAATAGTTCTACATTTTTTTTGCTACAAAAGACACCATAACTCCCCCTAAACCATTTGTAGGGACAAAATTAATTATTTAAACTATAAGTAGGCTTTAAATATTTTTTGGTCCTCTTAACATTTACATTAGAGTTCGAATTTTTGGCCCCGAAGCTAATTAATTCATGTCCTGGGAAATTCTAATTGATTTTCGTAAAATGTTTGTCTTCTGTTACCATAACATACCAACTGAACTAATATTTTAATTTTAAATCTGGTATACACTTAGATATATTTTCAAAACCTATTTTTTTAACAATATCGCTTTAAGGAAAAAGAATAGGGCGGGTGAGTTTTATATTGTTCAATATTTTATTTATTTATTATTAATATTTTTTAGTTTAATTATTTTTTTTTTATTTTTACCGAATCAAAATGAGCTGATTAACTTTTATTCGGGTTTTTGGTCAATTTTCAGCTGCAAAATTTCACATAAAAGTGTCTTTTGTATTGGCGAAAATAGTTTTAGGGAAAACTTTTTTATTGTTCTATTAATATATTTTTGCGCTAAATTGTTTTAAATACCTTACAATTTATAAAGGTATGTCTTTACTTCTTTACATTTGTGCCAAATTTAAAGCAATTTGACAGTTAAGTATCACAAAGGACAATTACGGCAATAGCACCATCAAAAACAATATCTACATGTCTTAAAAAAACTATTTATTTTTATGTCATGATTTAAGATATAAGGCCATGTTTTCTTACTATTTATTTTATATAAGTTATTCCCAATTATGTTTTTCGAAAAGCCATTTAAACAAAGGTTTTAAAAAAGAACAAAATATATGTACTTACAATCACCTAAACTTTTACCATTTAATAGATTATAATTTACACCCATTATCAAACTTACTTTAAAACCATAGGCATTCACATGCTTCTATTAAATACTATTTATTTTTTAAGTTTACCTGATGATAACTAAACAAATCTAGTTTAAGAAAAAACATCTAAATAGTTTTAAAAACATATATTTATACTGCTGTAGAATTGCGTTTAAAATTAAAAAAAAAAACAATTGTACTTACAAATATAGAGTGATCCAGAGTTAACGTCAAATATATATATTTTTTAATATATGGGCTTTTAAAAGAAAAGATGTTAAAATTTAATTTAAAAAAAAAATGGTAAATACGGTTTATATTATTAATTAAAATAATTATTATAATTACAATTAAATAATATGTATATGATTTTTTAAAAATCTACTGTCATAGTCAGAATTATTGTATTATTTTTATTTTTGTTATATAACTTTTCATAAATAACTTAAATGTGATTGTAGCGGATTAATTAAAATTTTTTGTAGTATAAAGAAGAAAAACAAACGTTTTCTTCTTTATGTTACAAAATTAAAGTAGAAATCCAGTGTGTCTTTTTTATTACTAGTTTAAATATTTTTACAATTTGTAAAATAAATTATAGCTCAAAGAGTGCAAAAATGATATTAAACCATTTTTATCTTTTAGTTTTTCAAATTTAAGATTTTGTTAATATTCGTGTCAAAAGTTATTATGCTTATATATGAGTGTCGTATCTGCTATTTTTTTTTTCGTTATTATTATAAAATTACTTTGGCTTTGGTCTATTGGATATTGTGATGTAGAGGAGAATTTGGATTAAATTAAAATAAACTTAATTTATCACAAAATACTGCTGCTCCTATATTTTAATACCAATGAGTTTACCCAATGTAATCTCAATTAGTATACATTTTTAAATATTTATTAATTATTTATAAAGGAGAATCACAAAGAAATCCTTAGAAATTATCTAAATTAAGGGAGCAGTAAAAATGTTAAGAGCTCAGTTATAACTATTTTTATTTCCAATATCCATCTTTCGCCTACAATTATTGTAAGTTTCTTAAGGATAGCTAAAAATATTCACACAACGAATCAAACACATAATTAGGTTTTGTTAACTTACAAAATATGTAGTTATTCCTTTATGAGGTCAAAAATACACTGGAGCAGTAAGTCATAAAAATAAAATTAATTTTTATTTAGACCTACCACTGCAGATTACCACCTAACATATTCACCAATAATAAATTGTAAAAATGTTACTTCCCATTGGGCTCAAATTCCAACTAATTACTTAAAGTGTTACAAATTTACCTAAGGCGGTATTTTCACCCTTCTGTTCTGTTTTGTTAGAGTTAACAGCCCTAATAACAGAATCATTACTAATTAAAATTCATTGTCTAACACCCCTTCCCTGCAGCAGTGCATGAAATTTGGCGCTAATTTGTAATAATTTTGCGAAAGATATGACTAAGCTTATTATTAATATATTTTTCGGTTTTAATGTATATTATATATATATATATATATATATATATATATATATATATTATATATATATTATATATATATATATATATATATATATATATATTTTATATATATATATATATATATATATATATATATATTATATATATATATTTAATATATATATATATATATATATATATTAATATTATATATATTATAATATTATATATATATATATATATATATATATAATATATATATAATAATATATAATATTTATAATATGTATATAATATTTTAAATAATACATATATTTAAAATTTATATATATATATATATATATATAAAATAATATTATAAAATAAAAATATATAAAATCAAAATAATAATAATAATAATATTATATATAATAATATATATATATATATACATATATATATTTTCATGAGACATACGTTTTTCGTAGTAATTTTGCCTTCTGATCACGAATTCTCGGTAAAATTTCTTCCCCCACGTCACAATTTTTTTAATTTGCCTCTACTTTTTAGTAATATTTTAGACATTGGTTTATTATTTTTCTTGTTTACTTTTTAATCCAAAAGTTACTTGAAAAAAATAATAGAATTAAAGGTTTTTTTATAGTCATCGAAAAATGGCGAAAAAAAATAGACTTTTAAAATTATGAAACAATTCATGAACCTAGAACCAGGAACGACACATAATATATATTTTTGTTATTACAACGTGGGTCAATAGGCTTTGTTAAGTACAAGTAAAAAAAAATATGAAGAAACCCCGTTTAGGAGAAAACCATAAAATTAAAAGTGGCGGTTACGAAACTTATAGTAACCATTAGTGATATTGTCATAACATCTTATATCATAAATTTACTTGACATTATATAATATTCATAATCTTTAGTAAAAAACTTAATAGTCTAATATTTTCCTTTGCAGATTACCAATATTTTATCAAATATTTTTTACTCGCATAACTTTCAGGTAAAGACAATATGTGATTTTGCATGTAATATTTTAACAAAATTGTGCTCTTATCCGCGCTTTGAAAACCTTTAATTTGGCGCTGCTGCGATATTCGAAAAACCTAAAATCTTTATGATTCAATAAAACAATTTCTGAATCACCTACGTAAATACAAAAAAAAAATCTTTTTATTTTTAACAAGCTTAGCTGGGTGAGATTTCAAAAAGTGAAAAGGCTGATTACCCTCCCCTTTAATATTCTGCTTTGCAGATAACAAACCTTTTATGATATATTTTTCATTCGTATAAGTATCAGATAAAAACAATATGAGATTTTGCATGTAATATTTTAAACAAATTTTATTTTGTCACTCAGTGGCGGCTGGTGACTATTTTGTGCTGTGTGCTGCATTAAAAAATATGATTAAAAATTTAGCTCTGAGTTACCTATATATTTATTTGCATGGTTTAAACCTAATTCCGGGTGTAAATATATATTATTGTATGGGGGACACTTAAAAGAACACCTATTCAGAATAAAACTAAATATAAAATTTTCAGAAAAAATTTTTTTATTAGTTTTAATTTATTGAAAGTTTTCATTTGGTTAATAAATAAATTTTTTCAATAAAAGCTAATAAATGAAAACTAAACAGACAAATTGGGTCTTATTTATAGGCTTAATCTGTATGCAGATTGCAAAAAATAAAATTATCAACTAACCAAAAAAAAACAATTAGGTATTTATAGAACATTTAATATTATTTTTATATATGAACTTATTCTATTTTTTTTGCTAACAAATTTTCTGTAACTTTACATTAAAATTTTCAACAGAATGAATTAGCTCTTTTTCTACAAAAGCATTATCACTTTTTCTGCAAAAGCATTGAATACGGTTTCTTCTAAAAAATAAACTATTGAAACAAAATGCCTACATATCACATATATAGGTATACATTACTTTATAATTATATCAGAAAACATTTTATAAAGGGCAACCCTAACCTTCAAATTCTAGTGCCCCTATTGTTTAGTTAGCACCAGCTGCATTAAAATCATACGTTAAATCCAGCAGCGGGAAAAAACCACGCCGCAACGGGTTTATGAACGCGCTGATAAAAATCGCCCACGACCCAATCGGTCTTTTAGATAGTCGATGTCGGTCGATTCAAACGATGGCTCTCGCTTTGGTGTTGGTTAAATTTACCGCGGAGACAATCGCCTGTGGCGAAATATTATTTTCTTCGTAGCAAGCAGTTTAGAAAATAATTCAAAAAAATAAAATGACAAAATATTTATACACATTTTTTTTTTGTAATTTGACTATGTGCTGCAGCTCCTTAGCACATATACACCAGCCGCCACTGTTGTCACTGTAGTATTTAAATAAGGTTAAGAACGTTTTAAAATAACTTTAAAATATTTGGAGTATAAAAAAGTTTCATACTTCAAAAAATATTACACAAAATAATAAAAAAATGACATTTCTATAATATTTTACCAAAAAGCATTTGGTAAAAATCTTATTTATCAAAAACGACCTTAGTCAAAAATTACACCTCACAAAAATAACATTAGTCCAAAAATTATCTTTCAAAAGAATATATGTTTTAGATGACATCTGGCATAGAATTTATTAAATAGTATGTTTGTCAAAATTATGTTTGTGAAAAATTACGTTCATTTCAAGTTTTTTCATATGATTTTTTTCACTCTCGAGAAAATCCCGCTAACTTATGTCCATTAGTTATAAAATTCACCAAAATTCAAAGTATACCAATTATGGTGACAAATTTGTCCTCCTAAAAGAATGACAACGGCTTACACAATTAGTATAAAGTAAGACCTCGTTTTAACCAATTCTTATATTATATTTGCTTTAATTCGATTATCGTGTTATCTTATCTTTTTAAAAGCCCCTTAACATACACCCGTGAGTCAGACAGTTCATAGATTTGCTAAAACATTTTGAGTGTCTAGTTTTGTGTATAATTAATCTTTGCATTTTCTTGTTATCGTAAAAAAACTAACTATTGACACATACACATAAATATCATTTTTTTTTAAATATTTTTCATAATGTAGAGACCCAAGAAAAAAAAATGTGATGTTAATACTTTTGCTATTATAAATACACACATTACTCTCTATGTTAAATAACAAAAAAGTAAATTAAATAAACCATTTTTCAACTCTGTACGGCAACTCTTATTTTTTTTTATTTTTGGCCAGTACGCTGTAATATCAAAATTGTTGTACCATTCCTTAAAGAGATTGTCGATAATGGATAATATAACACAATAATAATATAGGCAGGTTAACAGATGGAAATTATGGAGTTAATTCAACCACACGTAGTGTAGCTATACACATGATGAAGCTAATCCCAAGGCGGTTGTATTAAATTGCGGAGTTGCTTTCAAGTGTTGGTTTATGTATGAGCTAATAAGTAAACTAGGGAGTGCCATATGTCAATAGTAATCTTGTTGTCTCCTAAAATATGATATTTTTTTCTGTTTGTTTTTAATTTTCCAATTATAAAAATTAAAATATCACTTACAACATTAAAGAGGGTAAGTTTTAAAAAGGGTTGTTATCCCTGAACTTTTCACACCTGTAAAAAGGGAGTTGGCGCATAAACTAGAGGGTAATCGACCTTTTTGAAATCTCACCCAGCATGGCTTGTTAAAAATAAAAAGATTTTTTCTTTTTTTTGTATTTACGTAGGTGTTTCAGAAATTGTTTTATTGAATTATAAAGATTTTTTGTTTTTAAATATCTCAGCCGCATTAAAAGATTTGTTGGTTTTGCTTGCGCCAAATTAAAGGTATTCAAAGCGCGGATAAAGCACAATTTTGTTAAAATATTACATGCAAAATCACATATTGTCTTTACCTAAAAGTTATGCGAGTAAAAAATATTTGATATAAGGTTTGTAATCTGCAAAGCAGAATATTAGGCTATTAATTTTTTTTAAGAATATGTATATCATATAATGGTAAGTAAATATAAGTTAGAGGATGTTATGACCACAATATTAATAGTTACAATAAGTCCCGTGACAGTCACTTTTTATTTTAAGGTTAACCCGTAAAGAGGGCATCTTTTTATTTTTTAACTTGTACTAGAAATAATGTTTAAAACACTTTTTCATTATTTTTAACCATTTATTGAAACCAGTCTAACTAGAAGTTTATATTCTTTTATAAAAAACTTTAGTGTTGATGTAAGTCTCCAAAGTAATCGTTTTCTTTTAATTTAGTCTAAAAAGTAAAGTTAGTTAAAAGGGTTAAATAGAAAGAACTATTATTGTTGATTGCAAACTTTTACTAAATCTGCTTTTTTGAAAACTAATATTGTAGAAAACTTAGAATTATTTTTAAATAAAGAAATCCCTGGTAGGAAACACTTTTAAAATTGCATTTTTATTTGGGTTTGGAAGAGCTTTTAATTATAACAAAAAAAAGTATAAAATTAGAAGTGTCTCTTTAAAGAAAAGTACAGTATCTAGAATATTCCATATGAAATTACTTTAAAACGGTTTTTGTTTAGTAAAACCCAATAATAAAGACTTATTTTTATTTAAAAATATATTGTTTTTAATTTAGGATCTTAAAAAGTTATTAAAAAAAGTTAAATAATATTATATTATTTTACAGGTACGTAATAGGCAATGCCTGCAAGTAGAATTCTATACTTCTGCTATAAACTCATTTAAATAAATTTAAATTACAACTTTATTTAAAGACAATTTTCTATGTGCTAATGTTTTGTAATAATTTTATAAATAAATTTTGGGCATGCCCACTCCTGTAATATTTACGTAACTAAGTGTTGAGATATTTTTTCTATTTTATTTTGCTTTATAGATTAGTCAATGAATAATTTGTCACCAATGTGGACTTTTAACCACCATGGCAGAATATAATATCCTATAAAGAAAATATACCATTTTAAATTTAAAACAAGTTATTTCCGCCAAACCGGGAGTCATACAAAGCAGCTGAATAGGTCAAATGGTGCATATTATTGTCAAATATGAACCTCCCAATTTTATTTATTTATTTCAAAAAATGGAAATGTTACTGAGAGAAACCACCTTTGGGTAGCACCAGAACACTGAATTCCACACATATAAAAGAACTATTTTTCTTAAGAATATTTTTTAAAAACGAAACAAACCTCATTTCAATTTGTTATATCTGAAATTAAACCACCAAAAAATAAACAATAAAACAAATATAAAGATTCTTTGGTTTTTAGATTACCCAAAAGATTTTCTTTTATTTTTGAGAGGCAATTTTCTACATCCCCAAGGCAATATTTGAGTTTGTGACATTTTGAATAATAGATTTAATATTTAGAAGGGTTTAACGATATTCTATATTGATCGTAAAAGTAACTGGGTCTTTTTCATGTAGGTATGTTATATACAATGCATTATAGATAATAATACATTTTTATTTTGGTAATTTTTGCATAAAATGTTTTTTATATATAAATTTATGAATATAGACTTTTATTATATTTTTGAAAATCTAAACGTTTACTATTTTTAAAATTTAACAAAATATTGAGTAAAATATAGGTTTAATTAATAAAAGTTGTTCAATTTGTGATATGATTTATATTTTTTTTTAAATACATGTATGGAACAATAAAATAGGTATTTTTATAAATGATCAGGCTTATGTAGTTTTTCATGTCTTCCTACGTGGCAAACAAAAACTTTTTAAAATTAAAAAAAAAGTTATTTTTTTAATTTAGAATAGTGCGCAAAAGCTTGCAGCCTAGGTACTTGTAGATTTGGGGGAGAAAAAAGGCCTCTACAAGGAACCAATTTAACAATCTGGGAGATAGAAAAGAAGAAGCGGGCAAAGTAAAAGGTTCGGAGCTTCTAAGCTAGACTGTAAAAGGATGCATGGGAATCAATTTCGTAAAAGTTTTATAGAACGAATTAGGCTGTTTAATTCTTTGGAGCAGAATCTGTAAATGTACATTTAAAAGAGAAGCAGAAGGGCTAAAGGAAAGTCATTAATAGGTCAATGGGTTATCATAATAAAATAAAGAATGTAAAAGTTGGGTCGAAATTATAATATATACAGTATGTACAGGTTAAAAAAAGAAATATGTTTTTATTCAAAAAGGTAATCTATGCTTTTTGCAAGTGTGGGTATGGATATAATGTTTCGATGTCGTGCAGGGTCATTTTCTTAGGTATCGCCTACAAAATTAAGTGATTTTTTTCTTCAGATCCGGCCGCTTACAAATAGTTAATAAGAATTGGTTGACTTTTTTGGCGACATAAAGCATTATAATGTCTTTGAAACATTAAACTAAACAAAAATTATGGTGTTCCAATTTAATATTTATTAAAGTTTAACAAAAAAATTTCTGCAATATCCCGCGCTTAGTTTCTAAATTAGTCTTAGGAACTAGCTTGAGCAAATGAATATTTGATAAGCGGATACTATCGTCAGCAAAACTGTGAGTGTAGTTAATCGTAAAACAATAGAAAGTACTTAATGTGGGCGTTAAACAAGAAATGGTTCCTATCCTATGACTTGAGGTAGTCCAGGAGTGAATTGGTAAACAATAGAAGGGTAACCATCGACCACAGAAGATACACGGATTAAAAGAAAAACTGGGGAACTAAGTCAAAGTTTTAAAGTTAAGGTAAAAGACTGTATAAAGGAAGGATATTAGGACCCGCAGCAGGGTCAAATCCAGTGACGGCCCCAGGATTTTTAAAATGTTTTATTTAAAAAGTAAGACATGAGACCCACACCAAAAATATATCAAATGCCACTGGCCTCAAGGAGAACATATGCTGAAAAAAATTTTAATTTTGGAATTTGCGAAAAAAAGTTGATTTTCTTTGTTTGACCCTCCAGAGAAAAATCTAACAATAATCCTCCATTTTTATTGTTTTTTTCTGAATTTTATCAAATGTTGTCATTAAATTTTTAACGTTGCAAAATTACCTATGTTTTTCTAAAAACCACAGCCAATTGAAATGTTTTTCCTTCACAATTTTCCTATAAAAATATTTGAAATGCCTCTAATTTCAACAAAAATTAAGATTTTTGCGAACTTTGAGATTTGACGATAAAATTTGATCAAATTTACGAGAAAAATGCAAATACAGGATTCGCATTTAAAACTTAGATTTTTCTCTGGGGTGACCCATTTTTTGCATATTCCAAAATATAAATTCTCTTTACCAAAGTGGTCCCATGTCTTACTTTTTAGGTAAAACATTTTGAAAATCCTAGAGCCGCCACTGGTCAAACCAGTACCACATTGCTAAATTTATATTATATTTTAAAAAATACATTTTAGTTAAAAACACAATAAAGTGCTGCAGTAAAATGACTTTAAATATAAACGCACTTACAATGAATTTGTGTTTATTTAAATAAAGAAATATTTTTAAACAACCTTGTGACAGTCTACAAAGGCTTAAGCCCTCTAAAGTACCGTGGGTGTCTGAAGAGGAGGAAGGGACAGTTAACTAATAGGGCTTTAAGATATAAAGGTTTAAAGAAAAGACATTCAAAAAAGGATTATAAAAATCTCGAGGTTTTCCGGATGATGTTTTGCATAAATGTGACACTTTGTGCTACTCTATCGGATGCTACAAGACAGAAAATTTATTGTTTAACTCATTAAAGCATAAGACGTTAAGAAAAACTATAAAAGAAAAAAAGTAAACCACCTTTTATCTAAGGATACTTCAATATAATTTGTTATTATTCCTTACAGTCATCAATACATTGATTGCTTGTATTTTAGTTATTAATAAAATTAATCTCCTAAAACATATTAAGATAAAAATGTATTTTGGTATTTTCTCCTTTTAACATGTGTACAATTTATGTGTATTCTTAATTAAATTATTCTTTGAAAATCTCCTTTTATCTAAAAAAGTCTTTTTACGCAACACACACAATTCTTAAAATTGTAGATTCTGCCGCGAAAATGTATTTTTCTCTTAGCTGCTAAATTTCTAAAAATCGTATTAACAAAGTACCCACATGTTAACGCTTTAAGCCTTAGTACTGTCCCCTACATACAAAAATCTTAAAGTTGTTTTTAAAGTTCTTGTCATACTACACATTACTAAAGTTTAAGGGTTTGTGTGCTACGCCTTAATCTTATACTAGATATATTTATCCAAGCTACCTCTAAAATAATAAACAAATATTTTTAAATGAATTTTATTTATAGCAAACCATTGTAAATCTCAAACCCAAACGTTTAATACACTTTCATATTTTAAAATAATGGACGGAATTGAATCTCGTTTAAAAGGAAACTCAGCTTTTAAATTATGAAGCTTTGCGGTTTGCAAAATATTGTCTGGGAATAGTATAGTTCGTTGTTATATTTATGTTTTTCTGGTATTTTTTTTTATTTTTTAAAGAATAAAAAAAATAAATAACAATAGTTTTGTTCTTTCTTTAGGTTAAATTAAATTACTTAACTCTGGTTGCATTTTCTTATCACTTTTTTTTAATAAATATTAACGTTTTTCATTTAATAAAATTAATAAAAAAAAAAAACCTTTTTTTTATTAAACACGAATCGCACTATGTAGCGTCATACCATAACATGTGTGAGTTACAACAAAGGTGCTCTGTTGTATACCCATACACTGCTTATAAGCGTTATACATTAATATATTTGAGGCGATTTTAGCGATTAAATTATTTGCTACATCTAAGAAAATTACTCCATTATTAAATATTTTCTTAAAAAACTACTAATTTATGCCTTTTTCGTTGCACTTGGTAGATTAAATACCTTGCAATCTAACAAGAAGGGGTGTGTCATACTATTATAGAACATGATGAATTTCTACTGCTAACAAAATTACAAATATTGTTGTATTCTAATCATTTATGTTTAACATACATCTATCTTAATGTTTTTGTATATTTATATTTGATAAAAAGAAAATTTTGATTTTTTTGTTACATTTAAGAAACCTGCCATACCTTATCCGATTTGAATATACCAGTTATACAGGGTGATTTAAAAAAAAACATATACTATCGCTTAGTAGAATTTCGTGGCCATAAATAAGACAAAATATTATATAAACATAGGTCCAAAATGGCTCCATTTTCAGGATACAGGGTGTGAAAGAAACATTTTAGAGCTGGAATTTACCTTTTGTTTTTATATAGAGTTTTTGATTTGAATGCGACTTAGTACAATTACCCAACCGCTGTGTTCACACATCGTCGTTGTGGTTGGGCCCAGTAGGATCTTTTGGACATGCGCTAGAGTTGCTGGTTATCGGCAACTCTTTTGGCTAGCGTATGGAACGGGATCCGAAGCTAAGATGAACACAAGGCTTTAACTCAAGGTGTTGGCATACAGTGCTGACGAGTGAATGACATCCTTTGCCTTAAACAGGTGTCTCCAATGGTGACTTTGAGATACAGGGCTACCTCTCAGAGTATTTAGCCTTACTGCGGTAATGCGGGGCTCTGCCGTGGTGGTCCATTACTTCCCTAGCTCCAAACAGAAAGCGGACAGATCCACTTTCATAGGAAAAAAGTGACAAAGGTGCGCTGACCGAAACGGATAAGTCCGTTTCGAGAGGGGCCACTCAAGGTCACAAGCAGACAAAGGTGCGCCTACCGAAACGGGTGAATCGGTTTCGTAAGGTGCCCCTCCGCCTGCCCGGCGCCTGGTTCACGGGGAAGGACTAATCGATCCCGAACAAACGGGTGCTTGGGAAGGGGTTCCCTAAATCCAAACGGAAGGCGGACAGAACCGCCTTTATAGGAAAAAGGGTTCCCTGTCTTTAAACAGAAAGTGGATAGGATCGTTTTCATAGGATAAGGCCAGAGATGCGGCCTCAAAAAGAACATCTGGTTCCTGTAACAAGGACCTGGTAGCTACCCACGTCACTAGACCGGGAGAGGAGGACATGACGGATCTAATCGTCTGCTCGTCATACTCTCCAGGAGACTGGGACACCAGAACACATCGGAACACATTGTGCTCGTGTCCGGTAGGAACACGAGTAAGAGAAGATGTAAGAACTCTCGTCCAATCTGGTATCGGATTCATTAGAAGTCCGATCCTATTGGAAGAAATATAAAAAGGTGTGAGCCACAATAGACCGAGCGGTCGCAGTGGAGGGCGTAAAAAGTCCACTCACTTTAAACCTACCTAAACCTACCTAGTACAATTAGAACATTGCCTAAAATACACCTTTTGATGATAAACTGTCGTTACTATTATGAACCAGTGTCGTAGCTTCGGGAATTTTTTTTTCCATTATTTCGTCGTAAGTTTTTTGGTATTATTATATTTAATTATTTGATACATAATTCTTTTTATCTCCTTAGTTTTTTATAAAAAAAAAACGGTTTTGAATTAACTTGATAAACTTAAACATTTTTAAACTTGCGTGGCACGAAAGCGTTCCATTTAAAATTAAAGGCATTCATAATTTTTACGAAAAAGTGTCTAAAATTATTTTGTTAAAATTAGTATTGTTATTAATTTTTAATATTACCCTTCTCGTACCACGCCAGTTTAAAATCAGAATATCTTGAAAGCCATTAAGTTTATCGCGTTATTTGAATGGTACCTTTTTTATGTGAAACTAAGCAGGCGATAAGAATTATGTACCAAATTATCAATTATATTAACACCAAAAAAGTTATGACCAAAAAATGGTAAAGAATAAATAGAATGGCCCAAAGCTACGGCACTGGTCCATAATAGTAACAGAAGTTCATTATCGAAGGTGCATTTCAGTTCATGTGCTTTTTATGCCTAGTTTAATTCTAATTAAAAAAAAAACAGAAATAAAACTGAAACGAAAAAACTGACTGAAAATTTTTCTGTCATATCCTGTGTCTTAAAAATGGGGCCTTTTTGGACTCATGTTTAAAAATATGTTTGTCTTATTTTTGGCCAAGGAATCTCCCATTAAGCGATGATATATGTTTTTTAATCACTTTGTATAATAACCAAGTTTATCAAACATTCTTTGACTTTTACCTCAATATTACTAAACAATTTTTACATTCGCGAAATAAACTAAATACTCACCTTTAAATTTTATTATAAAAATATAAATTTAAACATTTTTTTAAACTTGTATTTTTATTTTTTTAAATATTAAATAACCTTTTTATTGACACATTAGTGTATATGAGGTACTGCTTTTGAAACACTAATTCAGACAATTATAATACCAAAAGTATCGATATTAGCATCTCCACCCGCGAAGTAAGGCATTCTTTTACAAAAACAAAAATTATATAAAAACTATATATATTTAATTTTTTATAAACTAATTTGTTTCCATAGTTTAGTTTATTATATTAATGAAAAGTTTTTAGTTAGTTTGGATTAATACATCCAGATTTCGTTGGAAAAACATGTTACGATACAGTAAATAATAATATATAGACATAATTTAATATAAATAATAATAATAATTTAAAAAATATTTTTGTTAAATTACAAAAATAGCCTATACAGATTTTGATAAACAAAAATAACCAATAACCATAATTACTACGTAAGATTTTTTTAAATCCACTAATTTTTAAAAGATAAAGCAACTTTTATTTTTATATTAACGTTTTAAGGATAAGAATCATTTGATGTCCTACGTCAAAAACTTTAATTGTTTATAAAACAATGGAATTACATTTACTTCGATCAGATACATCCTAGTATAATTGAAATTTGTGTTGTTTTTTTTTGCTTTGTATAGGCCTTTGTTACCATTAGAGAAGTTAATGGCATTGGTCATTAGTCCTATTGTTTTTTTTTAATACTTTTGGAACTTTAATACCTATACAATGTTGTTTTTTTCTTTAGAATACCTTATGTCGACAAGTTTCCTAATAATTGGTTTTGTAAATTTCAACATGTTGTAGATTTTCCTTTTTATACGGGGAAGTTAATTATAAATTTCTTTGCGTTTTCTAAACATCGACTTTGGCAGTTTTCTTAATAGTTGGGTGAAAACCACGTGAAACAACAAACAACACATTTAAAGAAAGCAGTACGTTTCTTATAGTAAAATACCCATGTAAATCATAAAGAAGCAAAAGCATATACGACTCTTTTTAATTTATTTGTTAAATGATACCTGGACATTTGTTCATTTTTTTTGTTTATATAAAAAAAGATTATAGGAGGCAGCTAATTCATTGATTTGTAGGTATTAGAAAAAGGTTTATATTAATAAATGGTTAATTATATTAAATTAGTATAATTACAAAAAGCTATATAATTAAACTTTCTGTATTTATTAATTTTTTTTAAAATTTCTGTAAAAATCATTTTTATTCATTATTTTAGTAGATTTTCAACGAAACAATATATATATATATATATATATATATATATATATATATATATATTAATATCATACTATAATATATATAATATATATATATATATATATATATTAATTTTTTAATGCAACTGTATATATCTTTTACTTTTTAAATTCTTTAGAATATAGTAGACATAGGTCATGCATATTGATGCTTGCCACTTACTGAAGGAGTTAATCTGCGAGCATATACCCCCTAGACGCAGCCTTGTGAACAAGCGTGCGAGAGGGAAGGAAGAATGTATAACCCCTCTTTTCCCTCTCTCTCTCCATTTGTCTCTGTGTCTTTGACTCTCTATCTCCCTCTCTTTATTTGTCGGCGGTGTATATACCCTCTCCTTAATCAATTAGTACAAGGAGCGAGAAAAAATTTTATACATCTATTCTTTCGCATGTTTGTCCGCAGAGCCAAGTCCAAGGTTACCTCTAGTAGGTTTATGCACTAAAAGAAACCCCTAAGAAATTGGCAAGCAAGCAAAGAAAATAAATACAATAAATCTAAAACGGGTTAATATTTTCGAAACAGTTGGAGATAGGTAAAAGGACATTATGCATAAATATATCTAGAATGTTTTGAAAAAACCAAAAATTAAATAATATAAAGAGTGTTTGCATTTAAATAAAGAAAGTTATATTGGCCACCGCTACATAAAACACCCTATATATATATATATATATATATATATATATATATATATATATATATATATAATAAGGTTAAATAAGCTAAAAATAAAGTTTACCAGTTTGATTTTGTATGATAAATACGTCAGAAAAAGAAGTGTTGTAAAAATAAAGGTGTAATTAAATGAAAACGGGGTTAGGTATAATTATCATTATATCAAAGCTCTTTACCTATCCCTAAATAAAATTGTTTATTTAAGTAAAAGCCTATAATTCTTTCCAAACTTTATAATTATTCTTAAATCTAATAACAATTTTGTACCAAAACGTTGTAATGTGTATTGTCATTATTGATATAATTTATGAAACCAATAATCTCGGCCAAGCTCAAAATTTTAATAGCTCTTTTAAAGTAATTACTAATACGGAAGTAATTTACTTATTTTTTAGCCAAAATATCCTTTTGGATAAGTTTGTTAAAAACTTCTTCCATTGAACTGCAATATGAATGTGTGACAAAATTCCTATTTATATTTTAACATGCAGTAACTAAAAAATCTATATAAAATCAAGACCAATTTTTTTAAAAATTTTCCTCTAGTTTTTCTGGTTAGAATACGTCAAACGAAGAGCTTTGTTTGGCCTTTAGGCATGTATTTTTCATGATATTTAAATTGGGTATTTTACAAATGTTGATTGATAAGTATAATTATGCTTAAAAGCCACATTTAAGTTTTTTAGCACCGTTTTTATTACCTTAAACAAAAAAAGATACCCTAAAAATACGTTTTTCGTTATGCACTTGCAGGCACATGCATTTTAAACATAAAAAATAATATTTTTTATATGGGCAAAATTTTATCAATTGCCATAAACGTTAAACCAGGATTGACTCTTTAGAAATGACTCATTGCTCTCTCCCTTTCTCTCGCTATTCCTCTCTTTTTCTCTAGTTTGTCGTTTAATGCGGAAAAGTTGGTGAAGCGGAGAAATATATTATTACTTGTTATTGTGTTCATAATTTGAAAATTACCGATTCAAATTTCAAACCAGTTTCAGTTTATTACCCTTGCATACTCTCAGCCCAAAGTTAAATGATAAGCAAAATTAGAATCCCAATAGTATATGTTACACAATTCTGGTACAAAATGTTTGTTACATTTTGTAGTAACAAAGAGCTTATTTATCTATATTAAAAACATTTTTTAATAGTAATTTATATGTTTTTACAATGTTACTTTAATAAATATTATTAAACACTGTTTTTGTTCTATTATTAGTTTATTTTAATAATAGCATCTTTTATATCAAACTGTAATCTAAATAGCCACTGCGAAAATCCGATATACTACTAAAAGTTTTTTTTGTTAAATGTCTTAACAGACACGTGTCAAGGCTTGTAAGTATATTTTAGTACCGAAGTTACCATCACAGAACCAAAAGAAAAAAATACCATACCTAAAAACGAAACGAGTTATAATAATTTTAATCTCTAATTTGTTAACATAAAAGTGCCGAAAGTAGCTTAAATAAATAAATTCAAGCCCGCACTGAAATTTTCAGGGGGTCATTTGACTCAGGCCAGATTTTTTTGTACGATTTTTAGTTTCTATAAAATGTTATGTTAAGAATTAACAGACTGAATAAATGCCTTAAAAATTATTCTGGAAAACCTATTATCTAGAAAAAAAACTAAAACAGCCATATTTTAAAATTAGTTAATTAAATGGTGGTTTAGATCACCACCAATCCACTATTTAGGGGTATGGGGTTGGCCTCGGGTTTCTCACCCTCAAATTAGCAATTATTTATCGGCATTGTTAATTATTTCTTTAATAAAATGGCAGAAATTAAACTGCGCAAATGCTGTATAGAAATAAATTAACAAATTGGAAGCAAAAATTTCCGGAAAATCGAATTTTTCTGGCCTTATGCGTGATTATTTTTTTACGGCATTGGGTTGATTATATTTTTATTATCTCTTCATACTAGGAATGTCGTAGAAAATTCTAATTTTACAAATAGGAGCTTTTACTTCGGCAAAATTTGATTTTCTGATGAGAAAGCTGCAGCACGGATAATTTTTTGTATTACCTATAGGTACTGACTTTTAAATACAATTTGGCCTGAGTCAAATGACCCGTTTAGTCCAGTAAATGAAGGGACAAAGCTGTAAATAAATCCGTACAAGTTTTCTTTGTGGCGCAATTCTTAGGTCTTTGGGGATGCTTTCAAGCGAAAAAAAGTTTATCAACATTAACAGGTGAGAAAGGGCTGAAAATGGCCCATCAAGGCCCGAAAAATGGGTTTCTCGCTAATATCTGCCAAAATATGCGAATCAAAGAATTTTTGTACAAATAAAAAATAAAATCGCCTTATAGTCTACAAAAATGGTTTTCATAATTTTTTCCAAAAAACTGATAGTTTTCGAGATAATGGGACACAAAGGTCCCCTCATTTAGCTGCCGCTCTACCAGCTAGAATGCCGCTATCTTCATGGATTCACTTATAAGCGGGGGGGCGAATTGTTCCATTACTCGGGCAAAATCTCGGTTACCCCCATCATTGCATACGAGTTTGGGTCCATTCCGATTTTTTAGAATATTAAAAAAAGGGGTCAAAGTTTTTTTTTCACAATGTTTTGGGACTCTCATTAGTTTATTGATATTTTTTGAAAAAATGGTTTGTTATTAATATAATGAGACCTTAGCAAGTGTTCAATGGTCCCAGAAAATTTCCTTTACCATCTTTCTTGCGTTTTAATAAAAAATTGCTTTGCCCATCTGCATTTTTTAGCCTACTACCACATTTATCCAGTGTGGAATGTTATGGATTTTTCGACGGCCTTCTTGCCAAAAAATATTGGTGTTGCAAAAAAATGGTAGGGGCCATTTTTATAGATTTCGAGGTGATCTTCATTTTTTGTCTATACAATAATTCTCTAATTTCTATATTTTGGCAGATATTCGAGGGAAACTCATTTTTGGGACTTTAGATGGGCATTTTCAGCGAGTTCCCATGTCGGAATCGTGATAAATTTTTATTGCTCGAAAGCATTCGCGAAGACCTAAGAATTGCGCCACAAATGAAAACTGTACAGATTTATTAACAGCTTTGAGTACTTTCAGGTCTTCAGTTACTAGACTAGTTAAAAATATCAGTGCGGGTTTGGAGTCTATAAATTTAATTAGAGATGTAAAAAAATTGTCAATAAAAAAAAGGTAATTTAGATCAGGATATAAAACTAAACAAAATTTTAACTGTACATCCCTATTTTAACAAAAATCAATTTTGCAGCTACCGTCGTAAAATTCTCGTATGGATTCTGGATCGTAAAAATGATCGAGTGATTTTTATAGCTGTATGTTTATTTGCTAAACCAGCAGATAAAAATTATGTTTGTCATATACACAAATTGAAAATTTCAATTTAATAAAACAAAATCGTATATCCTTACAATTTTAATATTTTTTAAGGGTTTATTAAAAAGAGAAATTAAAATTTTATTTTAACATGAGCCTGGTATTATCACATTTGTCACAATAATCGTATTTTGTTAGCCATAACTCCCATACGATATGTTGTGTTACTAGATTTTTTTTAATGTATTTCCAAACATCATAAGCACTATTTTAAATAAAAAACCTTAGTTAATTTGTTTTAATGTACTAGTCTATGTAAAACTTTATAAATTATTGATATATTTTACAATATTTTACCAAACTTGTTTTAGGCTTCAGTGAATTAATAGGGTTAGTAAAATGTGTTTTTATTAAAACAAGCATTTAAGTAGTCCTTTTTAATTGCTAATTGTAACTTTTTTTATATAGAATTAAGCACATTTATAAGTTATTTAACAAATTGCAGGAATAATTTTTAAAAATTAATTGTTTAAAATTTACTGTAAATATAACACCCAAAATAACAAAATTATTTATTAGGAAGAATATGTATTATAATAACAATATTTGCTGAATAATTTATCATACCATACATGGTGTTTTAGAAATAAACGTAAACCTTTCTAATAAAAGTTTCCATTAACCGGGTTCCAAAAATGTCACTTTTTTGAGTTTTAGCCCGTTAAAGAGCTAATAATAAAAATGATTTTTACTTAATTGCAGCTACCAGAAAATTGTAATTTAAATAAAATTTTACAAATTTGTAATAAATTTTATTATTGACAAAACAAGTAAATTAATATACGGCTGATAACTTTTTTGTGCTATTTTTTTGTAAATGGAAGTAAACAGTCAGAAAGAACGGCCAGTTTTGAGTAAAAAAAGTAATTTTAGCTCAAAGCGATAGATCCACCTATGTCTTAACTTAAAACCGGGACATTTACGGATGTCATTACTCTAATTTACTTATTTTATTAAAAGCAAAATGCTGCCAAAATGTTTACATTTACCTAAAATAACAGTTAAAATGTGCACTAAAATGTTTAAAGTTAAATCTCTCGTAAAAATGGCTGAATTTATCGTTTTAAGGTAAAAGTACCTTTTTCTGACAATTGTCCGTTTCTTTTGACTATAAACTTAATTTTTTACAAAAACCAAGCACCAAAAAGTTTAAATGACAAAACACCCCCTGCCCTTAAAAACCTGCCCTTTATCATCAGTCGAGATATCGAAATATTTATGTTTCCTTTTAAAACAAAAACAAAAACTGTATCTTGGGGTCTAACAAAATTATTATAATTGGTCTCAAAATTATTTCTATAAAAGACAATTTAGTAATCTTGGGACACCTGGATATTTTTTTTAGAATCAACTGTAACTACAAAATTAACAAGATAGCAGAAGAAAAAAATATTAAGGTTAAATATTCTAAATTATAAGTCAAACAGCTTTTTTGTTTTCGTTTTGTAAGTGTATAATTTTATATACCAAAAATGAATGTCTTTAAGTTTAAAAAATAATTAATTTAAAGAAATAACCCTATATAAATTTTAACCTAACCAAAGGATTAATAAATAAGTAGATGTTATATAGTAACTGAAATATTTTATTTGTTGGCTGCTTGAGTCATAAAATATAATCAATTACTTATTAACGAAGGAAAATTTTATTACGTACCATAAAAATACATAACGGTAAATTGGTATTTTTCAAAGCTGATAAATAAATAACTTAATAACCAAATGAATTATTTTTTATTATTATTATTTTTAATGTCATATTTTTAAATATAATTAAAACACAATCGCTTATTGTAGAATATAAAATATAAAAAATCAGCAAGTATTCTAATCATTTAATATATTTAATAAATTACTTAACTTTAACCAAACGTATATTAATTTTGGAAATTTAAAAGGTTTTTTTATATATAAACACATATTTACAGATCTTCTAAAAATAACTTTATTTCAATTTGGTTTTTATGCCTGGGGGCCAAGATTAAGGACTATATCTATTGAAAATCAAAACAAATTATATCTTTAACTTCTTTAGCTATCGCTTTTATACTGTATTTAATTAAACACAAATATAAAGGTCTATGCCATATTGTTCCATATAGTAAAAGCAAAGAAAAATTATTTTCATTGGAATACGTTAGAACAGCCGAAAATATAAATTATTCTGTATATAGTACGAGATTAAATAACTTTAAAAAACTAATAGGAAAAAATATTTTAATGTTGGATGGAATAAGACATTACAAAACGCCCCAGTGGGTAATAGTGTTTTAGTATTAAAAAAAAAAGAATAATAAATAAAAAGCTATAAAAGTAAAACTCCATACCTATCATATTACACAATATTAGGAAAACAAAGAAATGTATTTTTATTGAATTATGTTAAAATAACATAAAGATATATAAATATTATTTTTTATTCTACTGGAATAAATAAATAATTAATAGTTTAAAAAAGATGAAGGAATATGGAATGGGTAAATAACTTTTTAAATCTATTAGAAAAAAATATTTTGAAAAATTGCATAGAACTAGACATGATACCACACCCCAGGGGTTAAAATAATATATATATTTTTTTTCTAATAGATTAATAAATAAAGAGGTATTGAGTAAAACACCATACATATTATATTACACAATATAAGAAAAACAAAAAAATGTATTTTCATTAAATTATTGTTCCGTGACACCCCGTATAAAAACACGGATCCTGGTTTTACACCTTTTTATTAGATATCAGGTTTACAAACATTTCTATGGTAACACTTCAACGTAACGTTATAATGACAACTGTGTAACCTTTAACTGTCTGTCAACTTCTTATCACTTCGACATACAAAACTAAACTGGCCCGTGCGGATTTCCTTTGCGCCTTATATAGTAATGTGGAAAAGAATGGAGATGTCTGGAAAAGTCTAGAATTAGCTGGAAGAATTCTTTTACTACGGGATGCAAGAAAAGTGTTAAATAGATGTCTCCAGCGCCCTCAGGATAATCCGCAATGACCGTCGAAAAAGGGAAAAACTAAGGTAACCTATTTTTAATAAATTATTAACCTAAATAAAATAATTATAACCTTTTACATTCCGATTAAGTAAACACTAAAAGTCCGTAACATTATGTTAAAGTAGCACAAAGATATATAAATATTATTTTGTATATTACTGAAATAAATAAATATTTAATAGTTGTAGAAAAAGATAAAGGTATATAAAATAGGTAAATGACTTATTAAATCTAATAAAAGAAAATATTTTGAGGAGTTAGATGGAATAAGACGTAACCCCACGCCCCAATGGGTAATTAATAGTTTTCTATTAATATATATTTAAAAACAAGGTTAATAAATAAAGAGGTATAAGAGTAAAACTCCATATTTAACATATTACACAATATTAGAAATACAAAGAAATTTATTTTTATTGAATTATGTTAAAATAACATAAACATATAAATATTATTTTTTATACTACTGAAATAAATGAATAATTAATAGTTATAAAAAAAGATAAAGGAACAAGGAATGGGTAAATAACTTTTTAAATCTATTAGAAAAAAATATTTCGAAAAAATGCATGGAACTAGACATGATACCACACCCCAGGGGTTAAAATAATATATTTTTTTTGTTTTTTTTTTTTCTAATTGATTAATAAATAAAGAGGTATAGAGTAAAACTACATACATATTATATTACACAATATAAGAAAAACAAAAAAAAAATATTTTCATTAAATTATGTTAAAGTAGCACAAAGATATATAAATATTATTTTGTATATTACTAAAATAAATAAATATTTAATAGTTGTAGAAAGATAAAGGTATATAAAATAGGTAAATGACTTTTAAATCTAATAGAAAAAAATATTTTAAGGAGTTAGATGGAATAAGACGTAACACCATGCCCCAATGGGTAAATAACAGTTTTCTATTAATATATATTTAAAAAATAGGTTAATAAATAAAGAGGTATAAGAGTAAAACTCCATATTTAACATATTACACAATATTAAAAAAAAAGAAATTTATTTTTATTGAATTGTGGTAAAAAAGAACAAAGATATATAAATATTATTTTGTAAACCACTGATATAAATAAATATTTAATAGTTATAGAAAAATATAGTCCATGTAATAGGTAAATAAGTTTTGAAATCTAATAGAAGAAAATATTTTTAAAAATTTGATGGAATAAGACATAATACCCCTCCCCAATAAGTATAATAATATTTCTTTAAGTATTTAATAAAAAAGTAGATTAATAAATGAAGAGGTATAAGAGTAAAGCTCCATACCTATCATATTACACAATATTGGGAAAACAGAAAATTTATTTTTATTGAATTATGTTAATATATCACAAAGATATATAAATATTATTCTGTATACTACTAGAATAAATAAATAATAAATAGTTATTAAAAAACATAAAGGTGTATAAAATAGTTATATATAAAGTAATAACTTTTTAAATTTAATAGAAGAAAATATTTTAAAAAGTTGGATAGAATAAGACATAATACTACGGCCCAATGGGTAAAATAAAATAACAAAATTATATTATTTTTAAGAAATATGTTAAAATAGCATAAATATATATATATATATATATATATATATATACTGTTTCGTATATTTATGTCATAAGGATCAAAATAACGATCATTATGATACTAGCCCTAAATATTATTAGCCAAGACTGATAACAAAGAATATTTATAAAGAAAATAAATTTGCAAATTGTTTTATTTAAGTAATGCCAGAAGATAAATACTGGTTAATTATTTCGATCGAAAACGATCAATATGATATAATTTGGCATATTATTATGATTGTTTTTGATCCAAATAATTCACCAATATTTATCTTCTGGCATTACTTTATTAAATAAAACAATTTGCAAATTTATTTTTTATAAATATTCTCAATTTTATTTTTAACAATACTTGTCAAATATAAAGGCAAAATACATTTTGAAAAGCAGTCTATTATGGATTTAAGACTACAAAGGTTAATTTATAAAGTTGTCGGTGGTGTTGGCGACCTAGCCTTTGATGTTAAAGTATTCATTTTGCGGTCAGTTATTTATAAGGCGGCGTCCTGCTGCGTTGGCGCCAAACCTGGCCTTGGAGATAATTTTAGTTTAACTTCGGTGTGCGACGTTTGCATAGCGCGCGTAGTAATTTTTAGTACGCATAGATTAAGGTTGGTAGTAGGTTAGGTGAGAATCAATAATCTCCCTTAATTTTGAAATATTTAGTTGCCAATTTTTTATTTTAATGAATCGCTTAAATAAATTCCAATAAACACAAACCAAATAATTCAAACATCAACAAAAGTGAAAGTGACAAGTTTGATATTTAAGTCTAATATTAGGAACGCCATTATCAAGTTACTAAAGGCCAGCGTCAACTACAACGACAAGTTTATAATTCCAGGGTAATGGGACCACTAGAGTACTTAGTTTAGAAAAATATGTCATTTCGACACTAAAAATATCATTATGACGCGCCAGAAAATAAATAAATTTATCTTCTGGCGTGGACTGCTTTTTAAATTATGTGAAGAATGTACGAGGAAAATAAATTTGTAATAGGTCTTTTTGGGTTAATTGTGGTTAAATTTGGTTATTTGAAATTCAGAAAGCCATTATTTATAAAATCAAAAGCACAATTATTTTTAAATAAAACACCTCTTAAAAATTGTTTTTTATTGTCTATATTTTAATCATAACAAATCATTTTAATTCCATAAAATAAACTTTTTACAACTGTCTTTTTTCCATTATTAGAGGATTTAAGTTAAAATTTAAGTATCTATATGTGTAGGTTTTTTGTTAATTTTTGTTTGGAAATTATTTTAAAAATTTATTTACAAGAATGTAAAGAAGGGAAAGTTGTGAGTTTTTTTTATTGTGTTGTGTTTTTTTTTGTTTTATAAAGTAAAGGTATAGTAGGAACAACAGATCCATGTTATTTTTATGTCATAAATGACATTAATATGTTGTCCCGTCAAAAAATCTGAACAAAGACGATGTCAGAATACCTATAATTTTTATTAAAATCTTAATAACTTTAATTTTATTTATAATTTAATTTTTGGTTACTTTTTATAGATTCTTTTTATCTAAAAAACGGTGGTAAACTGGCCACCAAAACGTAGATATGTTTTTAAATTTTTTAGGGCTTTCTTAGGGGTTTTACATTTTTTTTTTGTTTCAGGCGACCTACAAGTTTAGTGGGGTAAATAGGACAGCAAACCCAGTCTTTATACCCCAGAAGCAAAATTAAAGCGGCCCCATTGTATAATTATATATAATTTGTTTGACGTGTACCCAACAAGTAGTTATTAATAAACGATCATTGTGATGCTGATAATATTTACTGCTAGTATCATAATGATTGTTATTTTAATCCTTGTCACATAAATAGCTATTCTAATACTTATAGAAACAAAAATTTTAAATAAATATATAGCGTATAAAAAGTAACACCACGCCTTAATGGAAATTAATTTAAAGGGACATGAGGTTTAAAGTTAAAAAATTTTAATTAAAGAAAACAATGACATTTTCATTAAATACGATTTTTATACACGCCGTGCCGGCGCTGTTGTCTCCTTTAGAAATTTCTTGCTTATTATTTTGTACCGAAGTGTATTTTTTACGGTTAAAATTATATTTAAATTAAGATTATTATAAAGTACGTAAACTATTTACCCAAAATATT
This sequence comes from Listronotus oregonensis, assembly GCA_019359885.1. Classification (NCBI taxonomy): domain Eukaryota; kingdom Metazoa; phylum Arthropoda; class Insecta; order Coleoptera; family Curculionidae; genus Listronotus; species Listronotus oregonensis. Next base: position 47,240 of record JAHBCN010000599.1, read on the forward strand.
TTATGAGATACAAAAGTTTTAAATTAATAAAGTTTAATTAGTACTTGATTTAAATTGTTTTAAATGTTCTGAAATAGGCTAATAAACTTTATATGAAACATTGTACAAATCTAATATGTTACTTTATTAAAATAACCTATCTTGGAAACTTAAGTACAAGTTTCCAAGTTAACAGTATAATATATCCTCTGCCAGACTAACTATATTGTCTTAAGCCGCATAATATATTTTGTAATACAAAGTTTTAACTGGATGGTTTATTTGGTAATAGTATTTTTAATTTTCTTTTTATTTTATATATAGATATATTGTTTAATACCCGAATTTTTAATTCCACACTTATTGTTTTTTTTTATTATTTCGTGTTGTTTTATGGATAATTTTGTTTTTTAAATTCAATAAAGTTAACACAAATAGGCTATATATTTTCTAGGTAGACAAACCCTTCAGGTGAATTTCTGTAAAAGCGCAAAATATTTTTTGAATAATTTTGTAAATATTTTTGTAAAGTTTATTTATTTACACATACTTTTTTTACAATCTTGTGCTTGCTGAGAGTTTAGCGACAACTGCAAAACTTGTTACTTAAGCACCTACCGCTCAGCATTGGTCTTGTCATTAAAACTAAAGTAACAATTATTAAAATTATTATTTTTTTAATTCGTTATAAGGTACAAACACATTTAGAATAAGAAATAATAAAGTAAAGGCTTAGAAGTACATTTTCGAAAATCCCACTGTACAGGGTGTCCCAAATTTAAGCCTGGTCATTGGGATCTCGGAAACCTGAAGAGATACAAGGTCGGTTTAAACTAGGCAAAGTGGCACAATTTGTTGCTGATTAAAATGCCACCTTGGAAGTTTAAAAATTTCAAATACTTCCGAAGACTTTTGTAAAAAACCGAATATTTAGGATTATATTTTTATCTATTTATGACTCTATTTGAACAGATAGAAGAAAATAAATTTCACATTCCCATTGTTACTTTTTCTGCTCTATAAGATAGTGTTACTGGGTTTACACACCGACGTTTCGTCTCTAAGCTGCTATCATCAACTTTGTTTTTTTATATTCGGTCCTGGATTTTTTAACTTTGGATTTTAAGAGCTTCTAAGATCCCAAAACCAATAATGTATCGCACTTATTCGAAAAATTCTGTTAATGGCAATTTCCATAAAAAATCATGTGTTAAAAAGAGAATAGATTTTTGGTGGAAAACATTAAAATGATTTTTCTAATAAAGTATGATCCATCATTGGTTTAAAGATATTAAAACCTTTTAAAATCCGTAATAAAAAATCCAGGACCGTATTTAAAAAAAGAAAGTTGTACATGTTAGCTCAATGGCGAAACGTCGGTGTGTAAATCTAATAACACTGTCTAGTAGAACAAAAAAAGTGGCAATGAGACTATAAATTTATTTTGTTAAATCTATTTAAATAGAGTAATAAAAAAAAATAAAATCGCGAAAATTCGGTTTTTTCCAAAAGTATTCGGTGATATTCAAAATTTTTAAACTTTAGGGTGGCATTTTGATCAGCATCAAATTGCACAACTTTGTCTCCCTGTAACCGACCTCGTATCTCTTCAAGGTTCCAAAGTCTCAATAATAAGGCTTGAATTTGGGACACCCTGTACATACAAATACCTACATTCTAAGCATTTGAAACACGCGATTTAAATAAATATGTTAGGTTTTTTTTTATCTTTATGACAGCTCACGAAGGATTATTATATATGTATATTATATCCTACGGATTATATATACATATATAAACCTAAGTACCAAAGTACCGTGAGTGCCAGGTTTTCCGATGTTTAACCCATTTCTTCCCAGTTGTTCCATCAACGTTGTCCAAGCACTGAAACATGCAAATATTGCATTTCACAGCACCTTTTAGACAACGCGGTAGTGCCACCACGGACGTTATTTTTAAATAACTACTACCTAAAAGTGTCTCTCCGCACTGGGAATCGAACCCGGATCGCCGGGCCCGCGAGCCGAAACTCTGACCACTACGCTACCGGAGACACAGGTTAGGTTGCATGGTAAATGCTTACTAACAGCTTCTAAAAGCGATATATAGAAATTTAATTTATTGCTTAGAATTGGTTAGTTTAAAATGTCTTATGGCCGGTTGCACCAACACTTTTTGCGTCACCTAAATTATTCCTAAGCATTAACTGTCCCTTAAGTTTCAAATGTTTCTTGCAGCAGCGAAGATTCGTCTTTAAAGGTCCTTAACTTTAAGTTTAAACCTTTCTGTACTTATTGATCCCTTAAGTAATTTGACGTTGACATTTAACAAATATTTTGTTTAATCATTTTTTCTACTCACTTCTGGCATTTTTCAGGTTGATTTTTATATTTTTTTGTTCTCTTAGACATTGCTCTGTTATTTTTGACAGAAATCTTTCTGACGAGATGGATAATCTTACATTTTTCAAAAGGTTTAGAATAACAAAGCCAGCGCTTCAACAACTTACTTGAATAAATCGAAGATAATGTTGAGTTTGAATATGACAAGTTTGTATTAGCGTAGTAATTTTAAAGACTTACTTGTAAATTAGGAATATTTAAATTGGTTGACGTAAACTAACAAAAGTTTTTTTTCAATTATAAGTTTATATCTTATAATTATTGACAATAATTGTTTTTTTTTATGGCCGTAAAACTAGGCGCCCCAGGTATTTTTCTTTTTATTTTGTTTCAAATGTTACAGCAAAAAAACGGACACACTTAAACACTTGAAAAACATTATTTCTAGGGCTGTATTCTATATCCAGGAGTAACGTTATCATTCTGAATACTTGCTGGAATATTTTTGTACAGAGCAGAATAATATGTTTGAGGTTTTTACTTTTTATTTTTACTTTAAAACCACGAGTTTTTTGCAGTACGTTTATAAAACAATAGTTTATTTAGCTGTAGACAAATCGCTCTGACAAGTGACAAGATTAAAATTCGTTTAAGAATATATATATATATATATATATATCTTCGGAAATACTCAGAATTTTAAAAGTGTTTAAATGGCGTAATATTAGTTATATAAAATAGCTACTTTTTTTCCATTAAACTAACTTCGTATCTCTTACTATTTTCAAGATGCCCACACTGGCCCTTCTCATTTTGGACACGCTGTATATTTAAACAATTAATAATTTTACAAGAAAACTCTATTAAAACAACTATAAATATTATATTTTTTAATTCCATATAACTTGACAAATGTTTAAAAAATAGGTTAAATTTGGTACCTAAGACATTGATGTAAACAATAAAATTACATTATAAAACTGTAATAAGAAAGTAAATTTATTTATAAGACATCCTAGTACAAAATACTTATTTGTTTAGATTAAATTTAAAAATCCTTACACATGAACAAACCAGAACGTCCAATGCAATTTCGTAATAAAGCAAAACACCAATCGGATTATTAAATTTTTTCAACCTTCCATATAATACAAGTTTTGAGTGGGCGTTTTATTAAATTTCTAAAATAAAATCGCAATTATACGTCATGTGTACACACCACCCACTCGTATTTATTACTTTATTGGTAAATAAAATATCTCTCGTATATAAGTCTTTTTCCTTTAATTTTCTTTACATTTACCAAAGAGATAAATGTAAAAAGTAAATATGGCCACGTATGCTGAAACATGTTGATGTGGAGAGCTTCCAATCTTTTACGTTACAAAACAACTTTAACAAGAAAGGGAAGTGCTTCCTCCTCCCCCATCCCCATGCACTTTACTCTAGAGAAATATATATAATTTTTTCTACTACTTTCACTTAAATTTTGTGTTCTATTATTAAATTGCGGTTTTGATTGCTTGGATCAACCCCTGCATCAAAAACGTGTCAACGTATAAAGGGCCCCACAGACTATCGTTCTTTTTAACCTTCTTAATCGCCGATTTAGACTGCTCAATTTGACGATTAAAACTTTTATTTCCCTACAGTTAATTTAATTTTTAAGGGTCTTAATCGCCGAAAGCTGCAGTCGTTCACCGAAAAATGTAAATGAAGCGTGTTTATTTGTTACAAGAATGACGATTTAAAACGTTTTGCACCACACACTTTGTTTTTAAATGAAGACGGATAAATCGACGATTAAGATTTCAAGCGCGGCCAGAAATTTTCACCGACGGTGTTATGTTCGGTTTTCGCCCACAAACTGGCAATGTTAATCGACGCTTTTGATCACCACGATTAAAACTGCTTAAAAAGAACGAGGTCTGTGGGGGCCCTTACGTAAGATTTGAAATTACTTAAGACATTGACATTGACAAGACAAAACTTTCTTAACATGCTTGGCTGGAACAGGAAGGGAAAAAATTTACCTCCCTAGGGAGGTAAACTGCTGTTTTCTACCCTAATTAAATTTCAAAAACGAATTGATTATTATTTCAGGATGACCTATTTTTTCTTTAAGCCAAAAAGTTATGTAAAAAAATGTTTTTTTTTGAGCAAAATTAAAATTTAAAGGCCTAATTACCATAACTGCTTATTAAACATTTTTGTTAACAATAAATTATTAAATGGTTTTAATATGAATAAAGCACGAATACAAATTTCGGTATTAAATAGAACTAAAAGTTTACAAGCCAAATTTACCATGCACATCAATTTAATAAACCCTCTTGTGGTCTGATATCACCATATTTACTATCATTATCGCATATCAGGTATTTAAACAAAAAATCTGTTCTGCTGTAATTTGACTGATAAATAATGATAATTATATATATATATATATATATATATATATATATATATATATATATATATATATATATATATATATATATATATATATATGAACGTAACTCCGTTTTAAGACGGTTAAAAGCAGACAACCCGTTTTCTTAGCTGTTCACCATACCACTCTTCCTAGACGCGTTTCGCCTGTCTTACAGGACTTGTTAATAGGGCAGTAACGAGTGTTTGCGAACAGAGAAACCAAGTGTGTACTTAAAAGACAAACATCGTAGCCTTGCAGTAAGATGTAACAAACTTACTTTCTGTCTGTACTACTAACTGTCTTAAAACGGAGTTACGTTCTGTCGAATATACTAAGGCAGTAGTAGTTATTACTATTTTTTCATATATATGTATATATATATATATATATATATATATATATATATATATATATATATATATATATATATATATATATATATATATATATATATATATATATATATATATATATATTATATATATATAAAATATATATATATATATATATATATATATATATATATATATATATATATATATATATATATATATATATATATATATATATACAGGTGCCACAGATTCAGTGCATGCATGGAGATCTCGGAAACCGTAAGAATACGAAGTCGGTTTAAATTATGGCAATGTTGCGCATTTAGGTGCCTAACAACATGCCGTTTAAGTTGTAAAATTCCGAGTACTTCCGGAGATATCCGGAAAAAACTGATTGGCGATTTCCTTTTATTTTTTTCTTGACGTTATTTAAGAGATAGAAAAAAAAGACACTTTTTATGGTACTTTTTAAGCTCTACAAACAGCGTTGAGAGATTTTCCGTACGACGTTTCGGTTTCGTTAAACCATCATCAATTTTTTTTTTAAATACGACATTCAATTGTTTATTGCATTTTTTTAAAGCAGTTATAATCTCAATTACAATAATGTATAACACTTAATTTTTTTCTGTTAAATAAACATATTTTCCATAAGAGACAATAAGTTAGACAAGGAACGCACATCATTTCTTATAGGGGTGTTCCATATTTTTAATAAATATTAAGTGTTATACATTTTTGTAATTGGGATAAAAGGGGTTTTAAAAAAAAGTTTGATGGTTTAACGAAAACGAAACGTCTTCGGAAAATTTCAACTTGTTTTGTAGGCAAAAAACCTAAAAAGTGGCTTTTTTTTTTTCTTTTAAATAACGTCAAAAATTAAAAAAATCGGCAAATTTCGGTTTTTCCAGATATATCCGGAAGTACTAAAATTTCAATTTCTAAAAAATGGACATGGTTAGTTACGCAAATACACCACTTTATAATTATATAAATTGCCAAAAATATATAAATATATATATATATATATATATATATATATATATATATATATATATATATATATATATATATATATATATATATATATATATATATATATATATATATATATATATATATTTATTTTTTATGTAAAAAATATGTATCATTAAAAATAAAATAATTTTAGGTTGTGAAAAAAAATTTTTTAATGGTAAATTAGTAAAAAAAATTGCCTACGTCCTCCCTCTACCTACCTCTGAAAATTTAAATTACAATTTAGAACTTATACATGTTAAACTATTATAACAGTTATTTAAAAAACAGTAGTGTAAGAACCAAATCAACAATTAACACTTTTCGTCAAAAACTATCAAATTTCTCACATGCCATGACAAATGAAAATGATAATATTTATATACTATAATTTAATTATTTTATTTTTCCTCCCTATCTACATACTAAAATAATAAGAACTTACCCTTTTATTTTGTTTAAAAAGAAAAGATATTTAGAGAATTTTTTCGTAGAAAAAGTATAATAAATGCCAATATATTTTCAATCCTTTTAAAAAAATAATCTTATTCAGTCTACTTTACTTCAACCCTACATATTAGGTAATACGGGGAAACTTTTAAACAGAAAAGAACAAAAAATACATGTTTACGTCCAACTTTAAAATTATTTTATTAAAAATGTATTTATAAAAAAAGTAAGGATAAACAAAAATATAAATTTTTGAAAACTTTTTCATATATAGCAGAAATATAATTTTATTTTTTAAATAACTATTGTCACAAAATCTAGCTTTTGAAACAATGGTAAATATTAACTTTGATTTTTTTAGAAAAAATAAACCAATTTATGTACTATTAAAAAAATTAAGACATAAAAATATTACAATTTTTAAACAAAGCACAAAACCTAATGAGGTCTTGTTTTTGGGTATATTTTTTAAAATTTTTATAGTTATTTTTAAATATTTTTTAAAATTTAATACAGCATTTTAAAACCATTTTCTTAAATATTTTTTTAAATCATCAAATCAGATGGTAAAAACCAAAATAAAATGAAAATTTTAGAGGAAAATACATATTTTATCAAAATTGTTAATAATAACATATAATCTTAAAAAGGTTACCTGGAAAAATAATATGAAGAATTGATCCAACGGTTAAGAATCCTAAAACACTTTTCATGCTTTACAACTTTAGTACTTCAAACACATTTCCTAAGAGAAAAAACTTTCAAAGTAAGAAACTCCACTCCACGGCAAAACTTCAAACAACAAATATCGCGTATGCGCGTCAAATTTCACTGCTAACCTGACGCGGACCAAGCTTTCAGCAAAACGGCTTCAGCGAAACTGAAAAGTTGCCGAAAACGGCAGTAAAAATATGAAACGCGATTGCGCCCGCCTTTATCACAACTTCAGCTGATTTTAAAGTTTCTATTAATAGTTACGTACACACATCTCGTGACTTTGGAAATTTCCCAAATTTGAATTTACTTGTGTGTTTAAAAAGCTTGTATTAATAAATTACCACCGAATATTATTAAGCAAAATAAGCTCTCTAAGTATTTAGGTATTGTTTTTTGTGAATTAAAGTATAATAATTAATTTTACCTGCATTATTTTTGTTGCAGAAATACGTCTGGCAACATGAATGCTATTTTTCCGTAGCCATAGGAACAGGGCTTTATTTTTGAACTTCCCTGTACTTTTTTAAAAAATGGATATAGCCATTTCGTGTATTTTTTTCCGTAGAATTCAATAATCTTATCAGAAAAACATTTAAAACAAAAACAAAAGAGTTACAGCACGAGTGAGGTATTTTTTAAATAGAATAACCCGTACATTTTTATATCAATAGATAGAGATTTTCAAGAGGAATTCGGTGATAAAGGGATGGCTGGGTTTATTTTCTGCGGTTCTGCTGCAATTGTCTAAAAACTCTTTGATACTGTTAGGAAACTGACGGACCTGAAAAAACCTGGCTGCCACAGGTCACAGGTGCTTATTTGTCAAAGTCAATAATTTTAAAAATACGTTTATTACTTTTTGGAGTAGTTTTGTAATGAGGTTCTCATCAGAAGAATGGCTTCAAATTATATTATATGCTAAAGATGATAAGATATATCTATTTCTAAACCAAGCAGCAAAATTACAATAAACGGAAAAAATTGAAATACAATAAGAGGTAAAATATGGTGGTAATATATATAAATATAATAAAAAATTATAATATTACTAATAATTTTAATGTTTCTTTGAAATTTTTAAACAATGTATACCCTTCATTAACATTCTTCTCATTTCATTTGATGTTACAACGATAATTTATTTACAATTTTTTCTCTTACGTTTTCCGTGTACTGGTTCCCATTTTGGAAAACTCTTAGAGACCCCATAGAAACCCAAAATTGTAAATCTGGACATTAGGTGGTGTATATAATTTATGATGCCATTTTTAAAAGTTTTTAATCCCACTAATGGTATCGGGCGGTTGAGATAAATTTTTTTAAAAACTTGGAAAAGAACCAAGGCATGGGGCGGCGCTTTTTCCCCTTCCCCTTTTTGCCAAATTATTCTTGTGAAATACGGTGTTTCGAACGGCAATTCTTCTAAAATGTCCTCAATATCGTTTACAAAAAGATTGAGATATCTTTCTCCAGTTAAGGATCCCTTATAGAATATTGGCCCAATAATTCTATTGTTAAGCACACCACACCAGACATGAAGAGAAGACCTCCCTAGGTATTTAATCTCTTGAAATTTCCTGGGATTTTGTCTTGCACAGCTGTGCGTATTGCGTCGGTTAAACATTCCTGATGTAGTGAACGTAGCTTCATCCGACCAAAGAATCTTTTAAAATAGGGTAGGATCGTTATCTTGTTCATGAATTAAAATTTGGAAAACAAATTGAAAGCGAAGTTCCTTTTGTTCACGTGTTAAATGCTGCACTAAAAGAACGTGATATGAAACATACTTAAAATATTTCAGTGTTCTCTGAACCATCGCGTCAATAATTGACTTCATGGGATACAAAGTAAAAAAATTTAGAATAGCTTGATCCCGGTTTCTTTTTCTTATCGTAGTCCTTTTTCAAATATGTAACGATTTTGTTTCTTTGAATAAGACCTTCAGTTTTAAAATCGTTTTTACTGATATATTTCCGTAGAAATTTGCAACATATCGTCATGTGTTTCCCTGGCGTTTTCTCCACATTTTTAATAAAGAGTTATAATTTAAAGCCGTTTTCTGATGAAAACCTCATTATAAAAATACTTCAAAAAGTAATAAACGTTATTCTTGACTTTGACAAATAAGCACCTGTGACCTGTAGCAGACAGGTTTTTTTAGGTGAAACCATCCTGATAGTATCATGCAGTTTTTAGACAATTGCAGCAGAACCGCAGAAAATAAACCCAGCAATGCCTATATCAACGAATTACTCGTGAAAATCTCTATGTACCAATATAAAAATATACGGGATATTTCATTTTAAAAATACGTCACTCGTGCTGTAACTCTTTTGTTTTTGTTTTAAATAGACTATTGAATTTTACGGAAAAAAAAATACGAAATGGCTATATTCGTTTTTTAAAAAAGTACAGGAAAGTTCAAAAATAAAGCTCTGTATACTTTAAGCTGAATATCCCTGTACTCTAACATTCCTTTTTTAATTTTTATAAAATAACAAAAATCTATTTTAAACCAGTAAAATTCCTAAATAATTTTGACGAAACCGCTCTACTAATCTATAAACAGCTAAATACACAAAACAAGTCAAGAAGTTTTTGTTGAAAAAGAACGCCGCAACGGTAAAAAACGGTAACACATCCAATGAAAACTCGTAATTTGCGCGCCATAAAACAGCTGCTTAAAGTACCTTACCGACGAAAGGGGGAAGGGTAAGGAGTGGAGACAGTGCGAACCCGGCGTGTCAGGAGAAGAAAGTTAGTAGGACAATTGGCCTGATGAGATAAGCTTATTGTCTGAGAGTCCCTCTGTTTCGTACGAACGCAAAATCTCTTTAGCATTTTGGGAAATTTGCCGAAATGTTTTCTTAAGTATTTGATAGCAAAAAATAGTAGTTTTTCTATGGTAATATAAATATTACTGTCTTTATGGTCTAGACCAAGAAATTTGCCTGGCACATATTTTTCTTTAAGCAATTCCTTTCATAAGGTTTCGTACAAAAGTGTACATTTTTCTCAGCTAGTATAGCTTTTCTAAAAATGTCTCTGTGTTAATTATAAATTGACTAATTCGACGTAAAATTTAAAGGTAACCAGCAAGTAAAGTGTGATAAAAGTAACTTGAAAAAGTAGAGTGGTGATTAGAAAGTGATTGGTAAATGATATATTAGGAAAGCAGCTAAATAGTCAACGTAACATCTAAACTTTTTGATAATAAAACTTGTCAATAATTTATACCAAGTTTTACAGGAGTGACAAGTGATACGGGGTATCCCAAAACTTGTAAATAATTTCCAAATTTGACTAAAAGTATTTTGACTTCTCTTGTGTTATAAAACAATTTCTAATTGTGTCAAACGTCGTTATATATTTACGCTTTATGGACTACGCAGTCGGGTAAGCAGTTCGGGTTTTTAGTAAAATATAAATAATTTCCTTTGCTTACTTTAGGTGAATTTTTGTTCCAATTTTAGTGGCAAATTTAAAACTTTTATTTTCTTATACTTTGTTAATTTAAGCCTTTAATAAAAAAGTGAACATCTGACAGTTGTCGACAGCAGAGCCTGTCGACAACTACTTATAGTGCGTAAGCACAACGATTAAACATTTTCCCACCAATTTTATTTTTTTAAAAGTGTGGTACCTACGAATCTTTAGCTGTTAAATACATGATTAAATGATGTTATTTGGCGCTTAAATGATCATTTGGACCTGATAAACCAAATTTTAGCGTACCCAACGTATCGCTTTTTATAGTGTTAACAATAATGTTTGGGCAGTTTTTAAGGTTTTTAAGTTTTTATTATCTTTGGACAGTCTTCGAAGGCTTTAAGCCTAAGTACTGGTGTCACGTCAATACGTCGAGGCAAATTCGACGCGTGACAATTCGACGCGGTCAATTCGACGTACGAGAATTCGTCGCAATTTGACGCAGCAGAATTCGACGCTGAAAATGAGAAATATCGTTGTGATATTTAGAAATATCGTTGTAAAATTTGTGCCCCATAGATATATATATATATATATATATATATATATATATATATATATATATATATATTTTATATATAAAATATATGATATAAGACAGTCAATTCAAACAGCGAACTGAGGGCCAAGAGATCACCAGCTATCCACACTTCATTCATTTTAGAAAGTCGTGAAATCAACGGGAATGGATCGGAGATCCTGTAAGCTTCCTGGTAACGTGATAATTCTACTGGTAGTGCCGGACCTACAAGTCCAGTAATTGGTGTTAGAGCCTTCCCACGCCCGTGAGGCACTCCTCGGAGGCATACTCTGTATGTCTACAGATAGGGTGGGCGCACACCCTACCGGTACCTTGTATCATTTCCATATAACATAACCGAAGACCGTGTTATATGGAAATGATACAGGGACCGATGCGGTGACTGGGTGTTGCGCCACGTATCGGTAGACATACAAAGTATGCCTCCGAAAGGGGCCTCACGGGTAGAAGACGTAAACGGAAACCCTAAACGCCAATTACTGGACTCGTAGGTCCAGCACTACTACGTAGAATTACTCATCGTTACCCAGAAGTCTACAGAGTAATCTTCCGATCCATTATGACTGTTGATTGCACGACTTTCTAAATGATATGAAGTGTGGATAGCTGTTTCGATCTCTTGGCCCTCAGTTCGCTTGGCCTTTGACGACGTTGACGATGTCTTATATCACATAATGGTCCCAGACTTCCTTTCCGTATTCACAGATTAAAACCTGTGGTCGGATGGTATGGCAGATGCGATTCTGCTTACCAGTGAAGTTTCGATCAGCTTTTCGCTGAGATCTAAACAACCATTCATATGTATATATATATATATATATATATATATATATATATATATATATATATATATATATATATATATATATATATATATAGGTGATTCTACATGACAAAATAATGGTAAAGCCTCATATTAATTTTTTTCAAAATGTCAATTTTAAATATTTCAATTATTAGGTTTATTGTAAATATGCCACTTAATTTTTAAAGGCGATTTACGTCTAAACGGTTGGACTTAGCGAATTAAATGAAGTGCACCTTTTTTAAAGGCCTTGCATCAGTCTTTAAGAAAACATACTTAAAACTAGTATAGCTGTCAAAACTAAAAAAATTTGACAAAAGAACAATTTTCAATGTAGCTAAAGTGTCCTCTAGCGGCACACAATTAATGTAAATTGTTACTAAAATGATGAAGCGCAATCGACTCAGTCTACGTTTGAAATATTAGTGAAATCGGTTTTTCCGTAAGCAAACAATTTAAAAAATAAAAAATTAAAAATTGATCTTTATCGGCGTGTAACTCGAAAACGAATTTTTTTAAAAATTTATATGAGGCTCCACCATTATTTTGTCATGTAGAATCACCCCCTTAATAAGTATCGTGATCGATTTTTAAATCATCTGTATATATATATATATATATATATATATATATATATATATATATATATATATATATATATATATATATATATATATATATATATATATATATATATATATATATATATATATATATTAAATAAAAAATAAAGGCTCCAGAAACTAGGTAAATATAATCAAAAACCCTGTACATGTAACAATAAAATTAAATTTAAAACACGCGACAAAATTTAAATTATTATTTACAAAATTATATTTTATATTTATTTATTCTAAATTAAAAATCTGTACATACCTTAAAAGCCTATTATTTGCGTCTCGCAGTAAGTATGGAATGCGAAATACACCGTCATAAATACACCAAAAATGCCTTAACTACTTTGCACAAACATGAGAAAAATGAAAAACATAAATTTAATTTTAAGGATACTGCAATCTTGACTCAAGACAACAATTACCAAAAATTAACATTTAAGGATATGATACATATAAGAAAAGAGCAAAATATAGTAAATGACAAATAGGACATCAATAAATTAGGTCAAATTTAGCACAATCTTATTAACTAACTTTTTGAATTATTATTTTTTTTAATTGAAGCTCTTATTTTAGGACGATATGTATATATGTACAAATGTATATTTTAGTGCATATCCTTAAAATTATTACTTTCGTATAGAATTATTAAAAAAGAATTATAAAAAATATATTAAATAATAAAAACGTTTTTATTTCTCGGTTCGATTTCGCATTCCATACTTACTGCGAGACGCAGGTAATAGGCTTTCAAGGTATGTACAGATTTTTAATTTATAATAAATATAAAACATTTTGTTGTAAATAATAACTTAAATATTGTCGCGTGTTTTAAATTTAATTTTATTGTTACATGTACTTCGTATTTTTGTCCGTGATAATTACCTTAAATGTGATATAAAACAAATGTAGTGTGTATACAGGTAGTCTTCATATTTTAACTTATTTTATATTTCTCTTTTAAAACATTATATCTTGAAAAAGCCTCAAACATAAGGGCGAAACGTTAAAGTATGTTTTTTTAATAAGTCAAGTAGCCTATACCCATAAAATAATATATATATATATATATATATATATATATATATATATATATATATATATATATATATATATATATATATATATATATATATATATATATATATATATATATATATATATATATATATATATATATATATATATATATATATAAATATATATATATATATATATATATATTTATTTGTTTATTTATTTATTTATTTATTTATTTATTCGCCTTCGGACAGTGCGATTTGATTTGTTGCATGTGGTATCATTTTATTCATTACTGTCTTGCTTTCGTGAGTTTAAATTTTAAAAAATGACAAATATTGTACAAAATTAAGATTATTTGTATTAATATAAAAAACACCATTTTTAACATAGCCCCCAGATAAGGCACAGGCCGCTACAGCTAATAATAAAACCGGCTAATTAAGTTGTTTTTCATATTTAAATTTTCTAACCGAGGTTACAAAGCTGATCGCTAGTTTCAAGTATAATCCTAAAAAATTGCTAAATTATACATATTAGAGTTCACTTTAATAATTCACTTTTGTTCGACTTATAATTTTCTTTTAAAGACCCAACTTATTGTGCAGCCCGGTTTGCTCTTTTATAAACGAAACTATTAGTCGCCGCATGGCAAAAAAGGTTTTAATAAAGTTTAGGATATTTTTTGGGAAAACCCATATAAATATAAAACAAATATTAAATTCTGAACTATTTTTACCAAAACTTTGATTGTGGTTATATTTTTCAAAAGGAAATTGATGAAGAGCGATTTTAGGTGGCACATAATTTTATAAGATATGATACTCTCTCCTTACCTTTGGTTTTAAGCGTCCTAGAAGAAAGTACCAGACTGGCTACGTAGTTGCATTATACATATACAAAGTGTCCAAAAAATATGTCTACAAAGTTTAATTACCTACTTCCGGCTCCAAATAAGTCAATTTAAGCCGACATATCTAAAATTGCTTTTGGGTTTTTTCTAAATTTTTTGAAATCACCCTAATGAATTAATTGCTTTGTGGTACATATTTAGACACTATAAAAAGATTTTAAAGTGGTATAGTTATCGGCTATAAAAGTTTAAAGTTTATAAAAGTGACCCCGTTAGTAAATTTGTTTTTTGATTTTCTATATCATCAATGTTGGAATAATCCAGATCATTTTACGCAGTGGGTGGATATATTTAAAATCGTTTTTACCTGTTTAACATTTTTTTATCTCTGTTATCAAATTTTGTATACGTATTTTTGAAACACAGTTGATTTACTTTTCATTTAGATAAGAAATCTCAATAATGCTGAGAATGTTATACTTGTGGCAAGATATGTCATAACATGGTCATGTTATACACCCTGCAAATGTTAATTTGAACGTCAAATGTTATACGATACATTATAAAAAAATATATTATTTTTATTAAAACGAAAAGTTCAGTAAAAAAATATGTATACCACGTTTGTGAACACTTAGTATATCACAAAGTAGCAAAAACTTTTAAATATTTTTAATAGGAAAATTATTTAAGATATTTGCATATACACGATATTTTCCTTATTTGCAAAAAAAATTAAACCGACTCTTTTAATGAAAATTCCAAAAACCTTTCTATAAACATATGCCCTAAAGTTTTTATTTTTTGAGTTATAGGGCGGTAAAATTTTAAGACAAAAAATTATTTTATTTTCTTTGGCTTTCTTACAATAGTATTTGTAATCATCTACTACCCTGAAAAAGGGGTTAAAACTGCAATCCTCCATTTTATTTTTGATTGTATCTTTTTTTGGGGTTAAAAATATATATATATATATATATATCTACGGTATGAAGTCAGCATTGCACATAGGTGGTATAAAAGATAATTTTACACTGATATCGACAAAAGATGTTGGAAATTGCTTTCCTTAAACGTGCGTATTAACTTAGCCCGGAAAACACGCTCGGCGTTTTCGTTATCGTTGCCTCCGAAAGTGAATACCACACCGGTGATTTAGGACGCTTCGCGCGATCGCCTCGTCTCGGGCAACAGCCCCGCTAAGTGAATACACATCTTAACATAAAGACAATTGTTTATCCTGTTTCGCATTGAATCGCGTACATGTCCAAAGATTTCTGTGGTCTGCTGGATTGTCTCACAAGACGCGATAATGCTAATCCGCAATTCCTTCACATTTTCGATTGGAGCCTTTTAAACCAAAAAAGCTTTGGAAAACATAAACAACTTTCCCAAAATTTATGCGTCTATGTTTATTTACAATTATAAAATTAAATATATATATATATATATATATATATATATATATATATATATATATATATATATATATATATATATATATATATATATATATATATATATATATATATATATATATATATATATATATATATTTTTTTTGCTTCACACGTTTAGTGGGTTTCAAACGACTGCCCGGGCTATCAAAACCAAGAGCAGCCATATTTTCTTACTATGGGAAGACTATTTGTCGAATGATGGCCACTGTGCCCAGTACGACAGCCTTCTGCATCCACAGTATAGTTTCATGTGGAAGGTTGAGTTCAGCCAAGTGCTTTACAGTGCTGTTCAGTATATATAATATATATATATATATATATATATATATATATATATATATATATATATATATATATATATATATATATATATATATATATATATATATATATATATATATATATATATATATATATATTATCGTAAAACATTACCGCCCTATAGTTTAAAAGTAAATAAACTTAGGACATATGATTATAAGAATTTTTTCTCGTACTTTCATCCAAGAAGTTCGTCGGCATAATTTACCGCATTTTTAAAAAAACACCCTGTATATTTTAAATGACAATAATAACAACAAATCACCGAAATGAACGACAAATATCAAATTCCTAGTTCCCTCGAGCTTAGCAACCGTTGAGGAGTATGGCAATTTGACAATTCGATTTTGAACATACTATTTTTTGCAAAATTTTGCTTAGAATATCTTAAAAAGCAAACAACTTTTTTTATCTAGACCAGTTTTTTTCTTTTTTAAGCATTCCAAATAGCAGTAGCGTCTGCTTGAGGTGGGGGTAAGGGAGCAGGGAGCTTAGATATCCTTAGTTTTTTAAACAAACTAAGTAATTTTAGGAGAGAAGAGACAGTATCATCTGAAATAAAATTATGTCCACCCTATCGTCATTAGCTCCTAGGCTAATTTCCATAAACGTATTACAGGTGTTTGGTTCATTAAAAAAAAGTGCCTTAATTTTAGGTCAAGTTTGTATAGAGACATCCAACGATGACTGAACTGGACAATGTCTGTGGCTTTTCCTGTAATTTCCAAAAAAAAGTAAAATGGAAGTCTTTTGTTTTTCCGGGAGAATCTGAAACTTAATAAAATGATTTAAATTTAATTTTTAAAACAAAAAAAATATAGCATTAAATTAACATTTTTTGAGGGATGCTTTGGTATTTCCGGTATTTAATGTTGCCTTTTTAAACTTTTAACAAAATTAATTTTTGTTTTAATAAAATGCATTAAAAAATGTAAGACGAACCCATGGATAAGAAGTTTCCTTAAAAAGGTTTTTTTTTTGTATTTTGGTTTTAATTTAATTAAGTATTCTTTTTGATTCTACAAAAAAATACAATATTTTATTTTTTTAAGTCTAAGGAAAACCACAAATAGGGATCTGTTTAGTTTTCGTAAATGAACCCGAATCCACGCCCCCCTAACCAAGCTTAGAATTAGGGCAAAAAAAGTAACAAAAATGACCTTCTTCGCTGCTATTAAAGTCTCTTTGCCAGTCAAATTTTGTGAAAACCATAAAACTAAAGCGATCCGCGTAAATTTTATAGGTAGCAGAGCAAATGACATAATTATTTTCTTTGTCGTCTGGATTGAATAATTAGGTCTAACGTTTACAAGGTCCATTAGTCTAATCACTTCTTAAACTATCGTACAGAAATTCCAAACATTAATAATGCAACGTTTTGTAGATGGAATGAACCAAAAAATGTTTAAATTTATTTTCCAAATGCGATTATAAAATAAACTTTCTATGCATCGACTTCATTAAAATACAGCTGAACATCGGGTCAACCTACTTAAACAAAAGTGGTTTCTTTTAATCTAAAATAAGGTAGTTTACGATTATTGGATCGAATGACGTGGAGAGCTCAACAAAGCAGAAAATTGTTTCGTTGAACCTTAATAAAATTGCATTAAATTTAATTAGCTTTGTGAAACAATATAAATCGAACAAGTAGTAAAAGTTTCTGTGAAAATTGACAATGCGATGCTGAATTCGAAAGAGCTAAAAGTGCAGACGTCGCGTCGGTCGGCAGAATTTAATTGCTATTCGGAAAGCATTTTTGAAAACGAATAAAGCAATGGATAATTTGCATAGCGGGCAGCTCTAAAATACTGTCAATGTATATGTTAAATTTTAATACTTTGCTCTGCTTATTAAATGATTATTGATTTACCTAAAATATTTTAAATGTAAATACCGGTATTTATAACTACCGATAATCCTAAATTAATATGCGTATATTACTGACTTTTTAAAATACAGAGACTTATATGTCATTCTATAAACTTTCACAACTACATCTTGGTTATTATGAAGTAAGAGCCAAACAGATATTTAGGTACAAAAGTGAGAATAACCACAGGGCACGCGTGATGCAACCAACATACGGCAAGCAGAGACATCTGGCGATAAAAATTCCAACATTAAAATAAAGAAAATGATTTTTAAGCTCCAGCAAGACACGAGCCGTAATAAGTGGTGCTATGCGGTGTCACAATGGACTGAATATTTAAAAAGTAGAATTCGTCCTTAAAAATGGCAAATAATAAAAACCTATCACTTAATAAAGGTTTAAAATAAATATTAACGGGCGATTCGGATAGAGTTTAAAACTTTAAAGACAATTGTAAAAGGAGGGTGAAACCAGGAAGAAAGACGGTCCACTGGAAATATCTAGCTGAGTTTGGTAACAGGGCAAGCCTGTGTTATTTTTCACCGTAAGTTGCTTCCGAGACGAACACTGAAGCGCATCAACCAGCGCTTACTCGAATGTTATTTATAATAGTTAAAATGCGCACGTGTTGAATTTTATTAAAAGTTAAAAAAAAATAATATAAAAATTAGATGAGTTTAGGCAATATTTGTCGATTTACTATTCACAAATATGTATAAGGTATACCATAGACCACAAACCGTAGTTCAAATCTGCATATTTTGAACGGGGACTCATCCACCTACCCCCTATTTGAGGAGAGATGGATCAGTTAAGAGGAGGAGAGTTGAACTAGCA
Organism: Listronotus oregonensis; assembly: GCA_019359885.1. NCBI lineage: Eukaryota > Metazoa > Arthropoda > Insecta > Coleoptera > Curculionidae > Listronotus > Listronotus oregonensis. Next base: position 66,330 of record JAHBCN010000599.1, read on the forward strand.
TATTATGTTTTAGGATGATGCCCAATAAATATATTTAAAAACAAAACGCGCCTAACTAAATTTCTTGGACTCGCTCACAGATAAGCAAGTTGTAAGAGCGATCGAAATCTCCTCAACCAGGTCATCCCGGAATAAAAAAACACAAAGCATTACCCGTTAGCTCTAACATGTCATCAATTTCTAATGAAGTTGTAACTCCTGGAAAGGATGTTGATAAAATAACGCCCATACCTGTGAAAAGAGTCCGCAAAACAATATCCGGAAAGATTACATCTACAAAATTTATTAAAAACCAAGAGAGCTCTAAATCTATAAAAAGAACTTAAGTGATTTAGAAAATAAGTGTGTCGGAGGCAAGGAGGACTATCACCAAACGTGTAAACAGAATGACTGGTTACATTGTGTTTTTTGTAAGTGTTGATTACATGAAACTTGTACTGACTTCGTTAATCTTTGTAATAAATGGGGAAATTTTGTGGCTATCAAAAGGAAAAAGGCATAGCTTAGTTCGTCTCTCCTACCCCTGGTGGTCCATCTCACCGCCGTAGGGTAGGATAGATGGACCGATAACATACCTGTCGTAAACTATCACAAAATAAATACCAATGTTAGGTTTTATCTCTCCTTCTTTTCCCCTATGTAAAAAGAGTTGGACAGGGAGTAAGCAATTACTCTAAAATAAGAGTCGCATTACTGAACCATTTTTCCACTGATCTTGGATTGATTCCGGTGTTCCTATGTTTTTAAAATCTCCGGGGTTTAAAGAGGTTGTATGTATTTACTTAAGGTTAGTAAGTAAGTATCGATTTCCCTTTGTGTGTTCGCACGTCGTTGTCGTGGTTGGGCCCAGTAAGGTCTTTTGGAACATGGGTATGGAACGGGATCCGAAGCTAAGACGAACACAAGGTTTAGCATACCGTGCTGATGAGTAAATGACATCCTGTGCCCTAAACAGGTGTCTCCAACGGTGCCTCTGAGATACAGGGCTACCTCTCAGAGTATCTAGCCTTACTGCGGTAATGCGGGGCTCTGCCGTGGTGGTCTATTACTTCCCTAGCTCCAAACAGAAAGCGGACAGATCCACTTTCATAGGAAAAAAGTGACAAAGGTGCGCTGACCGAAACGGATAAGTCCGTTTCGAGAGGTGCCACTCAAGGTCACAAGCAGACAAAGGTGCGCCTACCGAAACGGGTGAATCGGTTTCGTAAGGTGCTCCTAAAGTTACAGGCGCCTGTTTCACGGGAAAGAGCTACTCCATCCCGAACAAACAGGTGCTTGGGAAGGGATCCTTGAATCCAAACAGAAGGCGGACAGAACGCTTTTATAAGAAAAGGGTTCCCTGGCTTTGAACAGAAAGCAAAAAGGACCGTTTTCATAGGAAAAAGCCGGAGATACGGCCTTAGAAGGAACATCTGGTTTCTGTAACAAGGACCTGGTAGCTACCCACGTCACTAGACCGGGAGAAGAGGGCATGACGAATCTTATCGTCAGCTCGTCATACTTTCCAGGAGACAGGGACACCAGAACACATATTCTGCTCGTCTCCGGTAGCGACACGAGTAAGAGGAGATGTCAGAACTCTCTACCAATCTGATATCGGATTTATTAGAAGTCTGATCCTTTTGGGAAAAATATAAAAAAGTGTGAGCCACAATAGACCGAGCGGTCGCAGTGGAGGGCGTAAAAAGTCCACTCACTTTACACCTAACCTAACCTAACCTAAGTATTGTCTTTATATAACGAGTTAGTGATTACTACAAAATCTTAGAGGAAAAACAAACGAGATTCTTTTGTCATTGTATTGTCTGTGTGTATGTTGACCAGAACAACAATATTTGGTAATTATGCCGTAGACGATTTTCTCTAGATTTTTAAAAATATTTTAATATTTTAACTTACATGTGATCTTTTTCTTGTTTTTAATAACAACCTTACGGTGCATTTATGTTTCATTTGGTATTTTTGGTAAAAATGACAAAAAAAAATTATTTTTAAAAATTGTCCATTCTAAACTTAAACAATTGACAACCCCCCGTATAGATTTTCCATTTTAAGCCTATCTTACTTTATTGTTATTTAATAAAAATAGGTCAAATTAAGCAAACTAAAGAATAAATTTAGTTTTATAGTATTTTTTTTTTTAGTTTTTATTAAAAATATTTTGAATTTTTTTGCTTTGTTTTGCGGTGGTTGTTTTTGGTTTTGGACTTTCCATTCAATGTATTTTGCAAAATAGAGTAAATATTCAGTACTAAAAGTAATAAAAACATCTCCAAAAAAGAAGTATTTGGAAGTTAAAATCCGAAAAAGATCAAATATTTCAAGTCAAAATTTTATAGTATCAAAACTGGATTAATTTTGATTTACCAACAGTTTTAGTTTCTTTGATTTTTTACACACGTTATTCTTAAAGAAGATTGATTAAAACTATTATGTTCTAAAAATTATTTGTTTTACGTTTTTTTTAACGCACAGTACACCAATGTAGTAACTAATATATATTTATCCTCTATTTAAAAATGTTTTCTACCTACATGTTTATGTTTTAAGGAATAATATGGACATTAGGCTTAATCAATTATAATATTGAAATGTTACTTTGATTAGCAGGTAAGCGTTTATTATGGTGATTTATTAATGTAAAGGTTTTTAATCTTTTTTACTTGCTATTCACATTCAAAATAAAAATAATTTTAACATTAACTTTTTTGTTTGCATTTCTCCCTAATTGAAAACAACAAACCCAAATTAAGCAAAAATAACTGTAATACGTGTTTTGTCGGCCATAGCAGTTTGTTCTTACTATGTAATGATTTTAACAAATTGATAATAGCATATATTCATCCACCCACTGTTACCGAGTAAAGTACTTGGGATAAACAAAGATATATCATTAGCTCCTAATGGAAATGCTAATGTTTTCATCTAACCTTCATGCTCTATGTACGGAATAGAACTGTACCCTCATTAGTTCTGTGAAGTAACTTCTCAAATTTAACTTTGAGAATGGCTTCTTAAACTTAAATTCAGAAATAAAAGCCGCGCCAGAGCCGTGCAGTGTTTTACTTTAGAACATATTTTATAATTTATTAAATTTGGACCAGATTTACATTTTGGGTAAAAGAGAATAAAATTGATCAGAATAGAATAAAATGAAATGGACTTTATTAATTACGATTTGTAAACAGAAATAATTGTAGCAAGAAAAATAAAGATAATAAACAAAATATATTTAAAATACACAAGGTGTTTTAAAAATACACGGCCAAATTTCAGGGATTATTTCTCATTAAAAAAAAAGATTTAATAAACATGGGTCCGAAAATGACGTTCCTGAGAAACAGGTTATTAAATTTTAAAAAAATAGTTTTTTGTAATTTTCTTAAGTACCCTGTAGCCAATTTTATTTAAATTTGGTAGTGTTATTCCTACTTACTAAATAAAAATTATAAGATCCACTAGCGTCTCAGAAAACACCTTATCGAAAATAATTTATGCCACTAACTTAATCTGTCCTTCTCTAGCTTATGTGAACTTTTAGAAAGTTCTGCAAATTTCTGGAATGATCTAGAAAGTTCTAGAAAGTCCAAAAATGTGTGCAACTGATGTAATCAATCTAGAACGTCTAGAAAGGTCTAAATATTTTTGGAATGATCTTGGAAGTTTCAAATTGTGTGCAAGTGTAGAATGTTCTAAAAAGTTTTTGGAATAATCTAGAAAGTTCTCAAAATTTCAAGAATGATAAAAAAAATTCAAAACTACTTAACTAATCATTATTTTCATAAGTTAAATATATACTATATTTAACGTACAGGGTTATTGGTTATAAATGCACCCCCCATTTATCTATCTTAGGTAAAGGGATGGGTGAAAATGTTAAATACAAAAGTTGTAGGGTTGTTACTGAGGTTCTTTTATAACGTTACCAAAAAACAACTGAACGTCGCCTTTTTAAGATATGACGCTAACTTCCGTTTTTTTAAATGGAACACCCTGTATATTATTAGCTAAAATGAAAGATCGTTTTATCCCAATTTCAAAAATATATGCATAGTCGACATTTGGTTTGGCCATTTTCGAAATATTTCTGTTTAAATATCATCATACGATATGGCAGTGACTATACGCAGAACCATAGTATTTGCAAAATGGTCAGATAGGCCTTGATAACAATCATTTAAGTTTCCATGGAAACGACATATTTGAGTTGTCATCATGTTTTAGTGTCAAAATACGGACATTTTAAAATGGGTTTTACTGAAGAAGAAAAAGACAAATTTATGAAATTTTCGTTGGATGTGGGTACAATCGAAAACAAGCACGTAGAGAATATCATCTTTTATATCCGGATAGAATTTTACCCAATGAACACAGGTTTAAAAGGGTATATAATAATGTTAATAATAGAAATTTATTTAAGAACAAAGTGAGAACAAGTCAAAGAAATAATGAAAATGATGACATAGAATTAGACATTCTCCTATATTTCCAAGGTAACATTATATTTTTATAATTAATAAAGAAAAGCAATCCATAAAATTTCATTGAAAGCTTTAAAAAAATAAAAGTACACAAAGAAAAACATTAAAATACAGTGCTATTTTTATTTAAGATTATTTTTATTTTAGAATACCCTGAACATTCTATACCAAAAGCTAGTAGAGGATTCAACTTGACTTTTTGGAAAAAACAATCAACTTTGAAAAAGCACCATTTTCATCCTTTTAAATTTACAAAAGTTCAGTATTTATCAGAAGACAATAAACTAGCACCGCTGAGGTTTTGTCAGGAGATAAAGCAAAGGATTAAGGAAAATCCATTTATTTTTTAATAACATATTGTGGTCCGATGAGGCAAGTTTTTCTACTAGTGGAATATATAATAGAAGAAACACGCATTATTGGGCTTCTACTAATCCCCATCAAGCAAGGCCAAGGCGATTTTCTGGGCGGCAAACTCTACATGTTTGGGCCGGCATCTTACAAGGAAAGATAATAGGTCCTGTATTTTTTCAACATACATTAACAGGTCAACGGTATCAACAACTTTTGGAAAATATTTTAACTACCCTACCACAAAATTTTCCAGAGCTAAATGTCAATAACATAATTTGGCAACAGGACGGAGCACCGCCTCACAACGTTGTTAGAGTAAGATATTTGCTCAATAACACATTTCCCTTACGGATAGGCAAATTTGGAACAATTAGGTGGCCTCCTAACAGCCCAGACTTAACGCCGTTAGCTACTTTTTTGTGGGGTGCTCTAAAAGAGAAAGTAAATTCACATAGAAATTTAAGCATACAAGAAATTCAAAATATTTTAATTCAAGATATTTTTCGTTAAAACACCGAAAACCAAGATTCCATATATGCAGCTTTGGAAAAACTAAAACGGGGATATAGACGTTGTATTTTGGAAATTGGTGGCCATTTCGAAAACTTTTATTTTTAATTTATGTTATTTTATATAGTGTTTTAGGCTAATTTTCTGTGATGACGTTGTTAAAAAGGTGATATGCTTATTCTAAGATGTTAGAGAACTTTTCTAATATAGGGTGTATAGTTAAATAAACAGGAAAGACCATGATAACAATTAAATCCGTTCGCTATATCAAATAAATTATTCGATATCTTCAAGAAATAATAAAATGGACCCACCAAACTATATTTCACTAAAATAAAATCTTTAAAATTATATTTTGAAAACGGCTTTTAAACAGAGATATTACGAAAATGGCCAAACCAAATGTAGACTATGCATATATTTTTGAAATCGGGATAAAACGATCTTTCTTTTTAGCTAATAATATACAGGGTGTTCCATTTAAAAAACGCAAGTTAGCGTCATATCTTAAAAAGGCGATGTTCAATTGTTTTTTGGCAACGTTACAAAAGAACCTCAGTAACAACCCTACAACTTTTGTATTTAACATTTTCACCCATCTCTTTACCTAAGATAGATAAATGGGGGGTGCATTTATAACCAATAACCCTGTACAACGTTTTGCAGCTAGTAAAATATAAAAATAAACACATTTAGGAAACATCTTAATTATCCAGTCATGCTGGCTACTAGACTTCAAACAAAATTCGATTAGGTTTTAAGTTTGAAATTATTTTGAGGTTAACCAAGTCTCCACTTTATTCCTATTTTGCCCCATCATTGTCAACAAGTTTTTAAAAGAATCAGCTTCAGAAAGAAGAGAAGTATTATTTGCATGGCAGCTTCCGGTTTTTGAAAATAATGGGCGAGTGTATGGGCAAAAGTGGGATCGGTAAAAAAGGTAAAATATTTCCAAATTTGTCAAAATATTAGGCAAATTTATATTATTTTATTTAATTCATTTTTTAATTCACACAAGCTTTTAACCCTCTTTGCATACACGCGCTAATTGATCATACATACATTATATAAGGTCGAGACCCCAAAACAGAATCAAACTTATTATCGTTAATATTAAAGATGTATAACAAAACAGTTGCTTTTATCTACAATAAAACTGTCTTGACAACTATATAATCAAATCAGTATAATTGTTTTCCCAATATGGATATTAGCTAGTTTAACATTTAAGACAGACCGAATCAAGGCGTCGTTTGACGAAAGGATTTACCTCAGTGTTGTTCCTAAAGAACCATAACAGCGGTTATTATAATTTACCGGACTATTTAATTTAGGTCGCTTTTAAAATAAAAACTTTAAGCCATTAAGGTGGTCATAATCCACGAAGGCTTAAAGCATAAGTACCAACGTACGGAAGGTGTCCTACGTAAAAAAATATAGCTTATTAACACGGGACTTAAAGATTTGTAAGTTTAAAGGAAAATACAAAATTTCAGCACTCAGCAGGTTCCACAGTTTAGACACTAAAGACACCTCCGTATTTCTATTAAAAGGTTCTAGAGAAGGAACGATATTGGCCAAGTTTTGCACCAAAATCGTAAATCATTATTGGGTTATCACAACGTTCTGCATTTAACGCGTAGTTATTTTAACGTTGCTTGATTTACTGTTATAGGTCTACGCTCGATTGACACCAGTACCCTGAATGGAAATATATGTTTACTGAGGACGTATATTTAATATATATATATATATATATATATATATATATATATATATATATATATATATATATATATATATATATATATATATATATATATATATATATATATATATATATATATATATATATATATATATGTCATAAGACATCGTCACGTCGTCAAAAGCCAAGCGAACTGAGGACCAAGAGAACGAAACAACAACACAACAACACACAAACCTATAATCCTTCCCCCTTCGGGGAAGTTACCCATAGTCACCCCATACCTGGACTCACCAGACCTTGCGGCCTGTGCCGATATGAGTTGACACCGGACTCCCAGCCTTGGAAACTGGGAATGGGGTTTGGTGGTTACAACTCGCCAACGGAGGCCTTACCTTTCGGCTAGCGCTCTATTGTTCTCCTTCCGGGGAACGCGTTGGTCGTCCAACTCCTCACCGCAATCCGGTCGTAACTATGGAGATCAAGCAGTGTGTACCGTGTTGACGTTTCGTCCTCTTGGACTCATCAGGAGCGCCTGTCTGGTATACTGACCCTCTCAATCTTTGAGAGCCGTCAGCGCCAGACCATCGCTCGACGTCTGTTCGCGATATTCTATCATCATCAGAAGGTTGCCAGTCCCCTCCCACGCCTCTCTCGCAGGATCCGAGGTGGAGCTCGCGTACTTGGATCTCAAACAGAAACGACGAAACCCGAAGCCATCGGCAGTGTCACCAGCGGGTGCTGGCGGACCATTCGACGGGCCAGGGGAAGTCCTGGAGTTTGAGGTACAAGTCGCGAGATCTTGGTACCACGGATGCGCGTTCAGGGATGTTGGGTTTGGAGTGACGATGACGATCAGCTAATGCTGAGATCTTAACAACCATTCATATATATATATATATATATATATATATATATATATATATATATATATATATATATATATATATATATATATATATATATATATATATATATATATATATATATATATATATATATATATCTCAGTGTTAAAAATATTCTTTATTTTATTAACTCAAAACTTCGTTGGTTAAATCAGTACGACAAAAGACCATTTCCTAACCAACCCAATATAAATTAATCCATTAAGAAAGATCCCACAATTTATTACATAAAAAAATATACTTTTGGACCAAAAAATAGCAAAAGTATAGTTAAGAAATAGGTTCCGATTTGCGACAAATCGCTAAACGTAAGCTGTGCTTGCTGCAGTCCTCCGGTATTTGATTTATCTAAATGTAAATAAGGTAATCACATACTGAAGGCCAGTAGCAAGCATCGGCATAATATTAGTACTCTTTATTCATACTTTTAAAATATATGAAAAGTACGTCCTAACTATACGTGTTTACAGTAAATTTCCTCTGCAGTTTTGATTTTAGCTCATTTTGACAGTTCGCTAGAAAATGGCGCCAACAAAGTACAAAAAAAAAAAAAAACTAAAAATCAAAAGTCTACAGATATACTCATCAAAGCTTAGTTAAAACGTCACCAAAACGTTAACTAGATCACCTAAACTCCCTGTTGTTAAAACGTTTTAACCCAAATATTTTCTTAGATTAACGTTTTTAGAACGTTTTTGTCTGTTCCAATACCTTTACTAATCCGACGTTAATACGTCGTTCTTTGGTAGTTAAAAGTGCGTACTTTTTAAAATAACTAATTTCTATACCTAATCCAACAATAATTTTGGTACAGACTGTGGTTGTAGTGGGCAAATTGCTTCTTGGGTTGTGGAAAACGTCATTTTCACTCAGACAGGACTTATTTCGGACACAAACAAAATATACATGTTTTAAGAGAAGAAATACTTTTTAACTCGAAAGAGAAGTCCCACCTTTTTGGAGCTGCTTTGGCTATTGATATAATGTGTTTATACCAGTTTAGATTATTCTTTTAAAAGTAACGTTCACAGAATCGAACGACTTTTTATTATGCAGAATTTAGCTGCTTTAAAGTACTAAATGACTATCTGCAGACATTTTTCGCGACTGTGAACATGATTGTGTTTTTGAGACAGTAACCTGGACACGATTTTTTAAGCCCTGATCCAATTTTAATTAAAGTTTATTTTTAGTTTGCTGTGGGATTTTGTAAATAATAATGTCACAGATATTTATTTAGATTGGATTGAGCCGTAAAAAATGATTTCCGAAAAACATTAACTTTAGATCATGCGTCTTTAAATTTTACAGTAATAAGGGTTAATTGTTTTCTTTTTATTTCATGTGTGTCTTACCTATGGTCAAAAACAAATTTCTTTCTGAAAGGTTATTACCTACTAATGAGTAATATTGCTTTAATTTAAACAATATTCCGTTTGATATATAGAAAAAAAACAGTAAATTTGCATGTTCATATATTTTTTAAACCTTTGTACAAAAAAAAACATCAATATGCGTTAGGCCGCTTGTTAGCACAATAAAGTATACGACAGTTGACAGTGGTAAGTTGACGTAGGTAGCTGTTGTACATGGTAACTATTCCTGATAGTAGCTAGGGCCCATAGTATTTAGCGCTTAAGATAGCTAGCGCTAGCAGCTAACTTGAGACCGGTAGTAAGGCCTTTGCTTCTCCAAATTCACCAGAACAACTAGTTTTAAAGTTTTTAAGTTTCTTTCCAGCAAACATTGTTAATTTTATTTTAAATTTGGGAAGGTTTTCCGTAAAGTTACAAAAATATTTGGTAAAAATATGGTCGCAGCCTTTAAAATTAAAACTTTGCAATTCATTGAAAAAAGGTGTAAAATAAATAAAAAAAAACAAAGTTTTTGAAATGTGTTTATAAAATATTGTATGCCACTTTAGTGTAAACATCAAAAATTGTTTAAACATTTAAATTGTTAACCAACACTGGTTAATATCGGCGTTGCTGCAAATTTCTAGATAATTACCAAATATTTATGCTTGCGATACAAATATCTTTTTAACATAGAACTAAACACTGTCATTAATCTGATTAAGGTCATTTTAATATTGCGTATAACATTTCCTTTTCTACTGAAGCATTAAATACTAATACTACACATAAAACTGCAAAACAAACATTTACTTTTATTTATCCTTTGAGATTTAAATTTTATCTGAATGTTGACGATGTTTACGTAACACTTTTCCGTCTTTGAAGAGCTCTTAAATTTGAGTACACCAATAGTAAACCAAGCTTACGATGAACCAGGTTTTATTTGTCTAATTTAATTTTGTTTGCGAAAGATTATCTTTAAAGAGTCGTTAAATAAATACGACCTTAGAAAATAATACTTTAGATATTAAGCTACATAATACTTATATCCAGTACAATCACGTTAACAGTTGACTTGAACTATGCGACAGATCGAACGATACAAATGAAATTTTAACGAAATTTTAAAATTTTGCTTCTAAATTTAGAAAAAGAGAAATAGAGTATTATCTATACCGAGTGTCCGCCTAAATGTTGCACACAGCTTTGCTTTTTTTCTGTAGAAAATTTATGTAATTAGGGGATCAATAAATAAAAACTGTTCCGGGAAGTATTAACTTATAAAAGAGGTTTAATTAAAAAAACTCACTACAGAGAAGGTACCGAATTGATAATAGGGCGATTAATTGAACCTATCCCACGGCTTTAGAACATCCGATTTATTATAGTATTCTTGCACAATAAGGTATTTTGTTTTTATAATTTTACTTACCGGTGTGCAGTTATTTGACATATTTCGGATAATTTTAAAAATATTAATCATTTGCACAATTTGTAATCATATATATATATATATATATATATATATATATATATATATATATATATATATATATATATATATATATATATATATATATATATATATATATATATGCACTTTATTACTTTTTTCTTCTAATGTATGTACCAAGCATGTCAGTTAGACCTAGAAACACATGAAACCTAAAATTTCTTTTTTAATAATATATTTTAAAATTCCATTTGATTTTAAAAGGGTGACAAAAAGTATTTTTGCCAAGTTCAATTATAAAAAACAATTTTTTGCAACTCTGTCCTTATGTTTTTCATCAAATGCAAGCATATAAGTAAATTCTTTACTTCAAACGATCTCAACTCGCGTATCGAACAAAAAGTAAGATGTTTACCCGACAAAAACGAAAATCGATTAAAGTAGTAAGTGATATTTATTATATGAGCAAAAATTGTATTCAACGACAAATTTACAGAGAATATAGTTTGTAATAAAAAGAATGGGGTCTTTTGATTGGAACCATTGTTTATTATGCTTTATCCTAATTTAATGGAGGTTGACCCTTAAAAAACGGTCATTGTTCAGAGGTCAATTTAAAACTTTTATCATATTGAAAATTCAGTCCCGCCCAGACTCTTTCTAGATTATGTTGGTATCCTTAATTTTTTCTATATTTTAGTCGAGTTTATTTTCCTAGTTAAATCATTAATTTAAACTAATTTTTAATTTTATCAGGGAAAAATAAATTTTTTCTGTGTTCTGCTAACTCTAGTTACTTGGTTATTTATTTTTTAAATTCACTTTTCAATTTGTTTTAATTTTTACATTAAGTTTTATTTTGATATTTAAAAGGATTCTTTTAACTCCTTAACAGTTGAACCCACTACTAATTTTGGGTATATAAGATGGGAAAATTTTCCAAGTTAGATCGGTCGTGATACAGTTTTGTGATTTGCGGTGTTGCGATGTTTGTTTTAAAACGTTAAGAAAAATTATAACGAAAAACGACGAAGATACACCAAGGAATATTACTTCAGTTCGTGAAAGTTTGGAGAGCAAGGAATTTGGGATAAGCACAACTGGTCTATTCTTCTAACAATCATTATATACTAACTAACTGCAAGATCGTCATTCTGTAAGACCGCGACAAAGATGATAGTTCGTTGGGAGCTACCACAATATTTATAATCGGATTCTTGCACTCTATATTGTCACACTTAGGTAGCAGCGCTAAATGGATACTGTTACATGATGTAGCCTTAAACAAACGTCAATTAGTCTTAAAGTGGCTTTACACTTTGAAAGTTTTCTTGTGTAATTTTTTTTAACTACAATTTGTATACAAATTTTATTCAAAATTTTTATACAGGGTGTAAAAAGTATGATGCTCATAATCTTAATGGGCGATAGTAGAGCTCAAAACAAGTCGAAAAGCTCATATGACATATGTGTCAAAATTTGACAGATTTTTGTCTAAACGATGTCAAAGTTTGAACTTTAAAAGCATTTATTTCTAAAAACCTAAAACTTTTGTCTTAATCGCTTATCAGTAAATTCATTGGCTAATAAAATAAACTAAGTTTAAAATGTTTCAATCTCCAAAATAAAAAAATATATATATTAATAATAATTTTTCCCCAGTTAAAAATGTAAAAAACAATTAGCAACAGAGCTACCTAGCTAGAAGCCTTGTGTAGTCAGTTGTAAATACGTGTTCAACGGCCGCGACATTTTTGGTTGTTATTAAATCGGCAAAAATGCGGATATGTTATAAATTTACAAGTGTAGTGTTTAAGAGTTTTGAAAACGAGATGTGTGCAACCGAGAAATCTTATTCTTTAGGCAAAATAAAAAAGTGTTTTTTAAAATATAATAAATTGTGCTCTAAAAATGAATATTTAACCTATTTGTGGTGAGTACAATTATTTTTCAATTACAATTATTAACCAAATAATAATGTATAATTTTTTACATAAATTGATTATTAAATTAAATTTTAAAATAATTGCAAGAAGTAATTTTTATTATTTGTATATAAATAAACATCTCCTTAAAAAAAGTGTAAATATGCAACTCTCGCAAAAAACGTTCTACTCGATTCGATGAAACGGACTCAGTGTTGCCAATTTTTTTAAACTTTAAAAGGCCATATTTCGAAAACAGTTAACTTTTGACCGATATGTTTTTTGGCTTTTTCGAGTTGTTTTGAGCTCCACTATCGCCCATTAAAATAGCAAGCATCATACTTTTTACCCCCTGTAAACAGTTTAAAATGTATTAATGCAATTTGTTTTAATAATCAGGTTAACCAGCTTATCGAAATTTGTATTCAACTTGTTTTTTTTTTAATTCTTGAGCATAAATGAATGCACAAGTAAATTTGTAAATGCTTATTAATAAACCTATTTTAACCAACATTCGACGCTCTTCTGAGTTAGGTTGGTTGTATATTATCAAAATATTTTGAGGTTATTAAAATCACTAAAGTATTTACAAAAATAGCCTACTTTAACAAAAACAGCGCCTTTTTCTTGAATGAAAGAACAATTGCAGTAATTTTCAAAAACCAAAAATTGGGCGTACGCAGATTAAAAAACTTACAGCAGAAAAAAAATACGAAAGAAATTTCTAAAACCGTAAAAACACGTAAAATAAGCTATTTTTAACTTTAGAAAATCATCTTATTACCAAAAATAAATTGCAAACATAAGATTGCTTTAGCGTGTTTTAAGGTACCTAAAATTCCAAGAAACCAATAAAAACTGTTTTGAAGTTGTAATTTGGAGTAAAGTTAGGAACGGACAATTAAATAGTAAAAAGACGTGCTTTTAAAGTTATATATTTTCTTTGTCCTATTAAAATTTGACATTATTTGGGATTTTAGTAGCATCGTATTTTATTTTACGACGGTTTAACATGGCTTACTATTAAAAGAGCGTAATACGAATTACTCATTTATTAAAGATCTACTTAGAGGCTTTACTTTATAGAAAAAGTACAACTTTAATAAAAGTTCACGTAAGAAATTGATTAATAAGTGCAGAATTATTAAATCTGCGATTAAATAGATTAAAGTTAAACTTTATAAGTAGAATTTGTCAGTAATCTAAGTTTACTAAATACACTTTTGTATCTTGGTTTTTTTAAAGGCTTTCCACTGGTAAACACTAAAAACTTTGATTTGTTGACATTCTCATTTTTTCTTAAAAAATTTATGTAAACTTACAACCTGGGATTTTTTTTTACCTATCAATTATAATAAAAAAGGGCAAATTTAGATATAGCATTTTTATTTTGTATCTGTCACATTGTCTCATTAGCTATTTTTCATATTTTTAAATCCCAATAACAAGAAAACTCACTTAAAGTTTTGATTTAAAAAAAATTAAACGTAATTTTAAAAAAGTTTAATTACTTTAAACTGGTGAGACCCTATCAAATACCAGTTTATCAAAAAATAATGATTCTGAATGACAATAGTGCACAAAAAAAGTATCTTAAAAATTTAAGGTTTTTAAGAATTTGGTGCAAAAATTTTACAATCGCCTTACTTTAAAACTCCTATTTGTATGGTATTTTAAGACGTATCCCTCTGTCCCAGAAATAACAGATGTCAATAAATCAAAATTGTCCTAAAAAGTATTCACTTGATACTAAAAAATGAGTAGGTCGACTAATAAAAATTACCTGAAGACTGAAAAAAATCTGATCTTTTATAGTACAAAAGAAATAGGCAATTTAGAATATTATTACTTTGTAGTATCATATTTAATGATTGAAAATTTAATTTTCTGATGTGCATTTTTTTACAGATATCGTCTAGTCACAAATATTTATATTTATTTACACAATTGAGAACTGTACGATATACATTTTATTTCAAAAAATTTGCAATAATTTTTTTTCTTCATTATATTACATTTTTATTTATTACATTAAAAAGGTATTTAGATTTGCGCGCTATACAATACAAACTATGTGTAAAACAAGAACCTATAAAAGAATAAATTGCAAGAAAGCAACTGCTTCAAGAGATAAAACTTTAGAAATGGCTGGATAGCAGTTTTTCACACTATTTGATTTTCGTTTTGGTTTAATATTTTAATTTACCTGGATTTGTTTGGTTTTATTATTTTTTTGTTTTATTGTTATATTTTTTTGAGCGTTGAGAAAGTATAATATATAAATAAATATTTAATATCTGGCCTTATATACAGTCTGTTACCCAACCGCTGTGTTCACACATCGTCGTTGTGGTTGAGCCCAGTAGGATCTTTTGGAACATGCGCTAAAGTTGCTGGTTATCGGCAACTCTTGTCGCCACCTTATGGAATGGGATCCGAAGCTAAGATGAACACAAGGCTTTAACTCAAGGTGTTAGCATACCGTGCTGATGAGTAAATGACATCCTGTGCCTTAAACAGGTGTCCCCAACGGTGCCCTGAGATACAGGGCGACCTCTCAGAGTATCTAGCCTTACTGCGGTAATGCGTAGCTCTGCCGTGGTGGACTATTACTTCCCTAGCTCCAAAGAGAAAGCGGACAGAACCGCTTTCATAAGAAAAAAAGTGACAAAGGTGCGCTGACCGAAACGGATAAATCCGTTTCGAGAGTTGCCACTCAAGGTCACAAGCAGACAAAGGTGCGCCGACCGAAACGGGTGAATCCGTTTCGTAACGTGCCCCTGAAGTCACCGGCGCCTGTTTCACGGGGAAGGGCTAATCCATCCCGAACAAACAGGTGCTTAGGAAGGGTTCCCTGAATCCAAACAGAAGGCGGACAGAAACGCCTTTATAGGAGAAAGGGTTCCCTGGCTTTAAACAGAAAGCTGTTTTCATAGGATAAGGCCGGAGATGCGGCCTCAAAAAGAACATCTGATTCCTGTAACAAGGACCTGGTAGCTACTCACGTCACTAGACCGGGAGAGGAGGGCATGATGGATCCAATCGTCTGCCCGTCATACAGCGACACAGTAAGAGGAGATGTAAGAACTCTTTCCCAATCTGGTATCGGATTTATTAGAAGTCCGTTCCCATTGGGATAAATATAAAAAGGTGTGAGCCACAATAGACCGAGCTGTCGCAGTGGAGGACGTAAAAAGTCCACTCACTTTAAAGCTACCTACCTACCCACCCTACAGTCTGTTATAAATACAAACTCAGCAAAAGTCAGAAACTGTGCGTTTTATTGTGCGTATTAGCTTATTGATTTATTTTCCTTTGAAATTTAAAACTACATTAATTGAAACCGAAAAACATTGCGCACCACTCTAAAGTAACTAATTATTAAAAAATTCCAAACACCGCATTTCATTGGTGCATACGAAACATACAACCTGAAAAAATTATTTACCTAAATATACGAAATACAAATTTTAAGTTCTATTTCTCTCACCTTACGGGCCTTATATTTCGAACCTAATAATTAACGGACTTGATCGATACTTGATGAAAGTTCTTTTTGGAAACAGAATAAAGTGTTTTTTCACTTATTTCATTTTAATTTAACAGCTGAATCAATGTTAACAGTTTAAATTCGTGTCGACCTATTTATATGGTCAAATAGGTCTACATGAACTTAAATTGTTAACACTGATAAAGTTGTTGTACAACCAACTAAATCACCACAACATGTTTGTTAAATTAAAATATTAAGTAAAAATTAAAAACAAAGTGTTTTTTTTTTCATTCTATATATCTAGTAATATTTTATAAGAAAATATTTTAAAGAGATATTTGTTTTTTAAGCTTTTTACTAAGTTTTCCTAATGGGGTGACTGTTTATTCAACTAATTTTTAATAAGAGACTCTGTTTTTAAATGTCTTCTAGCAGAAAATTAGTACAAGATTTTTAATTGAAGCTAATTTTCTAAATGTATTTGCTTATCCCCACTGGCTTTAGATTTACTTTTTACAAAAAAAAGTTTAATAATTATTACATGTAGGTTAGGTTAGGTTAAAAGTAAGTGGACTTTTTACGCCCTCCACTGCGACCGCTCGGTCTATTGTGGCTCACACCTTTTTATATTTCTCCCCAGAGGATCAGACTTCTAATGAATCCGATATCATATTGGGAGAGAGTTCTTACATCTCCTCTTACTTGTGTCGCTACCGGACACAAGCACAATATTTGTTCTGATGTGTTCTGGTGTCCCTATCTTCTGGAGAGTATGACGAGCAGACGATCAGATCCGTCATGCTCTTCTCTCCAGTTCTAGTGACGTGGGTAGCTACCATTGCCTTGTTACAGGATTCAGATGTTCCTTCTGGGGCCGCATCTCCGGCCTTACCTATGGAAACGGTCCTATCCGCTTTCTGTTTAAAGCCAGGGAACCCTTTTCCCTATAAAGGGATTCAGAGATCCCTTCCTAAGCACCTGTTTGTTCGGGATGGATTAGCCCTTCCCCGTGAAACAAGCGCCGGTGACTTCAGGGGCACCTTTCGAAACGGATTCACTCGTTTTGGTCGGCGCACCTTAGACTGCTTGTGACCTTGGATATCACCTCTCGAAACGGATTTATCCGTTTCGGTCAGCGCACCTTTGTCTCTTTTTCCTATGAAAGCGGTTCTGTCCGCTTTCTTTTGGAGCTGTATCTCAGAGGCACCGTTGGAGACAGCTGTTTAAGGCACAAGATGTCATTCACTCATCAGCACGGTGTGCTAACACCTTAAGTTAAGCCTTGTGTTTATCTTAGCTTAGAGTTGCCGATAACCAGCAACTCTAGCGCATATTCCAAAAGATCCTACTGGGCCCAACCCCGACAACGACGTGTGAACACAGCGGTGGGTATTACATGTACATCTAAGTCTTAACATGTTATAAGTTGATGTATTTTCCAATAATTTTCATAGCTTTTTACCTCACGAAAGGCAATGACAAACAACTGTGTAGTATTTATGCTTAGTAAAGCCTCTTAAATTGTACTTCGGAAGGCACGTTAAGCCGATGGTCCCACATATTTGTGTAAAAGCAGTTGGTACGCGACATAGGTATGTGGAAGAGAGCACTTACACTTTTAATAAAGTATTGCACAGTAAGAAGAAATCCTTAAATAACCTATTATAGTATAAAGTAAATAGTTCTTCTTGTTTTTTTATTAAGGAATTTTACCTTTTATAAATTTTAACAGTACTACTTAAAATTTTGACTTAAATATTGTAAATGGAAATGTTTCTGCTGCTTTAATAAATCTTGTGCGAATATTTTGCTGTTAAAACTCTGAAATAAAACATTTCTACATCTTTACGTAGTTAAACCTATAGTAAAAAATAACTTGGTTTATATGTTTTTTATTATTGTCGTAAACTTATTTATCAGAATAGATTTTTGGGCTCCTTTTTGACGCAAAAGTCGATGGGCTCTTTTAAACTTACAGATTACCTAATGAAAAAACTTTTAAAAACCCTTTAGTAACCAAACAAAAACCCAATCTATCGATGTTTCGGAAACAAGCCGACCACTATAAAAAAAGTAAAAAATAAAGTTAGAAATGGGTTAAGAATTATTTTTTTTAAATTATAAATATTATAATTTTTCTTTAAAAAATTTATAACCTGTTACTTAGCTGGAAAATGCGGTAAATTTACAAAATAGCAGCCACAATCTTTCTGTTACAGTAATAAAGTAGTAGAAAACAAGAAAAGTTGTTACTGCACAAAATAAGGGGCTACCCAATTTAGTATTTCTTCATGTATCACATCATTTATTTCTCCCAACTATAGATCTTTGCATCATATATTTAGCAATCGTTTTATACGCTTTAAGGTCCTTAAAATCTCTCCCGCTTAAAACTTAAATTCTTTTATTTATTTGTGTAATAAAAAAATACTTTCATTAAAAAGCTAATTTAATAATTTACCTTTTCATTTTTTTTAGCAATATAAAAAACAAATCACAAATATTTGAGTTAAGTTAACATAAAACAAGAAGGTATTTACGTTTTTCCTTATTTTCTTAATTTAATGAACCGCATAAATTTTAACATTTTTAGCGTTCTTGTTCTGGCGCAAGGCATGTTTGCTCCCGAAACTATTGACGATACTAAAACTTACATAATATTAAATTGCAATTAGTAAATTTTTCCAATATGCATAGAACCAAAACATCATATCATCGAGGTCAACAAATATGTGATCAAGGTGATGTCATTTTGTATCACGGCCACCTATACATTCTGAATCACGATCTTATCTACAGGGTGAGTCAACGATAGAGTAAAGTTCATTATTTCATTGGTTTCAAAAGTTATGAGAAAATAGTAAATAAAAGATGAAAGATTCTTAGGATACAATTTAAAATTATTTTAAAGTATACAGGGTGCTCAAAAAAGGTGACGAATAAAAATACATTTTTTTAAATAAAACACCCTATTTTTAAATTTTGTTTTGAATTTCTTTTAAAATTCTTCAATTTTTTATTAATAATAATGCATACCAAACCTAATAGTTTTCCAATATTTCATATTTTTAAAAAGAAAATAATTTTCAATTGCAAAAAAATTACGATAGCGCCATTATTTTTGAAGGTAGACCACTCATATTTAGTATTAGGTTATTCAAGATGACTAAAAGATATATGCAACAATTTTAATTAGATGCTACGGGTGTTCAATAAACAATATATTTGGATCATTTTAAATTGAAAAATCTGATTTTTTTAATGGCGCACCATATATATTTATTATTTTTTCTGAAAGATCTTACAAAAACCCACAACTTTATTAGGTATTTATATACCTATTTTTAATACTTTTGCGATTTATTTTAACTTTTCCAATATTTACCCTTCTTTCTGTCTAAGACTATTTATAAATTATTGGCCATTTTTAAATTAGAAAAAGTAATAATAAAAATAATTACACAAATTAACTTATTTTTAATTATTATTATGGCGCAATAAATTTCAAAAATATGCCCTTCACTTGGATACAAGTTTAGTCTTTTTCTATATTTTCTTGGACGTTTTAGCATAAACGGTGTTATTCTCCGCAGCGTCCCGAATCCTATTTTCCATATCTTCTGGTGTTGTGGGGGATTCATAAACAGATCTTTAACATATCCCCACAAAAAGAAATCTAGTGGTGTTAAGTAACATGATCGAGGGGGCCATCCAATGAATCCACCTCTACCGATCCATTTTGTGGGTAATGATTATTTAAAATTCTCGCAACTCTGAGGTAATGCGGAGAAGCTCCATCTTGCTGAAACCAATTTTTGGATCTAATGTTATCAAATTCTGAAGAAGTTGTAACTTTAAAATAATTTTAAAGTGCATCCTAAGAATCTTTACATTTTTGTATTTACTATTTTCTCATAACTTTTGAAACCAATGAAATAATGAACTTTACTCTATCGTTGACTCACCCTACATTACGACTACTTTTAGATAACAATTAAAATATTTAAAAAATAAATAGGTAACCGTACCAAGAGTCTTCTCGTAGTATAATTGCTCCAAAGAACGAAGAATGAACTAGTTAGACAAAGTAGGAAAATACTTCGCATAATAGTAGGACTGTTAATAGGACACGATAACCTAAAAGGATTGGGATCCAAGTTGCAGAATGTGCGATGAGGGGGAAGAAACAGTTTACATTTTTTTGCGAATGCGAAGCGCTGAATCACAAAAGACAGGTATTATTTGGGCAATCGCTCCCAAGAATTTATCAACCAACCAGTCTCGGGGTTATACAGACTTATAGAAGGAACAAGACTAATGGAATTAGGCACAAAAAGCCCAAGAGACTGCGCTGCCTCCGGTAGTGAATAAAGACGGCTACCAGGGAAGAAGAAGAAGAAGGGGTCCCCATAAAGTATCACGTAGTATAGTGCTTCGCACTGTAATGTGTCACGAGTGATGGAATGACAGCAAACATTGCCCCGAGAGGTGAAAACACTAGTTAACCTCATCACAATACTGTGTACCCTAAGTATTTAAAGCATTTAATACCGTTTAAATTACTTTTGGTAACAAAAAACTTAAAGGCAAGCTTTTCGATAAAAGTACTATTTACTTTGTCAGATTGTTATTTATAAAAAATATATCCTTAAGCAAAGGTCAGATTAGGGTTTAACATTACTTTCTGAGAATACTTTATAAGCCTCCGGCTTTTCTTTACGATAGTAATACGTAGTATCAAAATTTAAGTCGATTCTGATGACATTTTAAAAAAGATTTTCTTGGATGGAAAAAGAAAATTGCAAAAGCCTATTATATTGACAAGCATATTAAAATGTCTGGATTATAAATTAAGATTGGTTGTTTCCTTTTCCCTTGTCGCAATATTACATTGCGATTTAATTGAAAAGGAGACTTGGGAATTGTAAATAGGGACTTAGTTATGATTAAAGGCAATTATTTATTTGGTTTCCGATTGATGTTAAATGCTGCCTCTAAATGGACTAAAACTAAACGTGTTAACAAATGGAATATTGGTAAAAGTCTGGTACAGTTGCATCATATGCTCTTTTTAGGTCCAACCTAAAATGGTTTAAGTTTTTGGTGTACGAAACAAGATGTCGAAAACTAAATAATAATTTTGTGTACGAAATAGGAATATTTGGGGGATATTTTGAGGTGTACAAAACGCAAGGGTACAAAATCAATAATAAATAAAATAGTGAAAAAAGACTAAAAATATTTATTAAAACTTATTGGTCCATTTTTTTCCAGTTAATATATTTTAAGTAAGAATAAAATAAATAATGAAAACTTTGGCATTACTACCAAAAAGATTATTTTTTAGGTTTTAAAATTTTAAAAATTTATATTTTTAAAATACATCTTGTGTTCGATAGATTTATAATATAATAAATAATATAGCTCAAAATCCTAATTTAAAAAGGGTTATTGTGTCTTTAAAAATAAATTTTGTAACTAAAACAAATATTTTAGTTGACCTAAATAAATATTTAACGGCTCTTAATGATTTTTTTATAGAGCTTTCAACTAACATTTTTTGTAATCCATTTTGTACCCAGTAATTTGTAATTTAAAGTTGTGTCCTCTGAAAACTGTCACAGAATATGGCCATTTATCATCCCCTAACTTAATTACCTCCTCGATAGTTCGCTAAATCGGATTAATCGATCTACTTCCTGTTGGTGCAGAAACTTTTTCCACAATCAGGCTAGGAAATTGAGACTTTAGGTTTTTATCGTCCAACACAAAAGAAAATTCTAATTAAGCGCGTTGAAATACAATAAAATATCGATGGATTAAGTTGTCTAAAATACTTTTAAGCTTAATCAATGGCTTTTTAAGATGCTATTATTGAAAAGTAATTTTATTGGAATAGTAGGTCAAGGATTGTAATTATTTGCTGTTTTAAAAAAGCTTTAACAGAACTGAGAGTGTAAAATTCCACACGAAAGAACACATTGTTACAATGCAATACCCCATTTAACTTTGAAATTGCACATGTCTGTGGCAGTGTTCATGCAATATTAACAGATCACGGTCATATTTGTGGTTTTCCTTGTATTAAAAATAAAAAATATATTTTAAATAGCCATTTTGTCTTAAGAAGCAATTTGCCAACTACAACCATATTTGGTAGCAAAATTAACGTTGTATTAAGAACAGAAATTAGTTATTTTAGAAACTACGTCCCCTTAACCACCAAATAACGACGTATTTACGTCGAATATAACTTGTCTTAAGGTACAACGTTGTAGTAACCTTTGCCCTATCTGGTTTAAACGACTTCTTGCCAGTAAAGATATTTGGCACATGCAAAAACATCCAAAAACGTTAAACTAGGACTTTAGTTGGGTCAAAACGTTTTAACATCGGAGAGTTTAAATAATTCAGTTAAGTTAAAAGAATGTAGTTTACCAGATAACTAGTTAATGTTTCGGTAACGTTTTGACTAGGCCTCGATGTGTATATCTTTGGGATTTTGAATATTAACTTTTTTGTCTCGTTCTGTATTCTGTTGGCGCCATTTTCTAATGAACTGTCAAATTCAGCTGAAATCAAAACTACGGAGGACAAACATGTACACCAAACACGTAAAGTAAAACGTATGTTTCATATTTTTTTATAGTAAGAATAAAGAGTACTAAACGTACGCCGGTGGCTTGCTTCTGGTCTTCAGCATTTGACTAGGTTATTAACGTTTAGATACATCAAATTCCGGAAGGACAGCAGAAAGCACAGTTAATGTTAGAAGATTTGTTTACACTTTTTTTAATAAAGCAAATCAGGACGTACATCCTAAGTGGGCGTGTTTATCCTTCACTGTTTTGATTTTAGCCGAAGCCGACTTATTTCAGCTCCTGCCTATCTCCACAGATTGAACCGATTTTGACGGCCGAAAATAAAACTGTTCCAGGTGAACTCCAAGAACATGTTTTAACCTTATTAAATGTATGTTTATTTTTTAAAACAATTTTTTACCTTGACATTATTTCCGTTTGTCTACATAAAACAGACTTGTCCCTTATATCATAGGCTTAAAAAACACAGGTTTTTTAGAACAAAAACAACTTCGGAACCTCATTTGGAACGTCTGACTTTACAAAAATTTGTGTGGTCGCGTGCTAATAACGATTCTAAGTAGCAGTTATACCCAAGAGCAATAATTATTTATTCATCACATTGGCAACACTATTACGTGTTAACTCCCATAAAATAATCTTTAGGTAATTTGTGCAAATTTTTTATTAAAACCAATATCCTAGCAAAGCGCTTTCGGTAAAGAACATTTCATTTTTTATTATTTTTTTTTATTCAAAATTTCTAAATTACAACCTTTTTGAACATCCTAGTAAAATTTTTAGTTTCATCTACACTTCTATTACTGTTCGTCTTTCCAACAAAATGGTATTTTAATGTGGTTATAATTTTAAAATTCACCCTTTTGAAGGTAAAAATGTGAGATTTTGTTTACAATTTTACTTTTAATTTTTAATTTAATAATGTGATAATTTGTCGATGTTCTCTTTCCATAATATATACCTAAATTGCTGTAATTTCTGCTTGACGAGTAAGTTTTGAAACTTTTCGGCTAATTTTGTTACTTTATTAAGATTCGTTATCTTTAATGCTTAAATTTACTTTTTAAATGTATTAAAAACTTTATAACAATATCATTTCCTTAAAATATTTAAACATTTCTTTAATTTGCTTTTATTGTTCAACTTTTACTTGCAAATAGTGACCCTAAATACTTCAATATTTTTCAATGGATAAAATGCTACTTAAAAAGCTTCATTGTGCGTGCGTCATTAGTTAGGTCGGTAAGTAACTTCTGTTCATACATAGATATATCAACTGTTTACCAGCAATACCTTCTAGCTGCAGAATGTAAAATGATGTTCAGAAACACAAAAATGTACTTAATGAGAATACAAAATTGTAAGGTATCTTTGTATATATTAATTTAAAAAAGTACAGTTTTTTTACATCTGATTAAACTTTAAAATTTATTTAGTTTTTAGAAACGCATAAATTTAAAACAGATTATTGGTAGTAAACAGATTATAGTAAGCATTAAATTATATAGTTTTAGAAGGGTTATCAATCCCCTATAAATTATATTAATACCTACATATACATGTAGTTAAAAATTATTAATTTTAATTTATTTTTATTTACATCCTCTTTGGTTACAATAAGGTCATTATTTGGAAGAGGTACATTTCGAGTAAAGCATAACAAAATTAAATGATTTTTTAGGAATAAAACAAACAAATGCTGCATTAAAAAATCTTTATGCAGATATGTATGAGAGGTTTAGCGTTAAATATTAGGAGAAAAATATCAGAAATCCTAAAATGAAAACTTATTTTTCAGTAATAAATCTTTGTTTTTTTTTATCTTTTTTATTTTTCTAGTAGTATTTAATATAAATCAAAAATTTTGTGTTCTGTTGCATTACTTTTTGCTTTAAACCTGGTAAGCGATAAGATATTGACAAACAAAAGGATTTTTACCTCCATAGTGCCCTTAAATAACTGTATGCTGACTTATCAAAAACCATTAAATAACATTTAGAAAAATGTTTTA
This sequence comes from Listronotus oregonensis, assembly GCA_019359885.1. Lineage (NCBI taxonomy): Eukaryota > Metazoa > Arthropoda > Insecta > Coleoptera > Curculionidae > Listronotus > Listronotus oregonensis. Next base: position 91,133 of record JAHBCN010000599.1, read on the forward strand.
AAATTATTTTTTTAAATGTTTATTTTTAAGGGTAGGTAGTTGATAACACCCCTTGGAAGTAAAAATATGTTGCAAAATTTTTCATATACTTACTCATTCAAAACCATTAAAAGAACAATCGAGAAAACGTCTTAATTTTATTTTAGTTGTGAACATTAAAGGGTAGTTTACACACCTAAACTGGTGAAAATCATTTTGTTTTTCAACATGTGGTCGATGACTTGGCATAAAAAATATGATTATTATACACAATTATTTTTATGTAAGGGTAGTATTAACCCCTTTTAGCCTTATATTAAAATTTTCATAAGGTAATAACAAAAGTAACAGTAAATTACTAGTTAAAAAAAATATGTTCCCGATATATGTAAAAAAAGTTCTAATATTGCAAAAATACTCCCCTTAAAAGGTGCTTTTTGTTTTAAAAGTGTTTCACCAAATTTCACCGGAAAAAAACATCGGATATGGATTCAGCGACCTCAAAAATATTATGGGAAACAAGTCTTGTCTGGGAGACCTACAATACAGGTAATTCTGCACATCGACGGGCCCAAAAAATAAGTATTAATTAAACAATTTCTTTGACGGTTGTAATTTCCCATTAGGGTCTAAATCCTCTAAGGATATCACTTTAAAAAATTACACAAGTTTTGTTTAAAATTAATAACCAAATTTTACACTAGTTAAGATCAACCTACCTTGTATTCATGGTGCCATGTCGCAACTCAATAGTTATGAGTAGAAAAAGTTATGCAACCCAACGTTTTCATGTTCTTTAGGCTTTATAATTTTAAATGGAATTTGATTGTTTTAGAAAGCAGATGTGTAAAAATATTTTTAATGGTAACTAAAATGTATCATGGCCTTAAACATAAAATTTTATTTATTGGTCATACTTTTACTTACATATTATATTTGATAAAAATTGTTTTCATTCGGTTGACAGATGGCTAAAGATGGCCTTAGATCCCGTACGAGGATATTGATAATTGATTGTTACCTGGAAGTCTTGGGAATTTAAAACCAAAAGCAAATACTAAATTGTTTTATTTATTGATACCTAAATAATATAAATAAATATAATATTGTCTAATTGAACATAAATATCCTAATAGTAAATTTCTAGTAAAAGCTAATTAAACAATATCAGATCTTATTCTAAGATTATTTACAATCCAAAATTGAGTGTTGGATAAAAATGTTTAGTCCAATTTGCGATAGATTCATTCAGTAATTTTTATTTGACATACGTTACTAAACTCTAATACAGAATAAATTAATCTAGTACTGGTGGTACAACTAACTGTTTTGTTACCTTTATAATATGATGTACTTTGCAAATAAATATTTTTACTAAAACTAAATTAGACAAATACAAGTGGCGCCTAAATATTACCATTTTTATTTAAGTATATAGCTTTATTTTTTTAAACTAACAAAAAGACATGTGGCAATATAGTTATAGCAGTATTGCAAATACTTTTAAAAACTTCAACAAATTCTAATAATTTTTCCACAGCGATCATTACTTAACGAAAAGGGACCCGACATGACAGATCAAAGAAATTAGTTAACAGGTATTTATACAAGCTATATAAAAATAGCTGTAATACTACGTTAAATTACTCTCTTGTAAAAACAGAAAACCGCTGACCAGCGACCATATCGAATCTGTGTATGATAAGTTCATCGCAAGAACTGATATTATATTTAAACACAAAAATAGATTGTACTGAACCTATTTGCTTTTCGTGTAAAATTAAGCACATGAAAATTCATCAGAAATTATGTAATTTTTAGTCACTGTGAAAAGAAAAACAATATTTTATTAATTCCACCACTCTAGTTTATACTCTGAGATGTGATATAGGGTTCTTAATGTGTTTTTGCCTCCTAAACACAAGCCTATGGTCAGAATTAGGCTCAGGTCAGAATCAGGTCACAATTTTTCTAACTTCAAAGAATAGGTCTAAAATACCAAAAATACACGAAAAAAAATTAAAAATACAGAAAATTTGAGGTCAGATTTCTAAAATTCAATATGGCAGATCCAATATGGCGAAATGATTTTTGAAAATCTCGTCCGCGATATTGGATCCGTCATTTTGAACCTTGAAAATCTGACCTCAAATTGGTGAATAACTACCCTTAAAACACGTGTACCAAATCTGGCTTAAACCGGAAGAGTTTCTAAATTTGGTCCGCCATATTGGACCCGCCATCTTGAATTTTACAAATCTGACTTTGGATTTGTAACTAACGACCCCAAAATCTTCGTATTCCAAATTTAGCGCAAAGCGACTGATTTTAATAAAATACCAATTTCTTTAAGGTCAACGTCACTTGACACATCAATTCTGAGGGTGGATTTTTATTTGTTTTCTAGGCCGATCAAACACTACGCGTTTCCATTTTGCCTTTTTCCCTTCCTTCCCCGTAGTCACACCGCGTCACATTCTTTGCGACCCTCCTATAAATATTACATCAAAAAAGCTGGACCCCTCCTATACATAGCCCCTTTCGATTTAATAATAAAATAAATTTTAAAATTTTAAAATATTTATTAATTTAATAATAAACTTTTAATAAAGCAATAAGTATTTAAAATAACAAGCAAATAAAAAAAATAATATTGGCAGTTCAAGGGTTTTCTAAATGCTCAGCCATGTCAAAAATTGGCATTTGATTATCTTTTTCTACATTAACAAAATTTCCGTCGACATTATCTTCATCTACACACTCTACATTTCCTGATCCAGCGCTTTCATTCCGTAGTATACATAGTAGCTCTCGAGCTCGACGAGCTGCGATACGACTTGGTTGTATACGACGAACTATCGGATCTTTTTTTTGTTTTTGTTTGGGATGTAAATTTTTCAAATGTTAGAGTAATGTTTTTTGAGATGCGTAATATAGGCCACATTTCAATAAAATTAAAAAATCAAGAAAAAAAAATAAGGAAGAATTGTTTTATAAAATGCGAACGTCACGCTTTTTAGACCCCATCCCCCATCTTATCTTGTCACATCTTGTCACACTAAGTGATATTGCCTCCCACTCCCTGTTATGCGAACGTATTTTATGAACGGCCCCCAAAAAATTGTACATTTGGAAAATAAAAAACAAAATATCTTTGTTTTTGCTAGTGTTATTTCGTCTATTTTTGGTGTTTAAGACCTGTTTTTTGAGGTTAGAAAAATTGTGACCTGATGGCCAAATTCTGACCACGGATTCGTGTTTAAGAGGCAAAAGTACATCGAAAACCATAATCACATCTCTGGTTTCAATACTTTTTTGTAGAGTGGTGTTATGTATTTATTTTCTCGTTCTCGTTTTAAACTTCTAATGGCTCTTTGCAAATTAAGAGTCATATTTTTAATTACTATATCTCAATTTGTCAATATGTTACAATTTTCAATTATTTAGTTTGATGATATTTTTTCTCCATCTCTTCTTTTTCTTTGCAAATCGTTATTTAACTGACCTATATAATCTGCAGTCTGATATAAATCGTTACCTTTAAACCCATTACCGAAGCCACTATTTAAGCCGTTTTCATTATTTTGAAAATCTTTGGAACTACTACCAAATGCGTACTGCTCATTAGGTATGACATGAGCTAAATTTGGATGATTATTACTTCCTGGATTTAAGTTTGAGTAGGAATCACCAATTCCATATGAATGTATCGCTGGGTGTCCATACGAATCCACTGCTCCCGGGGTGTCATAGCTGGACTTGCTGGGATCGTGTTCCAATGGATGTTTCTCGAAATGTGGTAGCTAAAAAAAGTTTTTTATGATTCTAGTTCCAACCAATATGAAAGGGGGTTTTTATCACGATATGCATGGATATAATGGATTGGATATAATATGCTTATGCCAGATTCTCGAAACTTGCCCGCACATGAAAGTCTCGACTTACTGTTTTTTTAAACTTGGCCGCGACAACGAACCTAATTGTGTCTTTAAGGCATTATATTAAAGAAAATTTTTCCAAAGGAAAAAAAAATCCCAATTCATCGCAGAATTGTGGTTTTTCCTAGTTTCGCAAGGACTAAGATTTTAGGTAGGACTTAAATTGCCGAGCCATAGCTCTTTCTTATTAACATTATTGTATATTTGATTTTATGGCCTATTGATAATCGTATTGCCGATTTAAAGCAATTAACGTTACGCCCACTTTGTACCTAAAAATAATTTTGTAGAAATAAATAAACTTACACAAAAATAATAGCTAGTTTTATTATTCAATGTTTACATGATTTAATTGAAAATAAAATATCACAGTTTAAGCTAGAGTACCTTAAATTTATATAAAATTTCTATGAAACTCTGAACCATTTATTTTGGTAGTTATCTATTTGCTCCTATCTTTCTCTTATAACATTACAAAAGGAACATTGCACTTAAAAAAAATTGTTGAATTTACTAAACACCAAACCTACTGCCCATGCCAACGTTAATTTATAATGCCTAAAATGTTAATAAGCAAATTTAAAACAGTGTTTATTGTTTCAAACATCTCGTACAAAAACACGAAATGTCGTTTTTTTTTCTTTTTTATTACCAATAGGGTTAACAACGGAACGTAAATATGGTAGTTGTTTATTTGTCAATGTCTTCGAATGAAGAGTACGGCTTTTCAATTGCAACTAAATTTTGCGAAGAGTTCTGTTGCCTTTTATAGAGAACTGGGAAGAATCGTAAAGTCTTAGGTAGAAGACTTTTTTTAACACAGGATGCAAGATAAGTGTTAAATTGATGATTCTTGAGCTTTTAGAATCCTTTGTAATGTTTGTGGCAATGGGAAAACTAAGGTTATCTATCCAAATAAATTATTAAACCAAATTAACTTCCTACCATATTATAAATTAAAAACATCTTTGTAAAATCCGTAACATTGGTCCCCTCAGGTTTTGGATTATCTCAATCAAATATCTTCTTGGTAGCCGGCCAAGATGCGCTACTTTCATCTTTTCCTGTGGATTCTTCTAAATTCGGTACACCAGATCATTAAGCCGGGTCACTACTTCATGTGGCCCCACGCATTACTCCTGAAGTTTCGGTAAACACCCCTTGGTTCTTCTTGGCAATTGTATAACCAATAAACCATAAATACCTGATGGTTAGCTTTCAAGTCATAGCAACACTTCATAGGGTAATTTTTTGTAGTTTATCACGAATCCTTTTGTGTATCTCATGCCGCAGTTATTGAATTGACCTCTGCTGCTGGCTAATTATTAATAGAAAGTCGTCCAGTAAATAGGTCAACTGGAAATCATAATTTCTCTTTAAAAACGACCTCAACAGTTGTTTTTTTAGTCGTTTCGTAGTACAGTAGGTAACAAAAATGCAAAAAGAATAACCTTAGAGCATTTAAGACTCTTTGTAATAGTCGTCGGGAAAGGGGAAAACCAAGATAATTTATTCAAAGAAATCATTTGACTATACCAAATAATACAACCTCCCCACAATTCTATAAACTAAAAACATTTTTGTTATGTCCGTAACATTAACAAAAAACATAAAAAAGCTATAACATCAAAGAATAAAAGTTTATACGCAGTGGGCTTTTCTAGTGTGTTTTTTTATAGTTTTTCTTCACTTAGAGAGTGTTGAAATACTCGTAAAATTAACTTTTTTTATCCACATTCCAAAATATATATTGTTCGGCGCTTTAGGTTTGCCTATGGGTTTTAAATTTCCGAAAGTAAAATTATAAAGTGGTGCTCTATCAAAAGCTGCTTTGTCAAAACCTATAAATCATGTTAGAAGTCCTATTAATCATTTTTCGTTCTATCACACGCTGTTGTCACTAATGATGAAAAATGTTTTTGTTCTTAAACATCTGAATTTTACCACCGCCTTATCGAGCAGCATTGTTATATTTTATTTACACATATATTATGTATTTTTTTAATGGGAAGAGATGTCACTACAAGTGTTTGTTCTCGGCGGATTTTTGAAACAGTCATATGAATGGTATTTTCATTAAAAAAAAAACATTTAATACATACTTGTGAGTCAATGAAATTAAATGAAAACTATAAAAACTTTAGATGGCCTATTAAATACATATATTTTACATGAGTATTTTTCAAAGGTCATTTAATGTAATGGTTTATCGCTGAAGTACAAGATCATTCAACAAGAACTGAAAAGGCCGCATTTGCAGTTTTTTTCATCTTAAAATAAAAATATGAAATTCCGTCTTGTGTATTTTGGAAAATCTGATAAAAAATGATTTTATTAGAAGCAAAAAGATAAGACCTAAAATTAAAGTTAACTTATATGGTATTGACTATGCACTATAAAAAGGATCGTTAAAAGAGTTTAATTGTTTTATACGTTAAATTCAATATGAAAAAACCGCGGAGTGCTCTCATTTAAAGGGGTGCATTTCTGAGTAAAAGGTGAATTTGTTTACTTTTCATTTTTTTAATTTAAACCTTAATTCTATGCACTTTTTGTACACCTACTAACAAAAAAGTTGTTTAAAATTAAATTTAACAAACTTAAGGTAGTTCACTCACGGCAGTCGTAGACAAAAAGTATCGCCTTACAGAAAGTAAAGCCCAGCCCGTGACAAGTCAAATCGAGATTGGTATTAAAATTCTTTTATTTTTGTCTCTACCATGCCATCCGCGTTGAGCTTGCCCATCTCTCTCTCTCTCTAACAAAATTTATTGTTGAACGGCCCGGGACGCCCTTGACAAGTACCAGTACGAATCATAATATTTTTTTCTACTTTATGAAACTAAAGTAGGGATGCAGTATTTTATATAAACCATAAATTTAGCGCTGTGCCAAATAAGATCGAATACGCTTTACCAAAGTTAAAGGTTCTTAATGCTTGAAAATATTATTTTTGTAGGAGACTGTACACAACATATGAGGTCTGTTCGTTATTTAGTAATATTTTACACTATTTTACACTTTTTAGACCCACCTAGTCCTAAAATACACCTTTTATAAAAGCTGTTACTTAAAAAAAGAATAAAATAGTGTACAGGGTGATCAGTTAAGGGTAGCGAGCGGCCATATCTCATAACATATTGGTCGTATAGATTTGAGAAAAAAAATCATAATAAAAGTCGCCAGAGAAATTGCTGGAAATTATTTTCGAGTTTGTCAAACGTCCGTAGAGGGCGTAACAACCAACACCAAGTAGAAAAATGGGATTTTTATAAAATTTTGTCAATGAAAGTATTTCGATAATATTATTTCATTATTGACAATTTCCAAAACCTTTTGTTCTATCTAAAATAAAGCGGTGGGGGAAGTTCAATTGTTTTTTAAACAAACCAAGATTTTCCCGTTTCTTTGCCGATTTTAGCGAACTTAGCTCATATGAAGAGCATAATTTGCACTACAAAACGCTTATTTGATTTTGCATTTTGACTTTGCTGTCGCCGCAAGATGGCGTTAACTGAAATGGTAGCAAATTTTTGAGTTTTTTCAAAAAAACAAAGTAATGGTATATTAATTTTTATATATTTTAAAAGAGGATAAATTTTTCTATAATTTAATGAAAAAGAATTTATTATCTACCTTTTTGAACGTTGATATTGACCAAATATAATTTTATTACATTAAAAATGACGCCACTGTTTTATCAAATAAAAATCAGTTTTGTAATCTCTTATTGCTAACAAAAAGAACCTCTGATTTTTTCGTTAGAACGGGTTTATTAAAAAATAAAATAGGTTTACTTACATACTGTTTACAATGATAATTATAAGGTAACAGTATGTAAACCTATTTTATTTTTTAATCCAAACCGTTTGTCTAACGAAAAAGTCAAGAGGTTCTTTTGTTAGCAACTAATAAGAGATTACAAACTGATTTTTATTTGATAAAAAATAGTGGCGTGCCATTTTAATGTAATAAAATTATATTTTGGTCAATATCAACGCTTCAAAAGGTAGATAATAAATTCTTTTCATTAAATTATAGAAAATTTATTCCTTTAAAATATATAAAATTAATATACCATTACATTTGTTTTTTTAACTCAAAATTTGCTACCATTTCATTAACGCCATCTAGCGGCGACAGCAAAGTCAAAATGCAAAACCAAATAAGCGTTTGTAGTGCAAATTATGCTCTTTCATATGAGCCATAAGTTTGCTAAAATCGGTCAAAAGAAACGGGAGAAATCTTGGTTTGTTTAAAAAACAATTGAACTTTCCCCACCGCTTTATTTTGATAGATAGAACAAAACGGTTTTGACAAAAAATGTAGGGAAATGGTCAGTAAATATGAAAATGATATCATCGATATACTTTTATTAGACAAAATTCTATAAAAATCCCATTTTTCTACTTGGTGTTGGTTGTTACGCCCTCTAGCGGACGTTTGACAAACTCAAAAATAATTTCCAGCAATTTTCTTGGCGACTTTATTATGATTTTTTTTTCTCAAATCTATACGACCAATATCTTATGAGATATGGCCGCTCGCTACCCTTAACTGATCACCCTGTACACTATTTCTTAATAACAAACAGACCTATGTAAACTTTTAAAACTCAATATATTTTTTAACAAAAAATTTAGGTTTTGTTATTAAAATTTTAATGATAAAAACATACATGACAGATATCGACAATGTTAATTAGGCACAATTTGATTGTTAAGATCTCGTTTAACAGACGATATTTTTTTTTCAATTAGATAAAAGACACTTTTAATAACCCCATATTTAAATTTCATTTAATTCTTAAGAAAAGCCGTTTTTACAAGTAAACTAGCTTAAGGCAAAAAAAATTGACCAACATAAATTTAAAATACAAAGCAAAAAAAAATGCTTTTTTTTATTTCGAGTATAGGTATTTTTTTACAGAAAAAAAGCTGTTATCATGTTCTTAGAAATTGTTTTTGGTAAAAGTTCTTAGGATTTGTACTAACCGCGATATGATCTCTTCTGGCTTATCCAACAAAAACTATTCACAGGGTGAAAAAAATCTTTTTTTTCAGTTACCAGATATCTAATGCTTTTAACTGGCTAATCAAAGTACCTTCAGATATAAAAGTAGGCCTAAATTAAATTATTTTAACATTACATATTTGACGTCATAATATTTTGTGTACGTGTTTCGGCATCTTAAATATTATTAACAGTACATAAAATATTTTTTATCATTTTCAAGAAATCCTGACAAAGCGAAACACTTGTAGAATCACACTCTATTAAACTTTGATATATTAAAAATTTATTTTATTGCTAAATAGTATTACTTTAAATTCTTTCAAATATGGACACTTTTAAAAAAATTGTACAGGTTGGACTGAGTCCACATTTTAGATTGTATTTTATGATGTCTAACACTAAAAAGTAATAAAATTTCCCCAAGAAAAAAAAATATTAAAATATTTTCTGCCTATAATTATTAATATTAATTTAAAAGGTAATATAAATAGAATGTTTAACTCGCCTTAAATTTTTGAAAATGGACCACCCTTTTGTCCCAGGTATGAATTTGATCCTACAAAGCCCAAAATTCAGAACTTAATTACTTGTATGATCGATATTAAAAATTAGAATTACAAAGAAAAACAAAAAATTAAACATTAAAGATTTTGGTTTAAAAATTTAGGAAATTCTAAAAACTTTTAATATATACGTTTTTAAAAGCTTTCAGAATTTCCCTAAATTTTAAATAAAAATTTCTTAAAAATTTAGTTTTAATTTCTATTTTGTCTTCCTTTTAATTTCGTCTTGCGATCTGCGCACCGAAGTGTTTTTTTTTTTTTTTCATAGGGTCAATAGGGCTGAGGAGGCTCAGTTCGCTATATCCCAGGACCAGGACCGAAGTGGTTCCATTTTCAAAAAAATTTTAAAGCGAGTAATCCCAAAAAAATATACCAAAACATGAATCCGCCACAGAATTATAGAACGTAATAACATAAAGTAGTTTTAAAAAACTTATCTTTTTTAAAGCTGAGTGTATAACCTAACAAAATATATAATTTAAACAATAATGTGGTGAATGCGGAACCGATAAGGAATCTTTAAAATACCTAACCTTTACATACCTTTCTCTGGTTCTCTGGGTACAGTTAAAATTCATCTGCCTTTCAGATTGTTACCCAACATTATTTTCGTTTCGATATTTATCCAAAACTATTAAGATAAGAGATGAAAGTACATATATTTTAAAATTATTTCTCGTTATAAAATATAACTACCGGCCAGAAAACTGCGTCAATTTAATAAATACGATTGTAATTATTTATGATGAGACACTTTCCTTTAAAATAATTGTATTGGAAAGTTTAGTTTTTTATAAGTTGCGGAGGTTAAACTGTAAAGGATTTTTCGTTATCTTTAGCAGAGCCTACGAAGGCTTAAGAAGCTTCAGTACTTCTTTTCATGGGTGCCGAATTTTATAATGCTAAACAATTTTTTGTCCAGTCTCAGCAGCATGAACTGTATCTCGCAAAATAACTATAATTAAAAAAAATATAAATAAAAGACAAACATTTCAAAATATCTTAAAAGCTAAGAAGTATAATAACGGCATTAAATAAACCTAAACTACTTTATTTTAAACGTAAAAAACAGTAGTGTAAATGTGCTAAATAAACATATTTTTGTTTTTAACAAACAAATTTAAAGGTCGATCTGCTTCGTGTTCCTATGCCGCATTCGCCAACCGAGAACAGGAAAAGCAGCCGAAATAGTTAATAAACCTAATACAAAAAAATTACAACGAGTATTCGTGGGCCAGTACTCTTTGCTGTTCATTTTTAGGCTGTTTACAAGTCTGAAGTGTGAGAAAATACTTTAAAGTAAAAAAGGAGGAGAAAATTTTATAAATAACAAATAACGTTTTTTTTGAGTTAAACTATTTTTTAATATTTTCTCTTTTCAGACCGAATACTTACGTCTAGAATCTCCTTATTTGTTTCCTGGCTGCTTTCAGAATCACCATAAGGTTGTTGAATATGTTCTGGTTTTTTGTTTAGATAATCTGCGAGCTGAATCAAATTATGATTATATTTATGATTTTGTCCACCTGGGAAAATTCCTTGAACTAATGGAGTGACTATGTCATTAATAGGGGATTTCGTTACTGTTGTAGGCAAATGCGATGTATCTATGTCTAGTGGTTTTATACCTAAAAAAGGAAAGTATATATTTCTAGACTTACTTTAAAATTAAACTGTATGTAAATTATAATAAATCAAAATTTAGAATTAGTTCACGAGAGAATTTTTACCACATTTGTTACTATTTTTAAACATTTGAACATTACACTTTGATTCCTTTTTCTTTCATAGATTTGTTGGTAGGTAGGTAATAAAATATATGCATATGTGTTCAACAATTGTAGAGAATAGCTCAAAAATGCATTTATAAGAACTAAAACCTTTTTTTTATAAAATATTTAAAAAATAATACCCAATGGTAAAAAAACACTTCGTCACCGTACTTCCAACCAAATATATAAAATTTTAAGCCTTTTTGCCATCTTTTAATTCCTTTAGAGTTTTTTGGAAATAAATATTTTTTCTAGGGTCCCTTTTTCATATTTTTCCAATACAGTGTATATTTATGTTTTAATAAGACACCATAGGAATATTTTTTGAAATGATTTTTAGCATAAATATTTTTTTGCTAAAAAATTAATTTTTAAAATTTTTACTTTATGGCAAATTCCAACAGGTATTGTCCTGTTGCTTTTAAAGATATTATTTTGAAATTTAAGATGTGATATAAGGTAATAATTGGCAACTTGTCATTTACCCAGAAGTAGACCTAAGTCAATAATTTGCCTGTTAGACTTTTAGCCCATTGAAGAAAAAAAGACCGAAACGTACCTAGTCTGCCCTTTTAAATAGTGAATATTGACTTTGCGCTGATCATTTATTAATATGTTTTACAAGATGTCTGACCTAGAGAGTAAAAAATAGCCATCTTAAAACAATTTATACTCAGTATGTCATCTAAACCAAACGAAGTTTGATTTAAAAAAATATAGCGAAAAATTATCAGCATACGTGTACATCTATCTGTCTGTCTGTTGTCGTAAGGACCAAGCTTGACTTTGTTTTTTTTTCAATAGGAGATTTGGGACAAACGTATTTATTATGTTTAATTAAAGTTTTCAGAAGGTTATGAATCACGTATATGTTATGAATCAAATAGCACACTGAGTAAAATTTTTCAATATAACTATTTTTGCCTTACCTATATTAATTTTCCAGTCAATAACCTATCAATAAATGATCAGTGTATAGTCATTATTTACTATACAGGGTGTCCCACGACGAACCGACGCGGTCGATTTCCCAAAAACTTAGCAACGGAAAATTTAAAAAAATTGGTAGTTTACTAATATCGAGGAAAGCAACTCGTCTAAAATATTTTCAAGATGGTGGCACTTCCGGTTGTACCGGAAGTCGATGCTAACTTCCTTATTTTTAATGGAACATCCTATATATTATTGCATTTTTAGATTTCCCAGAAAATTCTAGATATTTTTTGTATATAATATGATATACCTAAGTCTCTCTCTTTCGACATATCTTGAATTTTATGTGACACCGGGACGTCATGGCCCACTAATAACAAAATTAAAGCACCGTATAGCACTTTTCCAATACAAAATGTTAAATTGTCAATTATTTCGAAAATTATACATTTTCGGAATAGACCACTTAATACAAAGTTACCTTATTTTTTAATGCTAAATACGATAAAAATATAAAAGTAGGGGTTGCCATTTGAAAAATTGACTTTTACGTTTTTTATCAGTTAATTTTTGTACTTAATTTTTGGTCACCCTGTATTAATTTACATCCAAAATATCGACTTAATATACAAAATTGGGCATTTTTTACAAGGAATTTAACTCAAATTAAATAATAGAGTATGCCGTATAGGAAAAATTTCTCCTTATTTTGGGGTCTGCAAACGTCATTTTTGACATAAAATTCAAGATATGTCAAAAACGGTTAGACTTAGGTATAGCATATTATACACAAAATATATCTAGAATTTTCTGAGGAATCCAAAAATGCAATAATATATAGGGTGTTCCATTAAAAATAAGGAAGTTAGCATTGACTTCCGGTACAACCGGAAGTGCTACCATCTTGAAAATATTTTAGACGAGTTGCTTTTATCGATATTATAAATCACCAATTTTATATTTTCCGTTCTAGTTTTTGAGAAATCGACCTCGTCGGTTCGTCGTGACACCCTGTATAAAACGGTGATTACCATTGGTCCCCTTACAAGAATGTGCTCGTTGTAGCAATACTTTTAATCTAGGATTAAAAGTGCTACTTTTAATCCTAGTATAAGAAGCAAGTGCATTTGAGCTCTTTTGAATAACTAAATGTATTAATTTTGCTTGATTGAGAAAAATAGTATTAAAATACGGACTAAAAGTGCTTATTTTACTCAAATTTCCTAAAGAAAAAGATGCACTTTTAATTTATAATATAATATACTATTATTAAATAGCCAGTCACATAGGGCTTGATATTTCATTTTTTAACAATATATCATAAAATGTCATTTGTTTTTAAGTAGGAGCATAGGAAGCATTTTTGTCAAATTTAATTCATCATCAATCTTCTTGGTTCCTGTATCTAAGGTGTGGAACCTATTGTTTATAGAAAAGTTTTTTTCTAATCCAAATTTACAAATTTAAATAACTTTAATCCATACTACCTCTTACTTTACTTAATAGAACTCATGCTACATTAGATAATTCAGGGCGAACGAACAGGGGGAAGGGGGAGCCTCCCCCCCATAGGTGATCGATGGGGGCGCCAAATATTCTCTTAAAGGGGCGTCAAATTATTTTTTTTTAAATTGCAATTACTCAAAATAAAAGAATACTATTTAAAAAATACATCAGCATCCCATAAAAATTGATATTTGCTATTCTGTAACGCTTTGTAACCTTAAAAAGTCTATTATTTGTATATACAATACCATTTTTCGCGTCTTGTTTTGTCTAACGCCACCGAAATCTCATACCTTTGGCGGCGATGTATTATATCTGCTAAACATACTGGCTTTGATACAGATATTAACAATGGAATCTTTGTCTGTACTCTATTAAAATATATTAAGCAATTGAGACTTTTGGGAATATATATATTTATCTTATAAGATTAATGACAAACTTTATTAGCTAACAGTAAATTATACATTATATTTGTCAATATTTTTTATTAGTTTTATGTTTCATATTCACTGCGTGCTGCTTAAAGTGCATCAGTACAAATACTAATACTTGTTCATTGTGTGTTGTGTATTAGTGATGGTTAGTTAAAAATAGGTTTTTTTTTTAAATAAAAACATTTTTGTATTGAAAAAGTAAAATGCATAAAATACAAAAATATAAAAAAAAAAAATAGGTGCTGCCAGCCTCCGTAAAAAACAAAAAAAATGGCCCCAACAGCTTCTCTACAAAAAAGTATGGGTCAGTTCTTGCAGACGACTACAAAGACACTGTAAGTCTCATAGATTTAATCACTAAAAATACAGGTTTGTGACCACATACCTGCATATCCTTATATCTATATTTTTTACGCAATTATGTAAAAATAAGTAGAAATTGCACCAGTAAAATTAGAATTTAAGGGATATGGTTTATTTTTTAGAAAATTTATTTCTGCCTTCATTTTGGTGTTCTTAAGAAAGTCTGAAAATTTAGGGAAGCCCAGTGCTGTAAAACAATCTTGTCCACGCGTGCAGGGCAAAAAAGTCAAGCGGGTATAGGGGAAAAGACCCTGCTGAGTTTGCGCAATAAATAGTACGGCCAGGTCCGAACTTATTAACAGTTCACAATTGTCAAATTCAAACTGAATACACTTTTACTGTTTTTCTGATTTTGTACAACATTTTTGGTTTTTAAGAAAAACTATTACAGAATATTTAAAATTATTTAATACAATTATTTAATTTTCTTAACCGCGTTTAATTGTGTAATATTAGATTTTATATTATTTGCTTTAAAATAGAAAGATTAGATGGCGATACTTTACAGCCTTCTGTTTAAATGGTCGATATTTCTATTAATTTTGTATTTTTACCAAAAATGAAAACACGACTATTTTTGATAAATGTCAAACATTGTATGATAGTTTAGTGTACTTATTCCCAAATTTATGATAAAAGAAGGGCCAGATACTGAAAATAAGCTTATTTAATTATTTATTATGTTTAATAATCCATATCTCGAAAATAAAACGTCAAAAAAAAATTTACTTTAGATGTGTGGTCACCGCCTCCGTAGGGAAAAACTCATCGAAATCGGTTGACCCTTACCGCACCCGCAAAGTAAAAAGTACCATGATTTAGATTGGTGTTTTAGGGTCATACAATATTGTATAAATTAATAATTTGTATAAAAGTACAATAAAATAATGTCACGTCATGCAGGTAACATAAATAAGTTTAACGATTAGTATTGTTTTTTACATAAGCATTTTTTTATTATTATTTTTTAAAAATATTGTTACAGTCCACGAAAGCTGGGGCTTAAATACTAACGTAGCGTGGGTGTCTTTAGTGTAATAAAAGTGAGTTTATTTACACAAGACTAAATATAATTGGATTTGGGAAAAGGAAAACTTTTGCGTGTAGTAGATTCCAGTCTGGACACTCTGGGAATAACCGAACGAAGAGAGTGAAAAGTTTGGGACCTCTTAAGTTGGACTGTAAAAAAATGTATAAAAGTGGCACTATGTGTTACTCTATTTGGAGCTGCCAGAGAGATTAACTTGAGAACTCCTTGGAACAGAAGCTGTAAAAATACCCATAAAAGCGACATATCCCCTACAGCCCGTCGGCGGGTAAGAGAACAAAGCTTTTCTGTAAGTGTGTGACGCAGTATACTAAATTTAAAAATAGGGGCGCCAAAATCACTTCCCCCCCAATGAGAAGCTGTTGCTCCGGCCCTGGATAGGCTTTAGCCTTTGTGGACTGTCCCAAGACAAAAAAAAAAATTGTCGCTCTCTAATAAACATCTACTAGTACCCTATTTTAAGGGATAATTTACTGGTTTCTTAAAGAATTTAAAAAGATTTAAATTTTTCATAAAATGTTTGAAATTTAACTTTTTATTAAAAATGCAGTTTTTTGATGTAAATGTTCTGAAATATTTTAAACTGAAATTGATACGCTTTAAACATTAGCAAAAAAGTATGTTTTTTACCAACAAAAAAGGCAAAGTGCATTTTTATTTTTGATTATCAATGAAATAAAACAGTTTTTTTAATAAAAAAGTATTTGATTTTAACAGCAGTTTCTATTTAAAACATTAACATTTATTTTAGCACAGCAATTAAAATTAAACCTATTAATGTTCTATACGCTGGTTATCCTATTTCTGCATTTGTTTCCATGGCTTTACTATTTGTGTATTGGTCCTTTAAATATCTTATTACTGTGTGAACCAGTGACAATATTTTTAGCTGCCTATATTTACTTTTTGTAGGTAGAAAAATATGTACATATTAAAATTTACCCAATATACCCAATATATATTTGGTATTCTTTAAAAGTCATGTGTTGTACTTTAAATAAAAATTAAAATTTTTCTCATATTGTTAAAAAAAATATTTTTTAGAATCCTTTTAGAAACCAGTTAATACACACTTTTGGTTAATTACTAGTGCAAATTGTTACAAAAAACATCGATATTGCGACAAATTGTCGCTATTTAGAAGAAATGCTAGCAACATCTTGTAATCTATGACTAAAAGAGATTTTAAAGCTCTATATGATTACTTATAAAAATATACGGGATTCTACATAAAATTATCGACTCGAGCACAATTATATGAAAGCACTTATTCAATTACCGATTACAAAAAAAAATTATTTAAATGGTCACTTAGATTAACAGGTCATTTTTTGCTTAAATAGTCTATATATGACACTTACTTAATAAAGTTTTGTCATTAAACCCCTTAAAACCAGTATCTAAAAATTTAACTTACTTTCAAGATTAACTTCAAAATTACCAAAATGCTTGTTTAATTCCAAATCAATATCGGGTGCATTCGATGACTCATGAGCATTTAACAGTGAAAGATGAACACTCACATCTTTGAAATCGTGTGGTTTATCTTTGGTAAGTGTAAAATATGGGGGTTCCTTATCCCCGGTATACGTTGTTGTTTTGAATCCATCCAAACCATTAGATCCAGAAAATGGCTTTATTTCCCAAAATTGTAAAAGTCATCTTTGTGGAGATTAAGAAGCTGAATTTCTTTGTTGGCAGCTAACGTTCCAGCTTTAATCTGGTCCAAGTTGTGTTGGTCTAAATTATCACAGTAAATATAGTGATTGATATAATATGGTCCATTTTGTAACAGATTTAGAGGAGGTTTATTTAATATTCTAGAGGCACTATGCGAAGGTAAATGTGATGAAATACCTGATGATCTTTTAAATGTTTTCGGGCGCATGTGTTTGATTAAGGCGGCCAATGAAGTATGTCTTTTATGTGGTTTGGCTGCAGGCGAACCATTGAAGTCCTGTGAGATGACTAGCGTCCATATGCCCAAAAATATCTAAAATAAAAGAAACTTGTAGTTTAGATTATCACAATAGTAGGTTAAAAAATCACTATACTTTAACAACATGTTTTTAAATAAAAAATACAGATTTTGATAAAGGGTGTATTACACTTATTAAAATAGAAGTAAAATATTTTGTTAAAATGTTTTAAGGAAAGTAAAATAGGTTTGTGTGTCCACTGTTTCCTTTTTGTCCAGAGATATTACTTTTTAAAAGAAACTTTGGTATTGTTTCCTACTGTAATGAGGTTATAGGTTTTCTTTTTTAGGGTCCCTGGTAATTTCAAGAAAATATACAAAAATTAGGTGTACATTTAAAAAAATTGTATCAGCTTTCTTAAAAAGGGATGCTTATGTTTCTTCCAATAAAACCGATTTTTCAATAGTCCTTCTAATAACTGCGAAATATTGATAATTGTTTTGAAGTTCCAGGAAACACGACACTGCATTTTAAAAGTAATCAAATTTTCTTGAGTAAACTAACTTGTTTTCGTTTTTATAAATAGCTCTTTTAAAATGTTTAAATAGGGATTTAATATGCCGCCTTTGTAAGATTTTTAAAACAAAGTATTTTTAATAAAAGTATAAATTTTAAAAAATTAAAACAAGTTAACTTGTCGGAAAAATATATATATTTTTTTCCGGTTGCAAAAATTAAAATAAATTTACATTCAAATATTTTCCGCCTTCCCTGGAGTTTATAATATTTTAAACAACATGTTAATGGTAAATATCTTACAGGGTTTATGTTATTATAGTAATTTATTTTTTTTATATTTCGTCTTAAAATATTGTTTGTACTACCGGGCGTAAAATCCAATTTTACGCTCCCATTTGAGGGCGTACAATTGCATTTTTACGCCTTAGTGCAAAAAAGTAACAAAAACGCCCGCATTTATAAATTTATAAAACAACAATAAAATTAAATAAGGCATTAATTTTTGGTAAAACAACAATTTATTTATTTAACGTCATGTTAAAAGTACACTGGTTACAATTTGATTCAATAAAAACTGAAAGGTTTTTCTTTCAGTTTTTCTGGTGGTAACATTGGAAATGCCGGCACAGTCTGTGGTGTCCATAGCGCTTCACGGTCAATAAATCGCCTCCAGAGTCAGCTAATAACGTTGGGGAGGAGCACTAATTTTTCCCACAAGTTAAGTAGAACATTTACCTTTCTTGAAGAACAGGAAAAAGAAGTCATTATTAGCACTTTTTGGTCGCAAAGCCATATATTTTCTTATTATTGTCAAGCAAGTAAGATTTTCTTAATCATCATCTACTAAAGTAAAGGTTCTTGGAGTGTAAGTTTTTGTGTTAGGAAGTTTTAGCAAAATAGATGAATGTAAATCGGTAACATCACCAGCCCTTAAATTGGTCAACTCGTCTCTTCTTCACGCTCCTGTGATTCCGAAGCTAAAACCATTTGACTTTTTAAAAATGTATCCACCTGATGATCGCCTTAAAAACGCGATTATTTTTGGAAACTTATTTAGATCAATGTGTTTGTGCAGGAATATTGTCGATATTAGCATGGACCATTGTGTTAAAGGGTCTGATGTTTTGAGCACTTTCTGTTAAGGTTCACACAGACCTTGTTCTTTTTAAGCAGTTTTTATCGTGGCGATCAAAAGCGTCGATTAACATTGCCAGTTTGTGTGCGAAAACCGAACAAAACACCGTCGGCCCGGGGAAATTTTTGGACGCGCTTTAAATCTTAATGGTCGGTTCGTCCGCCTTCATTTATAAACGAAGTGTGTGGTGCTGTAAAAAATAAACACGCTTTGTTTATGTTTTTGGAGAACGACTGCAGCTTTTGGCGATTAAAACGGTTAAAAATTAAATTAGGTGTAGGGAAATAACAGTTTCAATCGTCTGACTAAGCAGTCTTGATCGGCGATTAAGAAGGTTAAATAAAACGATAGTCTGTGGGTCCCTTCATCGTCGATTCGTCTGTCTTCATTTAAAAAAGGAGACGAATGGTGCAGAACGTTTTTAATCGTTCGTGTAATAAATAAACACGCTTCTTTTACGGTTTTTGGTGAACGATTGCAGCTTTCTGCGATTCAGATGGCTTAAAATTAAATTTAGTGTAGGAAAATAAAAATTTTCATAGTCCGACTGAGCAGTCTTAATCGGCGATTAAGAAGGTTAAAAGAACGATAGACTGTGTGGCCCTTAAGGCCAAAAATTTTCCACGCTCTTCAAACTGCGCCGAAAGTTGGGTATTTAAAATACCCAAAATACCGGTCGACTCTGTAAGCCACTGGGAAACAATAAAATATTTAATGACTATATTTTTTTTTTTTTTAATCCCTTTGTTAAACTTTTTTCCCTAACTGCCAAACAATCCCTGAAAGCTGTAGTTGTTCATTTTTTCTTTAGTGTTTTGTGTCATTCACCAAAAAACGTAAATAAAGCGTGTTTATTTGTTACAAAAATGACGATTAAAAACGTTCTGCACTACAGACTTCGTTTTAAAGACCGACGAATCGACGATTAAGGTTTCAAGCGCGGCACGAAATTTTCACCGACGGTTATTTGGTTTTTGCCCACAAACTGCAAGAATGGATTATCGCCCGAAAAAAGAAAAGGGAAAGAGGTCTGTGGGGGCCTTTAAGGCGAAATTTTTGGCCGCGTTTATTAAAAACGAAGTTCGTGGGGCAGAACGTTTTTAATCGTCATTCTTGTAACAAATAAACACGCTTTATTTACGTTTTTCGGTGAAGTGGCTTTTGGGGATAAGCGCTTTAAAAAAATTAAGTGCTTTCAAACGGGTTTTGAAAATAAATTAAGGTTGTGCAGTCTTAATGAGAAAAGTTTAAAAAGAACTTAGTCTGTGGGGCCCTTTATGGGAGGTTTTCCCTTCGTAATTCGAACCATCATCACGTATGCCTTTTCATAATTGTCTTCTTTTTGCAAAAGTAGGCAGACTTTTCTGCAGTTCTTTTATTTCTGGAATATTTTTAAATTAAATTTGAAAATCACTTTTTGACAACTTTGTTGACACCACAACATGTAAGAAATCCCAACTTAAAGTTGTGTTTAATTTTAAAATTTCAGATCAGGAGGGGCAAAACCCCATCTCCCCCGGCACGTTGGAGACATTCTGGTTGGATGGTTAAAAGAGCAGGAACGGGCGGCGGGTGAAAAGGAATTTTTTTATTCCACTAGAAACACGTTCTGTATTTCAAACGGAAATATATGCTTTCTATTGCAAAAGGAAATAACAGGGGGTTTTGAAACAAGGGATCTAAATAACAGCAAGCCAAGCTCAAAGGGGAAGTAAACCCCCAAAAGTCCAAGCTGACATGAAAAGCCAAAAAAATTAAGTCCTGGGAGAACAAAAGGACTTTGGGAATAAAAGCAACGAAAAAGATGACTTGAAGACTGGGATCTCCACACCATCTTTACCAGAACCTGCCCTATTTGACCAAAACCGCCGAGGACAAACCAGGAAATGAATCCAAATAAACAAAAATACTTGGGAACCTTGAGAATTGACGGAAAAAACTTCATAAGGGCCCACCAAAAAAGAAAGAAAACAACAAAAGGAAAAAGAGTCGCTAACAGTAGGGTTGCCAGGGCACGATAACCTAAGAGGGCCCTCACATAGGATTATAAATGGGAACCCAAGTTGCAGAATGTGCGACCAGGGGGAAAAACAGCCTCCATATCCTGTGCAAAGTAAGCTTAAATCCAAAGACGGCATTATTTTTAAAACTTGTAGAAACAAGACTTTTGGGAGGATTGGTATAAAAGATAATGGAAGATTAAGCACAAAAAGGCAAGAGGCAAAAAGTGGTATATTCGCCTTTGATCAAAAATAACTATCAATAGTCCGAAAGTTGATTTTAAATAAAACAACAAGCATTCTTTGAACAAAGACAAGTAAATTTCAATAGTATTACTTATATTATAGAAAAATAAGTATATGGTTATGGAAAATTTTTTAAATCAAAAATTTTAAATTATTAAAAAGCAAATAATAAAAAAAAGGAACTATTTTTTTAATTTAAATTTTAATAAAAAATGAATTAAAGTTTCCATAGAATCTTTTTTGAATAAATTTAAATTACCAAAATAATATTATTAATTGGTTTTTGACATTAACCAACCAGTGGCAATGTTATTATGAGTTAATTAAATATAGTTTCTTTTTTTTTTGTTTCAGATAAAAAGGTTTTTGGTATTTTAATCAAAATATGAATATTCATTTTTTTATTGGAGGTTACATTTTCTTTTTATTGCTGTTGATATAATTTTAAAAAGGGGTGTAAACATGAACGGAAAAAAATATAATTTATGGCGGAAGTTATGGCTCAGTAGCAATTAAAACTAATAGTAAGGGAGCAAGGAATACTCTTATTACAACAATCTAAACTTAAGGTATCCTTTTTTCCTCTCTTCTTTTGGTGATGCTAGTACCCTTTCACTTTTATATTAATTTTCTTAAGTCGGTTTCAAAGCCAATAATAAAGTATTCTTGAATTAGGTTACCAAGAATTTTGTTCAGTGCAATGCCTTAAAGATATAATCGTCTTCGCAGCCGCAAAAAGTTTAGAGAATAGCCTAAAATATCGTAAGTAGAGTACATGTATAAAGATGATAGCTTCCAAAAAGCTTAAATTCTTTTTTCAACGTGAAAAATGCCCCCCTCTTACCGCATGCATTTATGCCAAATTAGGCACAGCTTAAAATAATCTTTCTGTGCCTGAAAATAAATGCTCAATCAAAACACCTATAGTATTCTTGATTCCATCTAAAGAAGAGCCGTTTGTCTTATTAATGGCCTGTTCTTACAAAAGGCTTCTTATGCTTGTACACCCCCCTAGGAGACATATCCCTTCTACTGAAAATTTTTTCCTCGAGCTGGGAAAGTCCCTTTTTCGCACGCATTATTAAAATTACCCTTTTCCGCACGGGGTGCGGAAAGGAACCCTTTTTTGCACGCCTGCGAAAATAAACTCTCAAAATCTTTTCAGGTGCAAGATTTTTATGTATTTTTGTAATAGTGGTTTTCAGCAATATGGAACCAGAAGTTTTAGTTTATTATCTTTATTGTTTGTTACTTCGTAATTTTCAATTTTCAACTAAAACAAAAAAAAAAAAAAATTTTTTTTAAATTACCCGTACAATAATTTTTACGCCCATTACGCATTTTAAACTTGTTTTTTTTTAAAGTGAATGGTTTACAGACATTTGGCAACCGTGGCAACATCGAAAAGATTTTATGGAGATGAAAAAAAAATAATTCTGCCCCCCTTTTCTGAAAGTCCCAGGCAGTTAGGTTGGAAATTTATAGTAATACAGTCCATTTGAAAAATTTTAATTGTCTTTTTTTACTGTTAAGTATAAACAATAAGAGAAAATAATTGCTAATTGTATTTTAAAATTTTTGGTTCCATCGAAACCCGGGTA
Source organism: Listronotus oregonensis (assembly GCA_019359885.1). Taxonomy (NCBI): domain Eukaryota; kingdom Metazoa; phylum Arthropoda; class Insecta; order Coleoptera; family Curculionidae; genus Listronotus; species Listronotus oregonensis. Next base: position 114,108 of record JAHBCN010000599.1, read on the forward strand.
ATTTAGTGTTTTTTGAAAAAAATTAAAGCCCGGGGGGCAAGCAAATTGGTGAGTCCCCATCCTTTTATCCTTTTTTTCCTGTTTTCCCGGGGGAATCGTCGCCTTTTTTTTGAATGTTTGTTTTTATTAATAGATGGAGACAAAGTCCTTTATAGGTGATTTAGGGAATGGACTCTTTTGGTAATTTCGTGTATTTGAATCCATTAATAGGCGTTTGGGCTTAAGGTCTGCCCCCCAAAACAAACGGTAGTAAAGGCGCGCGCCGATCGTCGTTTAATATTAGGAGTTTTCGATAGTATGCTCTTCGCGAGACATTACGTTAATGTATTATTGCGTTTAGTCAACGTTTTAGTGTTTAAACGTTCTTTGTTAAGTTCTTGTTAGTATTTAGTTAAAATGGGAAAAAAAAACTGCTTTCAGATTTAGAAAAAGATGAAAGATTATTAAAAAAAATACAAATTAAACAACAATTAAAAAGTTTCATAACTTTGTAAACTTTGCATGAATCGCAGTTGTCAGAATTTACTGTCCCGGGTTTGAAAACTGAACCCATTTTTAGAGAATTTGAAGAGAACAGACTGGAAATTGAAATTTTAGACGAATCAAAATCTAAGGGTTGGATAATGATGAATTTGAAAAAAATATTTTTCATGTTTGCTGCGGCCAAAGCACTTCAAGAGGTTTAAAAAGTGACAAAACCACCTTTAAATGTTTAAATTTTCAAGGGGTTTCAACCAGGTTTAAATATTGTCAGCCCACCACAGGTAAAGTTTAACGGGGGTTTCCAAATTCAAAGGCGAATATGATAAGTTTCCACAGTTTTTTGATACCTTTCAAACTCTAGTTCACAAAAATCCATGTCTGGATGATATTCAAAAATTCTATTACTTATTGGACTCTTTGGAGGAGAAGCTCAAAGGGTATTAGAATGTTTAGAAGTAACAAATGCAAATTATACAGTGGCTTTAGATTTGTTAAATAAACGATTTTATAATAAACCTATTATTATTCAAACGCACCTAAAGTTGTTATTTGATATGCCTGTGGTAAATAAAGAATCACATTACTTACTACAGGGGTTGGTTGATAACATCGAGAAACATAGCAGAGCTTTAAAAGCGTTAGGAGAGCCGGTTGATAAGTGGGATAGGTTAATAATATTTTTTATGTCTAGAAAATTAGATTTAGAAACCAAAAGAGAGTGGGAGGAAAAATCCATGTCGGTATTTAAAGGTGACCCAACACTCATAAATTTTAATGAATTTCTTTCAAATAAGGCAAAAGTACTAGGGACAGTAGACTTTAATACTAAATCGACGAAAGGGTACAATAGAGTAAATAGTGGGACCAGAGGGGCATATGCTGCCTTTGGAGCTGAAAACAATAATTTTAAGGTAAAATGTGAGTTTTGTAAGGGTTCACATTTCATCTATTTTTGTGAAAAGCTTTTATCGCTTCCTGTGTCTCAACGAGTAGAACAAGTCAAAAAATTAAAATTGTGTTTAAACTGTCTTCGGTCTAGCCATCAAGTTAAAGAATGTAGGTCATTCGGTTGTAAAAAATGCCAATCTAGGCACAACACCTTGCTGCACCCTGAAAGTAAACAGGAACATAGAGAAACTGAGGTCAAAACCGAAACTTCACATGCATGTTTAGATCCCCATAGTAATAAATCACTGGATGAAAAGGCGATAGTAGCCACGTCCTGTAATAGTCAAAGGCCGCCTAGTAATAGTCAGATAATTTTATCCACCGCGGTAATAGAAATTAAAAACTGCAAAAATGAATTTGTACGGTGTAGGGCGCTCTTAGACAGTGGATCGCAAGTTAATTTTATAACAAAAGAGTTAGTAACTCAGTTAGGTTTAACATCCACCAAAATAAATGTACCTATTTCAGGCATAAATGAGATGTTGACAAACATTAACAGTCAAATTAATAGCACAATTAAATCTGCTTACAATAATTACTCTGCAAACATCCCTTGTTTAGTTTTAGAAAACATAACAGCAAATATTCCGTCACGTTCATTCAATAGTTTAGAACTAGATATACCTTCTAATCTAAAATTAGCTGATCCATTCTTTAATAAATCTTCAAAAATTGATATATTGTTAGGAGCGGGTATATTTTATGAACTGTTATGTGCAGGGCAAATAAAGTTAGGCAAACAAAAACCTGTTTTGCAAAAAACAATATTAGGTTGGGTTATATCGGGGCCACTTGTAATTCATGAAGAAAACAAAGAGCAGGATACTAAATCTTATTGTCATTTGGTAATACAAGATGTTCAAAATCAATTAGAAAAATTTTGGGCCTTAGAGGAATTTCCTTCGAAAAAAATAAGATCACGAGAAGAGTTAGAGTGTGAAGAAATTTTCGTTAAAACATCATCTAGGGACGAAAATGGTAGATTTTGCGTAACGTTGCCAGTAAAAGATAAGGTGAAAGAGTTAGGAGATTCTTTCGAAACGGCAAAAAATAGACTTTTATCATTAGAAAAAAGATTTGAAAAAAGGCCTTTGTTAAAACAAAAATATTCTGAGTTTATGGATGAATACAGTAGGCTAGGTCACATGAGTAAAATTCCTGTTAGTGAAATTAGTACAGATAAAAATGTATTCTATTTACCTCATCATGCGGTTTTTAACGAATCTAGTACGACTACCAAGTTGCGGGTTGTTTTCGATGCAAGCGCAAAAACATCAACGGGCGTTTCTTTAAATGAGGTTCTAAGGGTTGGTCCGGTAATTCAAGACGACTTATTTGATATTTTAGTAAGGTTTCGCCAGCACGAAGTTGTAGTAACTGCTGACATAGCAAAAATGTATAGGCAGGTTAACATAGAACCTGAACAACGCGACTTACAGCGCATTCTTTGGCGGAGTGACTCAAAGAACGAAATAGAACATTTTAGACTTAACACGGTCACCTATGGGACAGCTTCGGCCTCCTTCTTAGCAACTCGATGTTTGCAAGAAATTGCAAATGACATACAACTTCAATTGCCAAGGATAAGTAAAATAATATCAAAATGTTTTTACGTTGATGACCTAATTTTAGTTACGCGTTCCAATAGCGAGGCAATTGAATTGGGGAGGTCATTATCTAAAGTTTTGGGGCAATATGGTTTTCCACTTCGAAAGTGGTGTTCAAACAAACCCGAAGTGTTAAGCGCGTTGTCGGATGAGAAAGAAGAATCACTTGGGTACGTCATTACCGATAATGACACCAAAAAGACCTTAGGTGTATTCTGGCGAGCAAACCAAGATACTTTAGAATTCATTATAAAGGCACGTGAGTGTAAGTCTAGTACTGTAACCAAGCGTTTTATTTTATCTGTTATCTCGCAAATTTTTGACCCGCTTGGATTGGTTAGTGTTGTTACAGTTCGGGCAAAACTTATATTGCAAAAATTATGGCAATTAAAATTAGATTGGGACGAAACATTACCTTTAGATTTATTAACTCTTTGGAATAATTTTTATCTTCAGTTAGAATCTCTAAATAAAATGAAAATAGCAAGGCAATGCATAATAAATGAAGTAACATATATTGAAATGCATGGATTTTGCGATGCTAGCGAGAGCGCGTACGGGGCGTGTCTGTATTTACGCTCTATAGATTCCACAGGAACGGTAATGGTAAGGTTACTTTGCGCCAAGTCGCGAGTAGCACCTCTTAAATATACTTCATTACCAAGACTCGAATTGTGCGGTGCTTTACTTTTAGCCCGACTTGCTAATAAAGTATTAAATGCTCTAGATATTACAATAAATAAAATGTTCTTTTGGACTGATTCCATGATTGTGCTTTCTTGGTTATCTAGAGAACCCAGTACGTGGAAGGTCTTTGTTGCAAATAGAATCGAGGAAATTCAAAATTTAACTAAAATCGATCAATGGAATCATGTCAGTTCATCAGATAATCCCGCTGATATAATATCTCGGGGTGTCAATCCAAATCAGCTTAACGAACTAAATTTCTGGTGGTATGGTCCAACGTGGTTAAGTCAATCTCACGATTTGTGGCCTGCTAAACCTCTAATCACTTCAGAAATTATGCCTGAGAAAAGAACACAAAAAATAAGCCTTTTCTCAGCAGTTCCAGACCGAAATATTTTTTATCTTAAATCTTCTTTATTTCAGCTGACAAAAATAGTAGCTTGGTGTTTACGATTTCATAAAAACTTAAAGTCGGATACCAACAACAAAATTTATAGTAAAACTTTAACTGTTAGTGAAATTAATGCTGCTTTAATGCGTCTAATTAAAATTGCACAAATGCAAGAATTTTCAGCAGATATAGAGTCTTTAAGCAAGAACGGATGCGTCTTAAGAAATAGCAAACTAAAATCTTTAGATCCTTTTTATAAAAATGAATTGATTTTAGTTGGTGGTCGTTTAGGTAAATCAAGTGAAGATTATAATGTAAAATATCCTATTATTTTACCACAAAAACATCCTCTCACTAGATTAATAATTTCGGATCAACATCATAAGCAATTACATGCTGGTACACAGGCTATTCTAGCCACTTTAAGACAAAGATTTTGGATAGTGAATGGTAGGCGCGAAGTTCGCAGCGTATTATCAAAATGTCAAACATGTTTTAGAATAAATCCCAAGAATTTAAACCAAAAAATGGGCAATTTACCCACTAATCGCGTTGTTCCACAGAGACCGTTTTATATTTGTGGTATAGATTATGCCGGTCCTTTTAATATTAAGGATGGTAAATTGCGTAACAGGTCTATTGTCAAGGGTTATATGTGCCTTTTTGTGTGCTTTGTGACCAAAGCAATACATATTGAATTGGTCAGCGATCTTACCACCGAGTCTTTTTTAAATTGTCTAAAAAGGTTCGTATCTAGGCGTGGTCTATGTAAACGGATTTATTCCGACAATGCTACCAACTTTGTTGGAGCTAACAATGAACTTAGGAAAATTACGGAGGCGTTGACTAAAGCTCAAACTGATAGGTCAGTTCAAAATTTTTGTATAAAAAATGAAATAGAATGGCATTTCATTCCGGCAAAATCGCCACATCAAGGTGGGCTATGGGAATCGGCGATTAAATCCGCGAAATATCATGTTATTAGGGTTATCGGAAATAGAAATCTCACATTTGAGGATTTATCTACGATATTTACTCAAGTGGAGGCGGTACTAAATTCAAGACCATTAACACCCCTCTCCTCAGATCCTAACGATTTCCAAGCTTTAACTCCCGGACACTTCCTTATTGGAGACGCTTTAAACACGTTGCCTCAATTGGACTTAATGGGGATACCAGAGAATCGTCTATGCCACTACAAGTTACTCCAGCAAATGCTTCAACATTTATGGAAACGATGGTCTTTAGAGTACTTATCAGCGTTACAGCAGCGAACAAAGTGGTGTGAATCAAGTAAAAACATTGAACCTGGAACACTCGTATTGTTAAAAGATGAGAATAGTGCACCGTTAAATTGGAAGTTGGGAAGAGTACTTGAAGCATATCCTGGACCTGATGGACTTGTTCGAGTGGTCAGTGTCCGAACTATGAACGGAATCGTGAGACGTGCGGTTCAAAAACTATGTGTTTTACCGAGTGAAAATCCTATTTTCGGCACGTAATTGAACTTTACTAATCCTTTATGGCTAACTTACAATTATATGTTACCATTAATGTTTAGTATTTATAAGTTCTATTTTTATTAGTTACTAAACTTTAGTATTTGTAATTCCTTTGAAAGGCAAAGCTTTCAAGGCCGGCGGTATGTTTACGCCCATTACGCATTTTAAACTTGTTTTTTCAAAGTGAATGGTTTACAGACATTTGGCAACCGTGGCAACATCGAAAAGACTCTCATGGAGATGAAAAAGAATAATTCGTGCCCCTTCTTCTACGAGCCGTCGGCCAGAGCAGTTAGGTTAGGAAATTTATAGTAATACAGTCCATTTAGATAATATTTAATTGTCTTTTATTTAGACGTGTTAAGTATAAACAATAAGAGAAAATAATTGCAATAATTGTATTGCAATATATATATATATATATATATATATATATATATATATATATATATATATATATATATATATATATATATATATATATATATATATATATATATATATATATATATATATATATATATATATATATATATATATATATATATATATTTTTGTTAGTTCGTAGAGTTTCACGGATAGATGAATGTGAATTATTTTCATTCCGGGAATATATCCGTTTGTCATTTGTATTCTCCGGAATGAAAATAATTCCATTCATCTATCCTGAAACCTACGAACTAACGGAGGAACTACGGGAGGAGACCTTCAAGACCACCAAAACATATGAACGACTGAGAACCAAAAGATGCACCATACTCTGCAGTTTAAGATATCTATCAAATGCCGAGATTGTAACGTACAACCTACATTTACAAAGCTTTCATACCATACCAAGACACGAAGAACCCAGGCAATCCTCGACAGAGCCAGCACAGCCTTATTAAAGGAACAAATTAGAGACACTCGACGACAGATCAGCGATATAGAACGTGATCTCCTCCAACACCACCACATCCTGAGCAATAAACTCCAGGGCACGCTATGGAATCTCTTAGACCAACTTACCTTCTGGAGAACAGAAACAGACAAGGAGATAACTTCAGAAAAACTTTTAAACAAATTTAATATCCTGCAGAAAAAGAAACCCAAAAACCAACAGCACACCGAAACCAGCAACATCCAAACGGTTTACAATATATTATCGTACCAGCCGTCAGAATCCGAAGTTAGCATTTTAAGCAATGGCTTTAACTTCGCCATAGCATCTAAAAGAATCCCGACCGAAGACATAATTGCCAATGTCGAGACATGCCTATCATCCAGTGGCGGCTCCTCTTTAGGTTTGCAGGTTTGCGCAACCCCCAAAAAAAGTTTAAAATAAAATTTTAAAAATATATATATATTAATCATTACATAGTTACAGATTTTTTAAAAATTTATTCGAACATCTGTATTTATTGTTTTATTAATGTTATCCCAAAATAACAGCCAAATTATTAAAAACTTGACTGCCGTCGCTAAAATATCATTAATTTCATTGCGCGTCGCGTCGCATTCTAGAAGCCGATGCCGATGCGATGGTTGCAATCAAAATGCAAACCCAATTGGATTCATTACGAGTAAGCGTAAGTATATGGGGTTGCCTATCTTGGCATTGGGCATTGAATTTAGTCTCATAAGCAGCATGCGGTTTGCAGTTCCACTGCAAACCTTTATTTATCTTGCAGGCTGATTTACGATTTATTGAAATATAATTTGTTATTTTGGTTATATGTGTAACATATGTACATTAAGTTTATTGTGGTTATTTATTTATTTTTTTAAAGAACCATTAGAATTGCAACCCCTTACTTTTTAACCCACGAGCCGCCACTGCTATCATCAGTGCCGGAACAAGCTGCAGAACAAATCAGACAAGACGTCGCAAAAATACTACGTACAGCTAAGCCTCCACAGGACAACTTGACCTCCATCGAACGACAAGCTCTTAAAACCCTTAACAACAACAAGGAAATTACCATAGTACCAGCCGATAAAGGAAACGCCACCGTAATAATGAACACCGAAGAGCACCAACAAAAAATCAGAACACTGCTCAACGACCCTTGTTGCAAACCCGTTCCAAACGACCCGACAACGTACCTGGAAAAAACTACCAAGTCCAAAATCATGGCCGCACCAATCGACAACGAACTGAAGAAGAAGTTAATCCCCAGGGAGAAGTCAAGCAGATGTCCCAAATTCTACGGTTTGCCCAAGATCCATAAGCCAGATATACCTCTCAGACCAATAGTCAGTCTTCTCACCAACCCAGAAACTGGAGAAATACCTAGCCAGCATCATCCAATCTCTAACGGAAAAAGCAGACTCTTATGTTAAAATTCAGTCCACTTTTACACAAATACTCGACACCCTAAAACTTGACAAGGACGACATAATCGCCAGCTTTGACGTAAAATCCTTGTATCCAAGCATACCAGTAGACGAAGCACTGCAACAGATCATGACAACGAAGATCTCCTAGTCATGTGACCGAACTTGCAAGACATTGCCTCAAAAACGCATACTTTAGGTTTGACTCCCAAATCTACCGCCAAACAGATGTAGCAGCAATGGGATCTTCCCTCTCGCCAGCAGTAGCCAACATGTTCATGATTTACTTTGGAAGAAAGCCATCGATACAGCTGACCTAAAGCCAAAACTATGACTCAGATATGTTGATGACGTATTTGTCGTGGCCCTTTGGAAGGAAACTCTACTTGCTTCCTAGATTTGATAGATAAATTCCATCCACCAGAGGATCCAGTTCACAGTGGAATTTGAAGAAAACAA
>JAHBCN010000599.1:125000-167677 GCA_019359885.1 Listronotus oregonensis
TCAAAAATTTTCTTTTAAAAAATATTCCAAACAACAGTGTTATTGTCATGGATAACGCAAGCTACCACAGCCGTCTGCTACACAAAGCACCAGCTTCATCAAGTTCAAAAACTGAAATCCAGGAATATTTGTTAGAAAATGATATTTATTTTGAATTCAGTTACAAAAAAACATCTTTTGGAAGTCCTACATTTATATGCAATTAAAAACAATATGTTGTGATAATTTTGGGTGAACAGGCTGGGCATACCGTCTTACGACTTCCTCCGTATCACCGTATGTTTAACCCCCTAGACTTTGTGGAACCCAAATAAAAAACAAAGATCAGGGGCAAAAAATTTACACCTTTTTTAAGTCCCAGTGTTATAAATTTGATAAAAAATGTAATTATAAATACCAGTTGAGAGGTGAAAAAATTACTGATATTATAAAAATTTCTATCCCAAAAAAAATTAATCCTATTTAATTAATCTCAATGTGACTCTGATAGTGAAACAGAATTAGATTTAGATATTTAGATTAAAAAAGTAATTATGTATAGATAATCCCGTTATAAATTTATTAAAACTTTGCATATATTTAATTTCTTAATGTAATTTTAAATTATACTTTACTTTAAAAAAACAAATTATAAATCTTTTTTATTATTAAAGTCCCTTTTCCCAAATTTCTGGGCAGGTTTAAACATAAATGAAGGGAAAAGCTAACACGGGATACTTTGGACAGACTTAAAACCATATTTCTTTAGATACGGGAAAAACCAAATGTGCTTTCTCCCCTTGGATGACTCTGTATACATAAACTAATTTTTTTTTAAAATTTATTTAAGTGGATCCATATCACAAACTGCTTTGTCTAATAAAAAGATGTTAAAACATCTAACTACAAGCTAGTAGGTGGGCTAAACTGCTAAGATTTTGCATTTCTGTGTTACCCTAGTATTTTTTCCTGTTAAAATTTTTATATTAAAAAAACCATGTGATTTGAATTAATTTTGAAAAATAACGCCACATAAATTATGCCTGCAATAAAATCAAAAAAATGTACATCCTTAAACAAACCTCGTTAATCCTCATAATTAAAATATTCGAAAACGTTTTAGACTTTAACGGGTCGATCGTAATTTAAATAATTTTTCAAATTGGTTTTGTATGAAATCTCGTCCATTTTCGCAGTTAGTATGGTGGCGTTAATGATTCCAGTTCGTTGGCGTCCGACATCTAATTGAGGCTTCGCGTTCGACTTATAATTATTCATGTAAATGTCACTGTTTGTCTAGCTGATCATCGCTGGAATTTCGTATTGGTTAATCATGTGTTAAATAAAAATTCGTTTTGCGGTTTTAGAAATACCCAAGTAAAATATTTAAAATATACGTATTTCCTTGTTTAATTTGTATTCGTTAAAGCTTTACCTTTATTCAATTAATTTATTACCATGATTTGAAAACTGCACTTTGATAACACTGTAGTACAGTAAACGAAGGTGTGGACCTGAAGATCAGGTTGGACCGTCACAATTTTTTTTTAATTTGCTGCTATTAATGTGAACAATGACCTTTGAAAATATCATAGATAAAAAAATGTCCGCAAGGGCCTAAAAGTGGCCTTCAAGATCCCGGAAATCCGTTTTTTTAACTATTTTGGCCGCTATCTTCCGAAATATGACACACAATTCGTGTTTATACGAAAATGAAAAGCAGTTCATTAGCTGCAAAAATGATTCCCATCACTTTTGTCAAAAATTAAATAGTTTTGAGATAACCGGCCATAAACGCGTCGAGTATTTTTTGCACCTGCCCCGCATCCCGAAAGGCGCTCTAAGCTACTTACACTTCCGAGCGGACGAACAATTTTTTAAATAACGTAAAAATGCATATTTTGCACGATTCAAAGTTCATATGAAAGAAGAAACCTGTGGCTATAATATCTTGTTACTGTTTTCTTTTTTTTTTTTGTTTATCTAGAATATTGAAAACTCGAGCCAATGTTAGTTTTTGCTCGATATTTTGATCCTCCTATCAATCTGTTCATATTTTTTTATAAAGAGTAATTTCATCGAGTCCTTTTAAATAATGAGGCTTTGGAAGGTGTTAAATACATTCCGAAAGATTCAATAAATAATTTTTGTGTATCGATATAAACAACGTGTTTTTCTTTAGGTATGTATACACCGAAAAAACAAACAAAAACAAACATTCGTTCTTGTTCACTTTCTTTGTATGTTTTTTGTTTATTGTTCGCTTTTCACTGTCTACATAGCGCAACCAAATGTTTGTTTACTCTCGTTCGACTAGTTGAAATAGTCATGAATGACCATAAAAACAAAAATTCTCTTTGATGTACCGACGTCCACTGGAACATGTGCGAACAAGAACAAACAAACGTTTGTTCGCCGTTTTAACTGTCTACACTGAAGAAAAACGTTTGTTCGCTGATGTTTGTTCTTGTTTGTTTTTTCGGTGTGTACATACCTTTAGGGCTTTTTTTTTAATTCCGGAGTTTTCGAAAATGCTCGGGTCTATCGGGAGTTAATAAATATTCAGGGACCATATCGGCTTTCAATGCACATTATTCGAAAGCTTAGATTGTCTCCTTCTCGATGGCACTTTTTTTTCCAAGTTTTTTTAGTTTTTCGAAAAATGGAGAAAATTCTCACCCCAATAAAATCTCTACTTTTTTTTATTACTTTCTCTTCGTTCTCAAATTTTTTGAGGTAAACAATTGTATCAAACTAAAGATCACTTTCTGACCTTTTATGAATATATATATATATATATATATATATATATATATATATATATATATATATATATATATATATATATATATATATATATATATATATATATATATATATATATATATATATATATATATATATATATATATCAATATTAATAGGTGCAGGACAAAAAACTCTGCTATAAAATGTTTTCAAATTATTGCGTATTTTTATTTTATTCCTGCGCGTAGCCGCTACGCGGCTTCATGTATAGTTGTATAGTATCGTACAGGTTGCTAGAGTGCGGGCACCACGTAAGCTTTCAATACCTTTCTCTTTTTATTTACAAACAATCTGTTAAATAGGATTGTAGAGTTTAAAGCACACAAATTTAAACAAGAAGCAAATTTTGAAAACTCCTAAAAAACCAAAAAACCCCCTAAAAAAGCAAGTTGTTTATAAAAATACACAAATAATATTTTAAATCTTTCGAAATGTATTCAACACCTTCCAAAGTCCCATTATTCAAAAGGATTTGGTGAAATTGCTCTTAAGAAAAAAAAATATGAACATGATTGAGGGGAGTGTAAAAATATCGACAAACACAAATTTTTGGCTCGAGTTTTCAAATTCTAGACAAACAAAATAAGGTAACAGTAACAAGTTTTTTATTTTACGGTTCCTTTTTTTATACGAATTTGAATCATGCACAAATATATATTTTTACGGAATTTTTTTAGAGCGCAATTCGAGATGCGGGGCAGGTGCAAAAAAACGAAGCGCGTTTATGGCCGTTATCTAAAAAAAATATCAAATTTTTTAAAAAAAATGATAAAAAACATTTTTGCATAACGAACGGGGTCTTTTTTTCATCTAAAAACGAATTGTGTAAGTATCATATTTCGGCAGATAGCGACCAAAATAGTTGAAAAAAAAATTTCCGGGCTTTTGAAGGCCATTTTCAGACCCTTGGGGGGCATTTTTTTATCTATGATATTTTCGGGTCATTGTACACAATATTCCCCAATTGTGCCTGCCAGCCCCGATCTTTGGGTTTTGGGATTTTTTTTCCGGCCTTTTTTTGGTTAGGGAAAAATTAACTTTTTTTTTGACATTCAAAATGAGGTGATTATAAATCTTTTCAAAAAGTCAAAAATAGCTTTAGTTTTTTTATCGCCCAGAGTTTTTTTTTATTTGTTATAAGGCTTAGTTTTTTTTTTATAAAATATAAGGAATTATATGTTTTATTACAATTCTAAATGTAACGCAAACAGGGCCGTTCTTATTAATTTTGGCGCCCGGGACTGTAAACCAATTAGCGCTTAGGGCCTAGACATTGAAATTTTAAATATGAGTTTTTAATATTTTATTGCAGTTATAAATAAAATTTTTTTGAAAAATGAATTTTCCCGTTAACCTACACTTTTTTTTTTTAATTAAAATACACGGAGCTTAAGGATAGCAAGAGTAGTGATGGAAATCCCTAATAATTTTTTATGATTAGGAATAAAAAAGAAACAGCCATATATTAATTTTTTTCCTATGTCAATAAATTTAATTTTATTTGCACTAGCATATAATACATAAATAAAAAAAAAAGAATTTATAATAATAAAAATATTGTAATAAACATCAAAAAATATTTTTAAAAAAAGACCACATATAATTATACTAATTATAGTAATTATTGTTATAAATTAAATTAATGTATAAAATAATAAATTTTTTTCTAGCTTTAGTTAGAGAAAACATTGATTAAAAGGTTTAAAAAAATATCCTGTTATTTGACAGGACCATAGTATTCCTAGGTATTTTGGCGCCCTGAATCCGAATCCGCGGTCATTTTTTCCCCAAGCAAGTTTAAAGGTGTATGGAAGCCCGATGTATGGCCCATTCGATCAAAAAATGTCCAGCCCAGTATGAAAATAACGTCAGAGTTGGCCCCGCCGATTCTGACGATAAATCAGTGGAATTAGCCAACACATTATAATTTTATGAGAGCCGGGGTACCGTTTTTTGGGTTGATCAAAACCTTCTTATTTTAGTGATTAGTGTTCATTAAATTGTGACTATAATTTTGGTTTATTGTTTGTTACTTATAATATCGTAACAAAATGACAAGAGGTTGTATGGTTTTGTCTTGCAAATCCAAGGGTAACATACCCGCTTTTTAACTTTAGGTAAGTATTTTTTATATTTAAATTAGGTGCTTCTTATAAGACGTAAGTTGGAACCGAATAAATTATAATATATCAATTATGAAAAAAGAAAAAGAAAATTTCATAGCAAATATTAGTGAGAAAAGTAAGGCAATCTTAACTATCTTTTTGATGATTTCCCCAATGTTTGTGACGGGGTTATTAAAAAAAAAAAGGTTTACACTTAGGTACTTTTATTTCATTTAATAATTTAGTATACTCTTTTAAAGGATCAAAAATTTTTGATTACTGGGCAGACCAGGCAAATTTTAATATTACAGGGCCCTCTAATTGAATGAAAGGAAGTACAAAAGGGGGGCGCTAACAAACTAAAAATTCGGCAATGTTTTTGTTTTCAGATATTCAAAACAAAAAAAACAAACTAACCTTATTTACATATTTTCCCTTTTTTTTTGCAAAACTCTTGATTTTTACACTAAAATTTGCACACAATATTTTAAAAATTTTAAAAAAATTTTTTTTGTTTATTTTACACCTTTTTTACACTTTTATTTTTAAGCAAATATGGGTTTGCCTTTGAACTTAAAAGTTCGCAATTTAATGGAAAAAAGATGTAAAATAAATAAAAAAAAAGGGTTTTGGGTTTATAAAATATCGTGTGCCACTTTAGTGTAAAAATCAAGAATTGTGTACAAAAAGAAGGGGGAATATAGTGAAAATGAGGTTAGTTTAATTTTCAACTTTGATGATGAAGATCTCGAAACGAAACGTTGCCGAAAAGATATTTTTTCAGATTTTTAATCAGCGCCCCAAAAAACCCTGTATACCAAATTTGATCAAAAACGGAGAGGAGGCAACTTTCGAGACAATACCATTTGTTTAAAAAAAAATTAGATTTGTGGTTTTTAATCTTGCATTATCAACTTTTTAAGCTCGACATACGTACACACATAATATTTAACGGATACTGTTACAATGGATACTCAGGTACCAAAGGTTACTAAACATTTTTAACCACTGTTATTCTGTCTCGAATATTTGTTATTAGTGAAAAGTATATCCAAAAAAGCAGTTAAAAAAAATTTTCATTTTTTTAATGTACAACCAGAATCTTAGGATTAGATTAAACTCATTTACACTATCTTGCCCTTCTTTTATCACAAAATTGGTGATAAGTACATAATACTATCATACAATGTTTGAAATTTATTTTCAAAAATTGTGTTTTTATTTATTTACAAAGATTGTTGGTAAAAATACAAAACTTCCAAAAATATCGACCATTTAAATAGAAGGCAGTAAAGTGGCGCCATCTATTCTTTCCATATTATATCAGATGATATAAAATCTAATATTACACAATAATTTTAAATATTCTACAGTAGTATCCTTTAATAACCAACAATTTTGTGCAAAAAATTTAAAACAACAATGAATGTTGGAATTTGACATTTGATGATGTCAATTTTATAGATAGTAACAAAGAATTATGGAAATCCGGCCCTGACCTACTATTCATTGCGCAAATCCGGGCAACCCCCCTATTCCCGCTGTACTACACGCCTGACAATTTTGTTCTACAGTATTGGGCTTCCATATACCTTTAAACTTCCTTGGTTTTTCCCCATCACGTGGGGGAAACGAGATTTGAATGTCATTTAGAGGTCAAAATGGTGATATTTTTGAAAGCGTCTCTGGTACAACTTGAGCGACCTACTAACTTGACGGGACCTGTATATTTGAGTACATTTTGGGCATTAGAAATAAGTTCTGAATCACAAGCAGGACCAGCCCAGGGCCGGCCCAGAGGGGCGAAAAGCGCCGTGGGCGTTCTCAAAGCCGTAGCCAGGAATAATTTTGGGGGGGGTTAGCCTTTTGTGTCTGGGATATCGACTCTACAAAATCGGGTGATCTTTTGGGGGTACTACATATAATACTAAAAGATAATGCAACTCAAATTGTAAAATCTCGTTTTTTACACATTTAAAGTAATGACCATTTTTAATTGTAATTATAAAACAGTTTTAATAAGAAGATAGCACGAAATTGTGTTAAAACAATTTAGCCTTATCTTACTTCTACAGAACAGCATTTCTCAAACAAACTGGTAACTAAAATGCATATAGTTTCCTCATCTTATATTAATCTCCTAACATACCTTCAACCAGAGTATCACTTTCACATGTAATAATATCTAATAATAAATTGGTTTGAAAAAAACAGAACTAGTAAAATTAGGTTTTAATTACTAAAATATTTAAGACACTTCATTTGGTAAATACAAAAATAAACTCATACTTCTACCTAGCACTTAGCAGTCTACTAATCTACGTCAAGTTCAAAGCACATTAATTAACAAAATTTATAAAACAAAGTCTAGCCTCCTTGTTTTTTTAAGAGCAAAATCGTTAATGACGTCTTCTGTTGAAATGTTTTTGTCTCTGTGAACCGACATTAGGGCTAAGCCACTGAGTCGGGTTTGGCCACAAGTATTCCTTAAGTATGTCTTCAACCTTCTGAGTGTAGAAAAACTGCGTTCAGGAGTGCAAGTCGTGACTGGGAGAGTAGAGAAAATTCTTAGCAGTTTAAAGACATTTGGATATAGGTCTTTGTTACAATATCCAAGGCTTTCAATAGGACATGCTGGACGATCTGACTCGTTTTGTTTTCCCCAATAAATTTTCCATATGTCAAACTCAGTTTGTAACAGTTCTATGTCAACTTTGTTGTGGTACAATTTTAAACTGTCAATGTCTAAACTCTTAGTCCTGCAGCAAAAAGACGGCAACAGAGAATTTAGAGCTGCAACAACTTCCTTATGATCCATAAATCTCGATGTTAGCTGGCTAACAAAATCATCAAGAAGAGGAATAGCCACTGCTATCCTAAAGTACTCTTCAGGATCCTTTGTTTGGAAATTGGAGCGGTGTCGCTGTGCGAGAGTCACACGAGGAATCCTAATCTCTTCGTCAACGTCTTGCAGCAAAGAGTTTGCACTTTTCAAAATAGCAGAAAATTCGTTATCAATGTTCCCTCTCATATTCTTGAAATGTTCCACGATGTTTTCAATATGGTCGATTGCAGATTTCAAATCACAAAGTGGCGATTGTAGTATCTTGCACAACGTAATGGTGTAGGAAAACACTTTGGACAAAACACAAAGTGCAACAACAAACTCTCCATTCAGTATAGCTTTTACATTTACTGAAGCTTTTGATGATGTTTCAATATCCTGATCTTCGCTCAACTCTTCCAGACAGGCAAGAATGGGTTTATTCAGATCTTTGAATTTTAAGATGCTGTTATGGTTTTCGACCCATCTAGTTTCACACATTGCAGTCAATGTTTTCCACCGGCTATCTGGCATAATAGATTTAATGGTTCGCTGCATTATACTTTCTCTTTTAGGGGACCCTTTTAAAAAATTTGTTACGGTTTTACCTGTACCAATACAATTTCTTACACTCTGTAAACTGCAAGAGTGGCCTAAGGCAAGATTTAATGAATGGGAGCAGCAATGCACGTACAAGGCTTCAGGGTAGTTTTTTCTAATGACAGCCTGGACACCTTTGAACGAACCTTTCATTGCAGCCGCACCATCATAGCCTTGGCCAACCATGTCATCACAATTTAACCCAAGTTCTTTTGCATACGATATTATAGCGTTTGCTATATGCTCTCCAGTTGTGTGTTCAAGGCGAATAAAGCCTAGAAAATCTTCTATAGACACATAGCAACGTTCAGCTTGTTTGGTGTACCGAACACAAAAAGACAGCTGCTCGTGACCTGTTATGTCAGCTGTTTCATCAACTAAAATGGAAAATACACCAGCTGCATTAATATCGTTTACAATTTGTTTCTGAATGACGTTTCCGCAAATCTCAATAGGATCATTTTGAATTGTTGGGCTTAAATAGGAAGCATTTAGATGCATGTTTTCCGAATGGGTTATTAACTTCTGGTCCCCACATTGCATTCGCATCCTTAATAGAGCTCTAAAGTTACCATCGTTAGTGACAGGTTCCTTGTCATTTGCTGTTACAGGGCCAGAGTCATTTGTGCCTCTTAAAGCAAGTTCCTGTCGACCACAAAACTTAATAATTTCCACTATAGAAAATAGTTTTTCGCGATTTTCTTGAACCTGTTTTTTTCTTCCAGAATCCGCAATATTTCTTAAGTCACGATTAGGGTCTTTCATAACACACAAAAAGTTGCTCCCTGATGTCATTGCTTCCTTGTGGTACAAGTGGCTCTCATGAGTCTTGAAAACTTCTAAAGCATCCTTCCAGTTTTTGTGCGGTTCTTTAACAAGAGATTTTAGCTTTTGATGGCCACCTTTTCTAGCTGCTTCTTTAGAAAACAATAAACAATATTTACAAAGCGCACCATCCAATTTTGTGTAAACAAGCCAGGGAAAGCGTTGAAGCCAATGCCTTTGAAACTTTAAATTTCTTTTTCCACTAGCGGGAAATTCAAAAGCCAAATCTGGTGTCCACGGAAGTTTTAACAGTTTCAGTTTAGTTTCATTTGGAATTTCTTTAAAGGAAATATTCAAATACTTTCCTAAATCCAAATCGTGAATTTCATCAACGCTTGACTTAGTTTTAGTGGAAGTAGACTCTGCTTCTGATGTTGTAACTTGACTACTGGAAGGGGTGCTAGCAAAAGGTGTCGGTTGGGATGATGTGTTGTCAGAAATCTTTTTGATCTTAGAAAAGAAGTTCATTATAGGGATTTGCGAGCTTGTACGCTTAGCCATGATCAAATTTTTCTTAAATTTTCTAAAAAATAACAAAATTTAGAAAACAGTCCATTAAAAACAACTAAATACGAAGACTGTTTTTCAAGTTTCTATTGCGCCCTGAAATAGCAAGTCGAAAACAACGATGCGCAGCAGAAAATCTGCCGCCCTTTACCGTAACCTCAGCCGCTGTTTAGGCCATTTCTTGTTGACATGGTGACACAAAACATGACAACTACGATTGATTCTCCCCCCAGGTACAAACTATAAAATTTTATTCGGTCTTTGCAACAAAATGGCTTAGTACTGTAATTTTTTTTTTGAAAATGGCCTGAGTATAGTGTAAATCTTTATGAAAAAACTGTCAAAGAACAGCCTTAAATTGACACAGTGACTTCCACTTATTCCATGTATTAAAGAAGCGGCTAGTAGCTTCATACAGTTTATCGTCAACTACCGAACCGAAGTAGAACTTAATAAAGCCGCGAAGAGTCGTCTTAAGTCACTGGCAACAACTTTCTACCAAATGAGAATTGTAAAGAGTGTCCACCGATATGAAAAATGCCTGGATTTTAATGCTGATTGTGATAAAAATTGTAATTAACTTTTGGTAATAGATTTATTTTACTGTTGGTATTATTTTTATTTTTATACACTACCGGAACTTAAAAAAACAGCAATCATAAAATGTCACTTAACATTAACAAAACAATGCATACAAAAGCAAGATTATGGTAAATGGATATTTTAGAGTTTGTTTTAAGCTTAGATTAGGCTTGGTTTTACTTACCATAAAAAATATCAATACTGTCGTAATATAATTAAAACAACAAAGTAAAAAAGGAACACCCAACTCGCGTAATTTAAATTGTACAATAATCGGTCACTACTGCACTCTTATGTGTAACTGCAGCAGCAACAATCCTGATGAGCTTATGTTTTGGTCTGGAAAACCCGCGCTACTGCCGAAATTTGATGCGATCGATAACTAGAATAGCGACCATGGTACACCGCCTGTACAGCTGATTCAGCTGAGCCATTTCTGTCTGCAACCACTATTAATCTATCCTTACGCTGCAACCCAATATACTCTCGAAGTAAAACTAAACATCGCTGCCTGCTTGCGTTTGTAATGAATGAGTACAGACACTTAAAATTTAATCGGTAAGATTATTCGATGTTTTGTTTTCCCGCTTAAGACCTAGCATTGCCAAAATTATTCACTATAGTAGTTCTTTGTATTTTCAGTTTTTTTCTTTTGTGAAAATTTCGGGGGGGGTCTGACCCCCTGACCCCCCCCCCACTGGCTACGGCCTTGGGCGTTCTAACTGGCAAATTTGGATTTCCCTGTCAAGACGTTGAATTTCTACGATGCATTTGATGTGAGTTAATGACGGTCGACCCGGCACTGACACGAGTGACCCCAGAACTTTACCTGAATATTGAGGTAAAGCTACGGGTGCTCCAACCGGCCTAGGGTAGAGTTTTGGGGTCCGAACTCGAAAATTTCGTTTCCCCTTCCAACATGTTTAATTTTTACGATCATTTGCAGTTAATGGCGGTCGACACAGGACTGGATCGATTGACCCTAAAAATTGCCTAAACATCGAGGTAAGCTGCGGTGCTCCCAGGGCTGACACAAAGGCTACGAATTTTGAAGACGGGGCTAGAAAGTAGATTAAAATACAGTCTTTGGAAAATTATAACTAAGTAAAGCTATATATATAAGCTTTACTATTTTTGAGTCGATCGTCATTAACTTACAGCAAATGCATTGTCAAAATTTAACGTCTTGGCAGGGAAATCGAAATTTTTTGAACGCCCATGGCGCCTTTCTTCCCTTTGAGCAGGCCCTAGGCTGGTCCTGGGCGAGTACAGAGCTTTTTACCAATGTCCAAAAGTACCCACGAGCTACACAGGTTCCCGCCAAGTTAATAGATCGCTCGGAAGTTTTACGCGGTTTGTATCAGTAAAAGTATAATACGATAATCACTAAACATCTTGTTGTATTACATCCGAAAATTCGTTTCTGAAGCATCATTTAACAATATCCATCAATAAAATAAGCAAAGCAAAGTAACACTTCATTTGCCTTGATATCGGTTTTTATGGGCAGAGATGCCTTGGTAAAACCGTTCCCTATGTTCATCACGCTCAGCTCCCAAATTTTCGGAAAAGAAGTAGAGATGAGAGTCTAGAAAGTAAACAGACGTGTTACTTTCCATTTCTTTAAAAACATTAAGGATTTTACTTACGGTATTGTTGTAATGATTAGCTTTCAGTTTTTCAAGAACCCTGTTCCATTCCGATCCATTGCTTTAACAAATTTCTTCATTAACCCCAATTTAATATTCAAAGGTGAAAGTAATACTTTTTTGGAGTTGTTCATTAGTAAAATTTTGCGTGTTGATTATTTCTTCTATTACATATAAAACCGTTTGACGGATAATTATGAAACATCCTGTATTACAACATTATTTATTATTAACCATGTATATTTCGTAGCCAGATAATAAATTGCGCCGTTTTTTAAAATGGCTAGCCACTTTATAAAACGCGGGCACATTGTAAAATAATGGTTTAGTTTGTATTATTTTATAATACGGCTAGTGTATTTAGCCATTTTATAAATTGGCCGATCGATTACGAGCCACATTCTCAAATAGATGATTATGAAAAAAGAAAACTTACAATTTAAGGTGAAAAACCTAACGACCAACCAAAAACCACCAGAACTAGGTAGAGTTTAAAAGTTGTTTTACGGTCCCAATAATTGCATCCTATTTAGATCAAACCACATAATATTCATTTATTACCACCCAAATGGATGCAATTACTGGGGTAAACAACAACTTCCAAACTATTACCTAGTTCTGGTTAGTTTTTGGTTAGTTGTCGTTAGGTTTTCCTCCTTAAATTGTAAATTTTCTTTATCATAATCATCTATTTGAGAATGTGGCTCGTATTATTTGATCGGCCAGTTTATAAAATGGCTAAAAACACTAGCCGTATTAAAAAAATTATTCAAACTAAACGATTATTTTACAATGTGACCGCGTTTTATAAAGTGGCCAGCGATTTTAAAAAACGGCCGAATTTAGTATGTGGCTGGGACATATATAAGATGTCTTTCCTTCTTAAATATACGATTATTACGGTCGTAGTCTTCAACTAGCTTTTGAAGACTTCTATCCAATCAAATATAAATATTTTTTGAAGAACCCTTATACCGAAAACCTGGTGGTTCCATTTCTAGTTCTGGTTAGTTCTAGTTAGTTCGGTCCTTACTGAAAAAACGGGGCAAATTGCAGCAGGAATTCATGCATCATGAGGGTAGAAATAAGAATGTTTTAAAAAATCATTGCAGCTGCAATCAAAGAAACAGTACCTGCTAACTGCCTAGGTATAGTATGTCTCAAAGTATAGCGTGTTAGCTCTTGCCTTCATTTATGGATTATACCTGCCGACAGCAATAAAACTGCGGATCGATAGGACAGAACATTAGGGACGGACTTTAATAATATAAAGATTTATAATTTATTGTTTATTTAGGTAAGTATAACCTTAAAATTACATTAAGAAATTAAATATATGCAAAGTTTTAATAAATTTGTAACTGCATTATCTATACATAATCACATTTTTTAATCTAAATATCTAAATCTAATTCTGTTTCACTATCAGAGTCATCATTGAGATTAATTACAATAAGATTTATGTGGTTTTGGATAGAAATGTCAGAGTCCTCAATTTTTATAATGTGCTGTAGTGAATTTTTCCAGCTCTCAACTGGTATGTTAGTAATTCCTTTTTTTATCAAATTTATAACACTGGGACTTAAAGTAGGTGTAAAATTTTCTGCTCTGATCTTTGAGTTTACTTGGTTCCACAAATTCTCTATGGGGTTAAACATACAGTGATACGGAGGAAGCCAGGAAGGATTTCAGTTTTTGAACTTGATGAAGCTGGTGCTTTGTGTAGCAGACGGCTGTGGTAGCTTGCGTTATCCTTGACAATAACACTGTTGTTTGGAATATTTTTTAAAAGATAATTTTGAAACCAGTTTTTAAAAAATTCTGCACTTGTTTCCTCATGATAATCCAAGCTAGAAACCTTAATATTCTTTGCAGACAACAGCAAGCAGTTTGGGACAAATCCATCTTCTGAACCAGCTTGTATTATGGTAATGCGTTTTCCTTTAATTGAAGATGATTTCGTCTGACAGTTTTGACTGGAATCAACCCATCCTTTGGATACTGTGTCGTGTGTATCGAACCATGTTTCATGAAGGTAAATTATGGATTTGTTTTCTAACCTATGTTTTTTAATTTCTTGAAGGTAATTAAATCTCCAAGTGCGTAATATCTGCGATTCCCTTACTACCTGTCTTTTGTCTATTTTGCGGTATTTAAATCCCATTTTACAAACAACTCTATGGAGGGTGGCACGGCTAATATTTATATTGGTTTCGACTTCGTCTAGCTTCTTTTTCAGTTTATCCAAGGTAGGAATAACTTCGCTTTCATAAAGACAATATATTTTCCTTCTTATTAGGTCCTGATCACTTTTGTCTATACGGTGAGATTAAAAATCACTACGTTTTTTTCTTTTGTTCAATTCCTCACTAATAATAATATCCCTTATCAATGATATTGGAGTTTTTGTAAGTAGACAGGTTTCGTTTAAAGCTTCTTGTTTAATTAGACCTCTACTGATTAAAGTTTCATACACATTTTTCATAACCTGTTTTGCATCTAATGACAAATGATTTCGAGGCGACATAGTTATATTCTCGTAAAACAACTTTTTTGAAACGCACAGTAAAAACGGTTATTCAACACTGCCACTACAATATTAGTCAAAATATTTATATGCCTTATGGTTAATACTCAAGAAATACCTGGCCCTGCCCTTATGAACAAATGGGTTTACCCAATAACAATAGGTAATAAAATCGTTAAAGGGTTTATTGGGGTATGGTCCGTCAAAAGCCATAACGATATACCTTGAGACAGACTATACCTGTTTTGCTATAGGATTCCTTAGGTTAGTTCTAGTTTAGGGCTATTTTGTCCTTGGGCTATTTTGACAGGGTTTTTTTGTGGAAGGGCTGTTTCGTTGGGGCTATATAATCGAAGCTATTTTTGTCGGAGCTATTTTGAGGGGGTACCACATTAACCACCCTTATATCATATTTGATATATTCTTTAAACAATGAAACCACCTAATGTATCAATAATCCCTTGTACGTGTACTAAAATGAAAGAAAATACCAGCAACATATTATTTTTTTTGCCCGTAGGATTACAAGGCAAATCTTTAAAAACCTAACTAGAACATAAAATGTAACGTTTTTATGTATATTTATTGTTTACTTTTGGCAGAAGCCGTAATAGCTTTAAAGGTAATAACTCTTATTACCCCCTTTTCGCTTTCAGGTCAGTCCATGGAAATCGAAAATCGATCCGCCATATAACGCAACCATAGCGCGTAAATGCGACCACTGTAGTACAAGTGCTCTATGTAAAATAATTGTGGGTTTTAGGCAAATTTACCCAATGTTTTATATCTACCTTAAAAACACTTAGAGACGGTTATGGATATTAACAAACACACACTTTTCTGTGTTAGTGTTTAATAATCTAGATCAGCGTTTCTCAGAGTGTGTTCCGCGGAACCCTGGGGTTCTGCACGACTTCGGCTAGGGTTCCGCGAAAAAAAATCATTTTCTGAGTCCAAAATCTTGAGTGGATTTTCGACTTACGTATTACCGAACAATAAGTATCGCATGCAATAAGCTGGACGCGGAGCCCAATATGAGACTGGAACTTTCATCAATAAGACCCAGTGGCAGCTCTTGGATTTTCAAAAATTTTTATCTTAAAAGTAAAACATGAGATCCACACTAAATTTACCAGATACAATTGGCCTTAAAGGGAACACTGGTAAAAAAAAATTAAAATTTGCTAGTAAATAATCGGACTATCTGAAGCAAATTCTCTATTTGTATTTTTTTTTGTAGATTTGATCAAATGTTATCGTCAAAACTCATTTTTCGCTAAATTATCTATGTTTTTCTCATGCCTGGGGAGTGGCGCCTCCTACAACACTTAGCATTTTTGACTCCGTTCAAAGAAGAGCTGTTTGTCTTATTAATGATCCCACACTTACAGAAAAGCTTCCTTCCGTTGCCCACCGACAGGCTGTAAGGTATAAGTCGCTCTTTTATAGGTATGTTCATGGCTTCGAAGAGTTGGCGAGTATAATTCCTCCTCTGGCAGCTCCCAGCAGGGCAACACGTAGTGTCACTTTTATACATCCTTTTACAGTCCAGCTTAAGAGGCCCCCAACTTCCAACTTTGTTTGTTCTTTTATCTCTGTCCAGACTATGCAACCTGCTAAACGCAGAAATTTTCCCTTTTTTCCAGATCTCCAAATATTTAAGTCTCGTGCGAGTAAACTCCCTCTTACCACACTTGACAGCCACCGTACAGTACGGCCACAGCCTTCGTGGACTGTACCAAGATAAAAAAAATTGTGTGAAGAGTGAATCTAGTTTCATTCCTTGCATTAATAGCCTTATCTATGTATAAAAGTATTATTTTTATTAGTTTGTGTTCAAATTCCCTTAAGGTTTTTTAATAAAATATTTTTAAGTGTTTTACTAACATATTTTGTAAAAAATAAATTATAACGATATTACGAGTTTATCGATTCCTATAATTTAAAATGCAGAAATATTTATTTGTGCAGCATTTAGAGGGTTCCGTGTTTATTTTTTCTGTTAAAAAGGGTTCCATATGTCAAAAAGTTTAAGAAACGCTGATCTAGATTATACAATTCAAGGTGTATTTTTCCCATATTAAAGGAGTGATTGATAAGTGATAATCATGGATGCTACCTTTGATAATTCTGCATGCTACCTATAATCGTTTATGCTACCTGGCTTGGTGGTTTGATTTTGCTACTGCACTGCTCAAAAAAATTAACAGAACACCTCTTAGTTCATTTGTAAGTTTTAAAGCGTTAATTACATTCAGATCAAGCTTACATATTTTAAAAGTCACATATTTTCTCACCATAAATCAAAGAATGTGTCATTTGTGTGTATGTCAAATATATAATGTATCTCCTTTATTATTCTTCCTGTGAAAAATATTTATATAACTTTTTATATATTTTAGAAAGCTGTATTTTTTGTTTTATAAACATTTTTGTATCTCTTATAGTTTTTAAGATATTAACACTTATTTTTGAACTTTTAAACGGCAATATCTTGAAAATTATAAAAGCTACAAGCAGGCGCGGATCCAGCCCTACAAAAAATGTTGTGGGCACAGCCACCCACAAATCGACCAAGTGCTTGTCGGAGTACGAACTCACTCATAAACAATCATGGACTTACCTAGGTTTTGAACGTTTACATCTTCAAATCATAACATAGATTACAAACTAAATTAAACACCATTTTACATCGAATAATTTCCTCAAAAACTAACAACATGTCCCGGCTTCACACGAATGTACATTTATTTTTTTTTGTCTTATGTTACTCACAATCAGTAAAAATGTAGTATTTTAACGGTGAAAAAAAATCTGAAATCGGTTCAGTAGTTTTTGAGTATATTTGTTACAAACATCCAAAAATACAAATATTTTACCCTTTATAATATTATAGTATAGCATACAGGGTGTTAGGAAATTGACCGAATCCTTTATACCATAGTATGAAATCTATGCTCTAAGTCCATGGACTGTATAGTCTGTCACAAAGTATACCGTGTTAGCTCCTGCCTTCATTTATTGATTATACCTGCCGACAGCAATAAAACTGCGGATCGGTAGGTATTAAAGGATAGAACATTAGGGACGGACTTTAATAATATAAAGATTTATAATTTATTGTTTATTTAGGTAAGTATAATCTTTAAATTACATTAAGAAATTAAATATATGCAAAGTTTTAATAAATTTATTACTGCATTATCTATACATAGTTACATTTTAAATCTAAATATCTAAATCTAATTCTGTTTCACTGTCAGAGTCATTATTCAGATTTATTACTATAGGATTTATGTTGTTATGGATAGAAATGTAAGAGTCCTCAATTTTTATAGTGAATTTTTCCAGCTCTCAACTGGTATGTTATTAATTACATTTTTTATCAAATTTATAACACTGGGACTTAAAGTAGGTGTAACATTTTCTGCTCGAATCTTTGATTTTACTTGGTCCCACAAATGCTCTATGGAGTTAAACATACAGTGATACGGAGGAAGTCGTAAGACAGTATGTCCAGCCTGTTCAGCCAAATTATTACATACATATTGTTTTTTAATTGCATATAAATTTAGGATTTCCAAAAGTTGCGTTTTTTTGTAACTGAATTCAAAATAAATATCATTTTCTAACAAATATTTCTGGATTTCAGTTTTTGAACTTGATGAAGCTGGTGCTTTGTGTAGCAGACGGCTGTGGTAGCTTGCGTTATCCATGACAATAATACTGTTGTTTGGAATATTTTTTAAAAGATAATTTTAAAACCAGTTTTCAAAAAGTTCTGCACTTGTATCCTCATGATAATCCAAGCTAGAATCCGTAATATTCTTTGCAGACAACAGCAAGCAGTTTGGGACAAATCCGTCTTCTGAACCAGCGTGTATTATGGTAATGCGTTTTTCTTTATTTGAAGGTGCTTTCGTCTGACAGTTTTGATTGAAATAAACTCATCCTTTGGATACTGTCTTGTGTGTATTAAACCATGTTTCATCAAGGTAAATTATGGATCTGTTTTCTAACCTATATCTTTTAATTTCTTGTAGGTTATTAAATCTCCAAGTGCGTAATCTGTGCGATTCCATTACTACTTGTCTTTTGTCTATTTTGCGGTATTTAAATCCCATTTTACAAACAACTTTATGGAGGGTGGCTCGGCTAATATTTATATTGGTTTCGTCATCGTCTAACTTCTTTTTCAGTTTATCCAAGGTAGGAATAACTCCGCTTTCATAAAGACGATAAATTTTCCTTCTTATTAGGTCCTGATCACTATTGTCTATACGCTGAGATTGAAAATCACTACGTTTTTTTCTTTTCTTCAATTCTTCACTAATAATAATATCCATTATCGATGATTTTGGAGTTTTTGTAAGTAGACAGGTTTCTTTTAAAGCCTCTTGTTTAATTAGACATCTACTGACTAAAGTTTCATACACATTTTTCACAACCTGTTTTGCATCTAATGACAAATGATTTCGACGCAACATAGTTATATTCTCGTAAAACAACTTTTTCGAAACGCACAGTAAAAACGGTTATTCAACACTGCTACAAAAATATTAGCCAAAATATTTATATGCCTTATGGTTAATACTCAAGAATTACCTGGCCCACCCCTGCCCTTACGAACAGATGGGTTTACCCAATAACAATAGGTAATAAAATCGTTGAAGGTTTATTGGGGTATGGTCCGTCAAAAGCCATAGCGATATACTTTGAGATAAACTATACACATAGGTAAATTCTTAAATTACCAATTTAAGCTTGATATAAAGATTATCGGGGCTAGTTCTCTTAAATATACAATTTTAATTTGTAATTTAAGCATTTATGTATACTAAATACTATAGATAAATGCTTAAATCACAAATTCATGCTTACCGCTCCTAAAACATGAAAAGGTAAATGGGAGGTTGCAAAGATGATACGTTTATGTATTATAACTAGTAGCCTAACTTGATATTTAAATATTTTTAAAATGAATAAAGCATTAATAAATTGGAAATTGGATTTGGAAGTTTTAGTGGAACAGCTGCGTTCCAAATCACCCCACCTTTAATTTAAGCTTTATAACCTTTTTGTCTAAAAACACCAAGCTGATATTTTACAAGTTTAGTAAAAAATGTTCCTTTAGTTTTTTTAAGCAGTGTATATACCATAGCTACATATATGTGTACTTTATCTCATGTCATAGAATTATTTTTACTGTCAAACTTATGATGGCAAATAAAACGAAATTTGGTAGTAGCTCGTTACCAGAAGTGAAAAAATTATATTTTGCGTTACTATTTTTTACGGTTTGGGTGGAGTTGTTCTTATTCGCTGTATTATTTTTTGAATACAACTTGATATTATATGATTACCTTAATACTTTTATAGTCTGTCTCAAAGTATACCGTGTTAGCTCTTGCCTTCATTTATGGATTATACCTGCCGACAGCAATAAAACTGCGGATTGGTAGGTATTAAAGGACAGAACATTAGGGACGGACTTTAATAATATAGATTTATAATTTATTGTTTATTTAGGTAAGTATAATCTTAAAATTACATTAAGAAATTAAATATATGCAAAGTTTTAATAAAACCATATCTGCATTATCTAAACATAATTACATTTTTAATCTAAATATCTAAATCTAATTCTGTTTCATTATCAGAGTCATCATTGAGATTAATTACAATAGGATTTATGTTGTTTTGGATAGAAATGTAAGAGTCCTCAATTTTTGTAATGTGCTATAGTAAATTTTTCCAGCTCTCAACTGGTATGTTAGTAATTACATTTTTTATCAAATTTTTAACAATGGGATTTAAGGTAGGTGTAACATTCTCTGCTCTGATCTTTGATTTTACTTGGTTCCACAAATGCTCAATGGGGTTAAACATACAGCCAGCCAAATTATTACATACATATTGTTTTTTAATTGCATATGAATTTAGGACTTTCAAAAGTTGCGTTTTTTTGTAACTGAATTTAAAATAAATATCATTTTCTAACAAATATTCCTGGATTTCAGTTTTTGAACTTGATGAAGCTGGTGCTTTGCGTAGCAGACGGCTGTGGTAGCTTGCGTTATCCATTCGAAAAGTTCTGCACTTGTATCCTCATAATAATCCAATATTCCAATTCCAATATTCTTAATATTCTTTGCAGACAACAGCAAGCAGTTTGGGACAAAACCAGCGTGTATTATGGTAATGCGTTTTCCTTTATTTGAAGGTGCTTTCGTCTGACAGTTTTGACTGGAATCAACCCATCCTTTGGATACTGTGTCGTGTGTATTGAACCATGTCTCATCAAGGTAAATTATGGATCTGTTTTCTAACCTATATCTTTTAATTTTTTGAAGGTAATTAAATCTTCAAGTGCGTAATCTGTGCGATTCCATTACTACTTGTCTTTTGTCTATTTTGCGGTATTAAAATCCCATTTTACAAACAACTCTATGGAGGGTAGCTCGGCTAATATTTATATTGGTTTCGTCTTCGTCTAGCATCTTTTTTAGTTTATCCAAGGCAGGAATAACTCCGCTTTCATAAAGACAATATATTTTCCTTCTTATTAGGTCCTGATCACTATTGTCTATACGGTGAATTGAAAATCACTACGTTTTTGTTTGTTCAATTCTTTACTAATAATATCCTTATCAATATTGGAGTTTTTTCAGTGAGTTTCTAACTTCTTGTTTAATTAGACCTCTACTGATTAAAGTTTCATACACATTTTTCACAACCTGTTTTGCATCTAATGACAAAAGATTTCGACGCAACATAGTTATATTCTCGTAAAACAACTTTTGTTAACGCACATTAAAAACGGTTATTCAACATTGCCACTAAAATATTAGCCAAAATATTTATATGCCTTGTGGTTAATACTCAAGAAATACCTGGCCCACCCCTGCCCTTATGAACAAATGGGTTTACCCAATAACAATAGGTAATAAAATCGTTAAAGGTTTATTGGGGTATGGTCCGTCAAAAGCCATAACGCTATACTTTGAGACAGACTATACCTGGCACTCAATGCGTTAATCGAATTACAACATCTCGTTCTATTACATTCGATAACTACATGTCTCTAAGTTTAACCGAAAGTTGACTTT
Source organism: Listronotus oregonensis (assembly GCA_019359885.1). Lineage (NCBI taxonomy): Eukaryota > Metazoa > Arthropoda > Insecta > Coleoptera > Curculionidae > Listronotus > Listronotus oregonensis. The sequence continues at coordinate 146,516 of JAHBCN010000599.1, forward strand.
TGACCAGGTCTAGTATAATGCGCAATAACAAACTTTTTTTCTACGGCCTTCCACTAAAACTTTGCTCTCGAATTTTCCATTTTCTTACAATCGATTCTCTAAACCTGAGTTGGAAAACAAACACACGGTAATGCAGATATCTTTTTTACTGGAACTTAAATTAATTTTGGTCGCGAAAAAAGCTTACCAGTTCTCATCCTTTTGTCATGAGCGGCGAAGCTCTGCAAAACAAAGATTCGATTAACCTTGAGGGCGTTATTTTCAAGACTATCCTTAATTGCCATAAACACATCATATCCATAGCCACAGCAGATTCAAAAAAGCTCAAGATATTTGAAATATTGTTTCCATGTCTGGAGGATGGCGTCTGCCACAACTCTCACCATTCTTAATTCCAACCAAAAAAAAACCGCCCGTCTTATTAATAATCCCACACTTGCGGGAATTCTTCTTTCTCTTACCCTTCGACGAGCTGTGGAAAATATGTCGCTCTTCTGTAAGTGTTTTTAGGACTTTTGCCCCAAGGAATTAGCCTATACAATTCCTTCTCTAGCAGCTCCTAATAAGGCAGTATGAAGTGACACTTTTATGCCTCCCTTTACCGTCAATCTGAAAGGACCCCGAACTTTCCACTTTGTTTGTGCCTAAATCCTAGAGAGTTTAGATTGTGGAACCTGATGCCTCCAGAAATATTCCCTTTCTTTCCAAAAGTCTAAATCTTTGGGTCTTATGTAAATAAACTACTTTTTACTTCACTTTAAGCCTTTGTGGACTGTATAGTATATTTGTTATTGTATGTAAACCTTTCTAGCTTCAAGCTAAATAATTAGCTACTATAATTTCTTTCCTTGCAACTACTTATATGTATCTCTTTACAGTCTATCTGAAAAAGCTCCATACTTCTCACTTTGTTCGCACCTTCTTCCCTAAAACATCTAGGTTGTGAAACCTGCTGCCTGCAGTGGGGTTTCCTTTTCCTTCAAAGCTCCACTTTTTTAATTTTTGTTGTAACAAATTTCCTCTTTTGAAGGTATATTTGTACTTGGGTGAATATCCTGTGCTTAGGTCTTAGGATTTCTGAGCCTTGGTGGTTATCCTAAAATAAACACAAAGGAAAATTTATCAATAACTGCGGTATTTACTACAAAATAAATTAACAGTAAGAAAAAATAAAAACTAGCTTTTATTTATATGTACTAAATAGCAAAAAATAATCTTTTTATTATACTTACCTGAAAATACTACATTTGCAACTGTGTATAAAATACAGTAAATATGACATTTTCAGAACAGCGCACGGAATTTTTTCCCGATCCCTCTTTCCGTGCGCTTATACAAAAATCCATCCATGAAAACAGCTCATAACACGATTTATTTATTAATGATATATTTTATTTTCTGTCAGTGAAATTTATACCATTTTCAAAAAATTAATTCAGATTTGGAAGAAAATCCTGATATTCCCGATATTATTTTACAACGGCAGAAGTGAGTGCAGATTTATTACCAGTGAAATCCAGGTTGAGATATGAACATAAATATCACATTTTTACCGAATGGCGGACTCAGAAAAGAATTAAAATTGTGAATGACGATATTCTTTTAGTTTATTTTTCTAAAAAAGCCAAATCTATGAAGTCATCCACCTTATGGAGTCGATTCTCCATGTTAAAGAGTTGTTTGGCAATAAAAGAAAATACCTACTCACAACCAATATCCAAAAACTATCGCTTTTTTGAAACGACAAGCTGTAGGATATGTACCAAAGAAATCCAAGGTTCTTACATCAGAACAAGTAACCAAATATTTATGTGAAGCTTCAGATGGACAATATCTACTAGCAAAAGTAATTTTAGTGTTTGGCATCTTCGGCGCATGCCGCAGAGATGATTTAATACGTTTGAGTTTAGACGATGTGGAAGATAATGGGCGTTTCCTTGTCGTGTTCTTACGAGGTGGAAAAACTCACAGGTCAAGAAGTTTTACCATTACCAATGGAAATTGCAAATTCAATCCCTGTACACTTTACCGTAAATACGCAGATCTCCGCCCTAAAAATAAGGAGAGTAGAAGATTATTTTTTGCATACCGAAACCAAAGATGTTACGCTCAACATGTTGGGTGCCATCAGTGGTATTCCAAAACTTGTTGCAAAATACTTAAAGCTAAAAAATCACGAAGAATATACCGGACATGGGCTAAGGCGATTTTCGGCTACCATGTTGGTAGAAAGCGGCGGTGATTTGCTCACTTTGAAAAGACACGGAGGATGGCTTTCTTCCAATGTAGCAGAAGGATATATAGAGGAGTCCATACAAAAAAATTGAAGTATCCCAAAAGTTTTTTAGGCCTTGTAAATAACTTGGAAACTACAAAATCTGTAACAGTCAATCAAGAGAACCAAAACATACACGAACACTCCACTTCAACATCTTTAGTTCAACACATAGAAATACAAAAGGGATTGTGCTTCAACAATAATACGAATTGTACAATAAATATAACCATTAATCATAACGGTTCCGTCCAAAATTAATTTTCTTAGATTTAATTAGCCTGTATTTTTTTTTTGTTAATTTGTTTTACCTCCTTAAAAATAAAAATAAATAATCGCAATTTTCTTAAATCATTTTTTGCGATGTTTTTTGTTTATGTTGTTTTTAGGTACCTAAGTATAATAAAAAATATCGTTCATTACGCGTCCAGAAATGGATTTTTCCGTTCTTGCATGACTTTCCGAGAATTTGTCACGCGCGCACGGAAAAATCGTCATTTCCGTACTGGTAATGAAATCTACTATTAAATTAAATCAAACCCATTAATTTATTACACTATACACAATTTATATGATACAAAAGCTTGTCGCCAGATTTACCTATTTTATATAAAAAAAAGATATATTTTTTGAATATATATACAATATACAAACATTGCAAAAAGCTTATAAAAAGATGTCTTGTGTTCTTGTTAAATTGCTTGGTATTGCCTTCAAAAATTTTAAATTTATTTATTTTAAAACCTCAGATCTCTTACTAAAACAGCAGGGCGTAAGGGGTGCGACGGGTGGCAGTAGGTATTTGATTGATGAGTACATTTGTTTGGACAAGTACGCTGCTGCGGGGCTATGCCAGTCGGCTGAGCGGCCGGTCGAGTGTTTGCTCAATGGGGGTGCAGGCAAAGTGCACCCCCGGTTTGTGCTCTAAAATGCACCCTCCAGAATGCCGTTTTAAATCCAAATTTCTGGAAGACGTTAATAACTTTTTATTTTTGTTTTTAATCTGGAAAAAGATTTGACACAATAGGTCAGTCCATTAAATATGGAAATTTAAAAAAATAAATTAGTAGTAAAAAACACTTTTAAAAGCAAGCTTTTATTGAGACGTTCTAAAAAGGAGAAATAAATAAACTTTAAATTAAATCAAACTCATTAATTTATTACATTACCCAGTTAATATGATATAAAAGCTTGTCTCGAGATCTACCTATCTAGAGATCTATTTTATAAAAAAAATTGTGTATTACTTACGTCAAGATCAAATTACATACGTATTCTTGTTTGTATTCTTGTTTATCTACACAGGTACAAATTTATGTTCAGGGGAAAAAATACATCGAAAACCATATATCACAAACATATTGTTTTTTAATTGCAAATGAATTTAGGACTTCCAAAAGTTGCGTTTTTTTGTAACTGAATTCAAAATAAATAGCATTCATCATTTATCTGTCACTCTTGTCCATAGAGGCAGAAGCTTTAAAAAAACTAAAGTCATCATCAGCTGTAAATAATTTAATAAATCAGTTTGCCGAAAAAAAGGCAAGGAGAGTGTATATTTAATTTGAATTGTTGGTAAAAATTTTGAAAAAAGTGACAGATGGGTAATTATGATGAATAAATATTTTTTTAAAATTTTATACAAACATTTTTCCCTTTTGTGTGAAATCTTTACCCTTCATAAGGCCCCCCAAACAAATTTTTATACGGGGCCCCGCCAAGGCACGCTACGCCACTGGACACCGGACTAGTTAAGGGTTAAAATTGATTACATCTAACAAATAGTTTCTAATAATCAGGATTTTTTTGTATAAGAGTTATAAACTCGCCAAGTCAAAACGTCCACTGCTCACTGCTCTCAAGAAAGTTTTCTCGTAATGCCTTGTTCAAATAGGCACTTAAGACGAGGAAACGTATAGCTGCAGTGTCTAAGAACCTCTGAATATATCATTTCTAATCCTCTTATCAATGGTCGTAGCGAACATTAAAATCAACGATAGTGTTTGTCCTCTAAAAGAGAACAAACTCCGGTTTGCTTGCATAATATGTTTTGCAAACAGAAATTCTTAATCATAAAATGCTCCTGTGTTTGCTAAGTTTATCCTTTTGCTATAAGATGGCTTTGTAAAATGCGGGTAAACTAAAGGCTTAAATATACTTTTAAATTCGTGTGTTTAAGTGGGGTAAAATTCCACCTGTAGGTACGTTTAAAATTAAATATATCACCTTCAAATTTTTTTTAGCTTTGAAGCTTGTTTTGGTGTTAAATTAACGGCTGAGGTTTTGGGAATTAAATCCAATTATTAAAAAAATAAAAAATAGTAACACATAGGTCTCTTCATCAGGGCCGGATTTAACCTTAGGGCCGTGCCTGAGCACTGAAGAAAATGCCGCCAAGTCAAACTTTTTTATCGACGTATGGGAGAAATTTTATAGCAATGTTAAAAAAAATCGTCACACTTTTCCTATTACGCTCGACCGTAGGCGAGTGGGGGTGAGCGCACTCGATGTCACTGTAAATGTGTTAGTTCCTTAGACTCGTGCCTCAATTTAAGCCTTCTAAATTACCTCACATTCGACATTTGTATTGAAAAGGGCTTTCCCAAACTTAGATTTTCTATACTAGGGGAGACCGGAAGGTTGTGACATTTTTTTTCTAAAATGGCACAACTTTTTATGTTAGCGATTATATTACTCAATTATAGACTCCTTTGATTAAGTAACTATTCATGATTTAAATTTAAACATAATTTTACATAACAGACTATTATAATTGAAATTATCGAAATAATTCTAAGAAAAGAGGCGTGTCACTTTCAACCCCACGTCAGGGGCTGATTGTTACAGCACAAGGGGTAAAAAGTTAACATTACAAAACAAGCACAATAATTACAGTATTATTTAATAATTATTACTTCTATTACACAAAAACAAAAAATAAAATACAATAAAAATCAAACTTCTCTTAAATAAACAAAAAACAATTAGCTTAGCATCTTTGCGCTTAAAATAAAAATCAAACTTTTCTTAAACAAAAACAAAAAAACAATCAGCTTAGTATCTTTGCGCTTAAAACAAAAAATGAAAGTTCTCTTAAACAAAAACAAAAAACAGCTTAGCATCTTTGCGTTTACAATAAAAATCAAACTTCTCTTAAAAAAAAAAAGTTAGCTTAGCATCTTTGAGCTTAAAATAAAATTCAAACTTCCCTCAAACAAAAACAAAAAACGATCAGCTTAGCATCTTTGTGCTTAAAATAAAAATCGAAAACAATTAGACTTCAAAGAACTAAATAATGTCGTTTAGTTATTAAATTCTAAACAATCACTCTCGCAATTCAAACAAGTATAGGACAGAGCATTTCCTTTAGCCAAAGATAATACTACTACGGATAAGATGAACCATTCAATGCTATATTTTTGATACCCCTAATGGACTTTGGCTAACGCGAGCCGATGTCCATCGAGAGATTTTCGCGCTATCCTTGAACGAAAGTTAAACAGTGTTGCCGGCAGGCCTTTACTATTGGCGTGATGAAACGCGACTAGAAAAAACACAATCCGTTTAGCCGCCCGCTTTCGCTACTTCGTGTTCCGAATAAGGTACAAGCACAGACATTGACAATGTCGCACGGGTTTGTTTCGCTGGGGCAGGGGTTACCGACTTAATTTTATTCGCATTTACGGAAGCATTGATATCTTCGAACTGATTCAAAACGCCCCATTTAAATGAACCATCTATTCGTAGTATTGCTTTAGCACATTTCACATGTGACGATTTCTTTCAAATTAAACATTAAACCCATTCCTCGCCAGCTCAACTTTGGTTAAATGGTTCGCAATACATCAGACAAAAAAAAGTCATCTTCTACACTTTCTTCATCAGAGTTTTATAGAATATTATGCTCCGAAGTCGGCTATTTAAATTTTTCGAAAAAAAAGTTGATTGGTTTTTTAAACATAGCTCCCTTAGGTTTAATGATAAAAAGTTTTTTAAAAAATAATTTTTGTAGGATTTTTAAAGAACTACAAGGTTATGTAAATAAAATCCTTTTTAATCCCTTAGTTTTAAAATGGGATGAGTTTAAAGGACTAGAATAAGGTGATGCTCGCTCGTAAATAGAGGCTTTAAATGGCCATATCTGGCCAAATATTTATTGTACAGAAAAATCTATGTAATAAAAAGTCTTTGTTATTAAAAAAGATATAATTCGGTACTTTAGCATTTTTTTCGTATCTCCAGTATTGCTGGAGTTATTTTGAAAAAAATGGCCATTTTTACGAAATTGTGGATAATCGTTTTTTACTTTAAGTTCCAATTTTTCTAAAATTAAGCATTTTAATTTGGTTAAACTTCTAGGATGTATTAATAATACATATATAAAAAGGATCACAGAAGGGTACAGAACTATTTTAATTAAGAGGGAAATTAGGGGGTTGTTTTTAATGATCTTTTCGTACAAAAAATTAGGGACCGACCTTATTTTTATCATAACTCGCTTAATTTTCATGACAAAAACCCTTTTTTTGGTTTTAAAAGAAAGGGCTTATTATATACTTTAAAAAAGATCTTTTATGTTTTCCTTGAAAAATGCAAACTTTTTCTGCTATTTGACTTTAAATCTTTCAAATTTAGCATTTGACGAACAAAAGCTAACCATTAACAAGCCGTAGCTTGGTCTTTATTTGTTGTAGGGAAATTATAAAATAACATTTTCATCTAGTTTTTTTATAAGCTACAATTTAGTTTTCTACAGTTTTTTAATAAAATGCATATTTTTAGAGTTATTCGTGAAAAACCCATTAAAAACATCGATTTCTTCGTCGAAAAACTTTTACTTTCAATCGCGAATAAGTCGAAAAATATTAGTTTAACGAAAAACATGTATGAAATATTTTTTACTTAAAATTACTTTCTTTATCGATTTCTGTAGTTAAAATTTAATAAAAAATTTCCACCCCTAAGATGGGGTGGCAACCACCCCAGGATAAAAGCACACCTCGGCATGATATAAACTTTGATCCTTGGGCTATTCCCTACCTTCTGTGAAAATTTCAGGAAAATCCATGCAGTACAAAAAAATTCCTAGCCAAAATGCCTCATCGCCTGTACTAAAAGTTATTTAACTATTTTGTTAGGGTTGCCTCAGTGACTAAATAGAAGCTCTTAAAGTCGTGTAGTAAGCCCGTCTATAACTAACTTTTCTCTCGATGGATCAAGAAATCTAGAAAAATGTGTGAAAGCAGCTAACGGTAAATTTTATAATTTGACAAAAAAGAAAAATTATTCGAAGAGTTTTAGCAAATTCATCATAGTTGAGCGTTAGAATAGGTACATGTTTAAATAAACAAAAAACTAAAAATATTTTATACAACTGTCGCATAATAATTTTTAAAAAATTTCTTTGACATTTAATTCATCATTTAATTTATAAAAAAATATATTTTATCCAAGCACTAAATCCTGGCTCGTGAGATTTGTAAAATTATAAATAACTAACAGACATCCCATAAGTGTTCAATTTTCATAATACATTTCAACGCAAAATACACCTCGATAAACCTTGCTTTTATCATCTTATCCGCAATGTTTGGCAAATCCTCCGTGATATATTTACCAACATATTTCACAAATTCGAGATGCCGTCTCCCAATTTGTAACGGGGCTTATCCCAATTTGCTTGATGTATCATTTTCTCACAACAGATACCTCACATTTAACATGGTATGGCATTAATACCTTTTCCTTAAATTGCTATACTTAATACTTCCTTATTGATTTTTGTTGGAATCGTTGATCCGTGCAAAAAAGTAACGCAACATTTGTTGAACCTAAGTTAAAGGTTACGAGTATGTATATGTAAGATGCATTACTACCACGCTTTTTTTTATTATACAGGTTGTCCCACGACGAACCGACGCGGTCGATTTCTTAAAAACTTAGCAACGGAAAATTTTGAAAATTTGGTAGTTTACTAATATCAATGAGAGCAACTCGTCTAAAATATTTTTAAGATGGTGGCACTTTCGGTTGTACCGGAAGTCGATGCTAACTTCCTTATTTTTAATGGAACACCCTATATATTATTGAATTTTTGGATTTCCCAGAAAATTCTAGATATATTTTGTGTATAATATGCTATACCGAAGTCTAACCGTTTTCGACATATCTTGAATTTTTTGTCAAAAATGACGTTTGCAGACCCCAAAATGTGTAAATTAATACAGGGTGACTAAAAATTAAGTACAAAAATTAACTGATAATAAACGTAAAGAGTCAATTTTTTCAAATGGAAACACCCTACTTTTATAATTTAATCGTATTTAGCATTAAAAAATAAGGTAACTTTATATCAAGTGGTCTATTCCGAAAATGTATAGTTTTCGAAATAATTGACAATTTAACAAATTTAAATAATCTTCGTGCATGTAGTTTAAACGACCCGGCATAATTGATACATAATAACAACTAATTGTCAAATCGAAATAGTGACGTTTCTACGTCCGATTGTCTTTTTTTCGCCGCGTCCCGCCGTATAGTACTTTTACAATACAAAATTGGGCTCTTTTCACAAGGAATTCAACTCAAATTAAATAATAGAGTAAGTATGCCGTATAGGAAAAATTCCTCCTTATTTTGGGGTCTGCAAACGTCTGTTTTGACATAAAATTCAAGATATGTCGAAAACGGTTAGACTTAGGTATAGCATATTATACACGAAATATTTCTATAATTTTCTGGGGAATCCAAAAATGCAATAATATATAGGGTGTTCCATTAAAAATAAGGAAGTTAGCATCGACTTTCGGTACAACCACCATCTTGAAAATATTTTAGAGGATTTGCTCTCATCGATATTAGTAAACTACCAAATTTTCAAAATTTTCCGTTGCTAAGTTTTTGAGAAATCTACCGCATCGGTTCGTCGTGGGACACCCTGTATTATTATTATTTTGTATGTATCTATGTAAAGGAATCTTTCAACTGAATTTTCACCAATTTCAAGAAGTTTTATTAACTCAAAAATTTGTATAAGGGTCAAGAGCCGATGACAATACAATTATTTTATAACTTCTTTCTTATGTCCTAACTAGGATTATCAAAATAAAAAAAATAACACTTTCTTAAAAAATGACAATACTTGCGCATTCGCCAAGGCTAAAATAACACAAAACGCTTTTATAAGAACACAGGCTACTGGCAGAAATGGTTTTTTACTGACCTTCATGTTGGGTTATCTATTGGATTTTTTTTCATTTGGAATTTTGTTTGATCCGTTGGCCATAATAGATTTATTGTGAAATATATGATATACTAAAAATTAAGGCGCTTGATTAAGATTATTTTTGATGTTGTTTTGGGACTGAAAAATAGGAAAATAAATAATAGTTAAAAAAAAAAACTAAAAAACACGCTTTTATAGCAATTCGAACTAAAAAGTAGAAAATAATTTTTAAGTATAAAAAGTTTGTGTTACAGTGGTCGAAATACGAAACTAATCTATCTAGTAGGTCGCTATTAGCGATAGTGACAATTAAATTGGTATGACGCTGTCAGTTTGTAATTTTGAAATTGAATCAATACTAATTGTGTATTGAAGTTCTGTTCTTAGTTTGTTACTTTAATAATTCACTTGTTATTAAAATGGCATACACAAATGAGGAAATGGCTGATATGCATTACGTTTACGGTCTGTCGCAAGGGAATGGGTTAGAAGCTTCTAGAAGATATGCTGAAATGTAACCTCAACGGCAGCATCCTTCCATAGAATATTTGCTCGACTTCATCAAAAATTACGAGAAATTCGACAAAAGAACACAGGATTGTGGTCGCCATCGAGAAATACGAACACCACAGGTTGAGGAAGCAGTACTTAATTTGATTGAAGAAAAACCCTACTACCAGTACTAGAAAGATTGTTTTTCCAGCTAAATGTTGATCATATGACGGTATTTCGAATTTTAAAGGAACAACTCTTATACCCTTACCATCTGCAACGAGTACAGGCACTGTTACCGCGAGACTTTCCGAACCGTCTGGAATTTTGCAATTGGATGCTGGAAATGATTAGAAGAAATTGTGACTTTCTGAAGACGATAGAATTTACAGACGAATGTAGTTTTTCTCGGGACAAGATTATAAATTTTCATAATTACCACATATGGGCTGATAAAAACCCCTCACGCTATTGTCGAAACTAACCATCAAGAACAGTTTTCTCTTAACGTGGGCTCGGATTATTGGGGATTATTTAATTGGGCCTCTTTTTCTACCTCCTCGATTAAATGGTGAGACATACGTTCAATTTTTAAGAGAATTGCATCCAGTACTGCTGGGGGAAGTTCCTTTGGGCGTCAGAAGGGATATGTTTTTTATGCATGATGGGGCTCCCGCCCATTTTAGTCAAGTAGCACGTCAGCATTTAACTGAAACATATGCAAATCAGTGGATAGGTCGAGGAGGACCACAGAACTGGCCCGCTCGATCCCCGGATCTTAATCCTCTCGATTTCTCTATTTGGGGCCATTTACAGCATTTGGTTTATCGTACTCCTGTTCGCGATGTAGAGGACTTAAGAAACCGCATCAGCGATGCGTGCAGGGTAATCGGAGAGACTCCAGGAATATTTGAGCGAATACGTCGCTCAATGCGCCGACGCGACGTCTAGATGCATGCGTAAAGTCTGAAGGTAGACATATTGAACATTTACTATGATTTCTACATGTTGTGTGTTTTGTTATTAATAAATTAGTTTTGTTTATTACCCTTTAATCGTTTAATACAGATACTAACTACACAGTGGCGTAGTCAACCTTTCAGGGCGGGGGGGGGGGCAACGTTTAAAGGGGCGCTCATTTCTTGAAACATTTTTATAAAAAAAAACACACAACAATAAACAAACAAATCTATATTTGAAACTTTAGGCCAGAAAGGAAAAATAATGACAATATAAAAAAATGTTCTTACCCAGTTTTTTTTAAAAATCTTGTAATTTTTGGTTGTGTTGCGCTAACATCATTTTTTTTTTCCGTTATTCCTTCCCGAACTCAGCACCTGACTTTTTTTTTTTTTTATCCATTTTTACCTTAACAAGTTTACCCTTGATAGACAATAATCCACTAAATAACACCACAAAAGGAGAAAATGAGTACCAGAAATAAATAACATACGTTTGAAATCTGCCGATTTGCAATATTAAAAAATAAATAAACAATTCTGGAAATATCCAATACCGACACAATAAAAAGAAATTCCGCCACAAAGGAGCCATCAGCGGTTTTTCCGCGGTGTTAGTGCTTTTGAAGAGAATAACCGCCCGCTGACACTGTAGAACAGAAAAAAATTATTAACAAAAAGTGTGGACAATTATTATTTTAAAAAAATGACTTCAAAATTACGCCAGCAAGAAAAAATGTTTAAAGACAGCATAGTATGTTGAAATAATACCTGTTTTATATACGGTAGGTTTGTTTGGGCGCAGGGGCGTGGTCTAAGGGGGGCAGTCGCCCCCTGGTCCCCACCTGCTACGCCACTGTAACTACAAAATAACAATAAATCCAGTTCGCATTTATGACGATGTATCTCTGTAGTTGTTCGTAAAATAATTTTTTGCTGCGAACTGGTTTATTTTGGGCAAAAAAACCCAAGAGACATTTTTTTTTTAGAATGAAACAGGCTATCGGAAATAAATTTTTAAATGGTAAACAAATAATAAGACAAAAAGTTACATTGGAAATAAATTTTAGGGGTTGCGTTTTCCACCTTACAACCATGGGGTAAACCAAATAAATGACTGGTTAAGTGTCTTTTGGTAGTACAAAACGTCAGGTTAATTTCATTATTGTAACTTTTTTAGTGCTTGTGAAAAAAATTGTTATACAAATTTTATGTACCCCTTTAGGGGCTGTATCTTAACAAGGGATGCTCCAATGAAATTTCTTTATATTAAAGATCCTATCTTTTTTCGATGAGGAATCACCTCCTTAAATGTTTTACACTTATTTAGTTACACCCTGTATATATATATATATATATATATATATATATATATATATATATATATATATATATATATATATATATATATATATATATATATATATATATATATATATATATATATATATATATATATATATATTTATATATATATATATATATATATATATATATATATATATATATATATATATATATATATATATATATATATATATATATATATATATATATATATATATATATATTATATATATATATATATATATATATATATATATAGGTTGTGATTTAATAAGGGATAAATTCAAAAAAGGGGAGGTATTTTTCGAAAAAAACCTCGGAACTCGATTTTATTTTTGGATCGGGCATATTTTGACATTAAATGTAGATATACAGGGTGACGCAAAAAGTTTGACGGGAAAAATATTTTTTTCTTAAATGGAACCCCCTGTATATTTTTGCATTTTCGGATTCTCCGGAAAATTCTGGACATCTTTTATGTATAATGTTATATACCTATCATCAACTATTCACTAAGTAATTACGTTTAAATAATAAACATAAATTGATTAATTACATTCCACATATTTAAAATTTATTTTATCAAATGCTGGAAGTGGCCGCCATTAAGAGCATCTCAAATCAGTATGAACCATTTATAACCAGTCATTTCGATAACCTATACACCTCTCTTTGTGAATATTTGACATAGACTTGAAATAAGTGTCAATTATTTAAAAGTTTTATTTTTTGCCCAATCGGTGGATAGGCAGACGTTGATCAATAGAGTGGCCACCTAGATCACCCGACTTAATCCATTGGACTACTTTCTGGGGTTATGTCAAAAATCAAGTATAAAAAGATAAGCCACACACGCTTGATATCCTCAAAGATCGCATTCGTAATGCAATTAGGAATATTTCTCCAGGCACAGTTGAAAATGTACAGCAAGAATTTAACGATCGCCTGGGGTGCTGCAGAGCTGTTAATGGCGGCCACTTCCAGCATTTGATAAAATAAATTTCAAAAATGTGGAATGTAATTATTAATCAATTTATGTTGAAACAAAGTATTATAATTATTATTTAAAAGTAATTATTTCGTAAACAGTTAAAGATAGGTATATGACATTATACATAAAACATGTCCAGAATTTTACGGAGAATCCGAAAGTGCTAAAATATACAGGGGGTTCCATTTAAGAAAAAAATATTTTTCCTGTCAGACTTTCTTGCGACACCCTGTATATCTACATTTGATGTCAAAATATGCCCGATCCAGGGAGGAGAAGGAAAAACTTCTGCTGGTAGCAGGTTTCATAGTCTGGACACTCCAGGGATGAAGGAACGAAGAAAGTTGGAAGTTCGGGGCCTCTCCAGTTGAACCGTAAGAGGATGCATAAAAGTTGCACTGCGTGTTGCTCTATTGGGAGCTGCCAGAGGAGGAATTATACTGGCCAACTCCTCTGAGCAAAAGCCGTAAAAATACCTATAGAAAAGCAACAGATCCCCCACAGCTCGACGATGGGCAAGAGGAGAAAGCCTCTTTGTAAGCGTGGGATCATTAATAAGACGAACAGCTCTTTTTTGAATGGAGTCCAGAATGCTAAGTGCTGTAGGAGACGCCATTCCCCAGACATGAGAACAATATTCCAAAGAGGGTCTGATTTGGGATACATACAGAGTATACAGATTGAAAGAAGAGAAATACTTTCTGGATCGAAAGAGGAATCCAAGCTTTTTTGGAGCTACTGAGGCTATGGATGTAATTGTTTGTGCAAGTTGGGGTTATTCTCAACTGTAACTCCGACAAGATTACACGACTCTTTGTTCTGCAGAACTTGGCCGCTCATTTGTAACGGATGAGCACTGGCAGACTTTTTTCGCGACCGCGAACAGGACTGGGTTTTGGAGGCATTAAACCCAACAAGATTTTTGGCGCCCCAATCCAAGATAAGTTTGAGCTCTTGTGAGAGAGACATCCGCGCTGACCTACGCTTGGTTTTCAAATCAGGCTTATTGACTGGTTTGATAAATTGAATGTTAGAGCGGAGGATACTATCGTCAGCAAAACTATGAATGGGATTGATTGTGGAAGAAAGAAGATCTTTAATGTGTGGAAGAAACAGAGTGGGTGCCAGTACTGAGCCCTGGGGCACCCCATCTATAATTTGGTAGAAGCTGGAAGAATGACCATCTATAATAACGGATATACTTCGCGTCGGTTAGAAAGGAAACTGGAGAGCTAAGAGCAAAGCTTAGGTGGAAGACCGTTAGAAAAAAGTTTGTTAAGAAGCCCATCATATCAGACCTTATCGAAAACGTTCGACATCCTTTCTTGGGAACAGGTTGCACACGTGCAGCTCTTTAGCTCTCCGGAAAAAAGCCCGTGTTGTAAGAGATTCGAAAGAGGCGAGTTATAGGATGGGTGCAAGCTCGGGAGCGCATTTTTTTAAGAAGATTGCTGGTATGCCATCCAGCCCAGACGATTTTTTAGTATTAAGAGAAGAAATAATACGCTTGATCTGTTTGACTTTAAAAATGATATTGGATATTTTATGAGGAACAGGGGCAACTGTTGAAAGAGGAAGAGTGAAATCGTGGATCAAGAGTGGAATTTGCAGAAAATTGTTTGGCAAATATCTGTTTAAATTCAGACCTAATAATATTAGAACCTATATAAGGTCCTGAATTTTAATTTTTGTACATATAGGATTCACCGTAAATTCAACATAATTACAGAGAGTATCAAAAATATAAAAAAAACAAACAACAAAGGAGTCCTTCTAAAACTAGTAAAGAAAGAGATTTTTTTGCTAGGTACGTTAAAACTTCGCTTCTCGTGAGATCAGCGAAGTTAAGCAACTCTAGGCACAGTCAGTAACGAAATGGATAACTGCCAGTGAATACCCTGTGCCATTGAGTGTGGTTCGGAATTCACGTTTAACTGTATAGGTTTCGTCTGAATGACATTACAACGCCCTCTAATTGATAAACTACAAACTAGCTGACACTAAAAAGGACGACATTAAAAGAAGCTTTAAATTTTCTTTTAAACATGTACCCACTTGAACCAATTTTAATAAAAGAAGTGGGAGGTAGAGCTATTTGAAACTTGCATTGTTCATCATCTTTCCCCACCCTTATTATTGGGAATACGACAAAATAAAGTCCTGTACCAAATTGATGCAGATTTGGTTAGAGTTTTTGCTGTTGTTATCAAAATCTTATCTAATACTAGCTAGCCAATTTTGGAGAAAAAAGTATAGATAGGGCCCTTGGTTACGTAGCTACGCCAGTGCTTTACAATACTGCATTTAGTACTGTTATAAAAGTAATATGTTTCTATTTTTTGAGCTATATGACAAAAATACTAATATAATGAAGTTGATATAAAACTGTTAAAAAAGTTTAAAGAGGTAAAACTGAGTTTGTATTTTTCTGAAAGTAAGTAAACTATGTGGAGTAATTTTACTATGGATCATGACACTCTCGATGAAAAATAAAACTTTTATTCAAAAACAAAATTTGAGCAAAACTTGTTCTAAAGATGTTGTATTCGGACGCAAAACGATCGGTAGAATCCGAAACACAAAAGAATATACAGGGAGCCCCATTTAAAAATTAAAAATTCCAGTCACTTCTATAATAAAACCGGAAGTTGAAAAACCCTGTCATATATGCATAAAATTGCCTTTTCATTAGAATAACAACCCTATCAAGTTTCGTTAATATCGATCGAAATAAAAACATGGCAGCCGGAAAGTAATTTAGTGGGCACCCGGTATAGGTGTAAAATTCCAGGAACAAAATTTTTAGAACAGTGGATGGGGAGAAAAAAGCTGTTTGACCTCCGGATTTTTTTGTACAGTTTCAATTTTTATGAAAATTTGGAATTAAGTTGCTTTTTTCCCTCTAGATCAAAGTTTATATTGCTTAGAGTGTGCTTTTTATTTTTAGGGTGTAAAAACATCCCATGCTAAAAATTAAAAAACCATAGAAATAGACCTTGTGTAAGAATATGTCAATTAAAATCATAGCTAAATATGTAGAATTAATCTATTTTTATGTTGTGAGTTATATCTAACATTATATTTTAACGTTCCAACCCTTAAAAATCACCCCTAATAACGAAATTACAAAAAAAAATGTTTTTTTCCTTTTAAAATTGGTTAATAACGCTTTTATTGTAGTAAAAAAATATTTTAACAGTTTACGGTATAATAACTATTTAACTACCATAACTTAACCTTTAATAACCACCCCTTATAAGATTTAAAATTTTTTTTTTTTTTGACAAATTAAAACGATTTGATGATAAATAATTATAGTCCCGGAAATGAAGCTAAAAAATTGCAAATTTTGTGTCCTGCATCGATTTGTATAAAAATTTGAAATTAGGCGCTTCTAACCCTCTACTTTAAATTCTATTTCATGGTGATGTGCGCTGTTTGTTTTTTAAGAGTGAAAACTACCCCTAATTGTCAAAACTTATGGAATAACATTTTAAACCTTAAAATGAGTAAAATTTGGTTTGGATTAATTGATTAATGATTGTTTTATGCTTTAGAATACAATTTTGAAATATTTCAACCCTTTAAATTTAACCCTTGTTAGAGCTTAAATTTAAAAAAATATATATATTTTAGAATTAGAATAGAAAATATAGCTTAAAATATGTACTAATTTCATTTCGCAACTTTTCGACTCATATAAATCAACCCTTGTTATAGCATAATTAAAAAAAAAGATTTATCCCCAAAAAATTAATAGCTTGACAGATTTAATAATTAAAAATATTACTGCCTGAAATATTACCAATTTCATTCTATTGCAAATTTTCAATCCTTAAAAACCATCCTTTATAACATTGCAATTCAAAAAAACCAATATAATAGATATAAATAGGAAAAGAAAGTAGAATTGCATACAAAAATTAAGAAGAATATTATGCTCCGAAGTGGGCTATTCGACTTTTTCGAAAAAATAGTTGATTGGTTTTTTAAACATAGGTCCTTTAGTTTTAATGATAGAAAGTTTGTTTAAAAATAATTTTGTAAGGTTTTTTTTAAGAGCTACAAGGTTATGTAAATTAGATCCTTTTTAATTCCTTAGTTTTAAAATGGAATGAGGTTAAAGGGCTAGAATAAGGTGGTGCTCGCTCGTAAATAGAGGCTTTAAACGGCCATTTCTGGCCAAACATTTATTGTACAGAAAAATTTATGTAATGAAAAGTCTTTGTTATTAAAAAAGCTATAATTCGGTACAATGGCATTTTTTTCGTATCTCCAGTATTGTTGGAGTTATTTTGAAGAAAATGGCTATTTTTACGAAATTGCGAAAAATCGTTTTTCACTTTAAGCTCCATTTTTTCTCAAATTAAGCATTTTAATTTGGTTAAACTTCTAGAATGTAATAATAATACATATATAAAAAGAATCGCAGAAGGGTACAGATCTATTTTAATTAAGAGGGAAATTAGGGGGTTGTTTTTAATGATCTTTTCGTAGAAAAAAGTAGGGACCGACCTTATTTTTATCATAACTTGCTTAATTTTTATGCTAAAAACTCTTTTTTATTTTAAAATGAAAGGTTTTATTATATACTTTAAAAAAGATTTTATATGTTTTCCTTGAAAAATGCAAAGTTTTCCCGCTATTTGACTTTGAATCTTTTAAATATATCATTTGACGAACAAAAGCTAACCATTAACAAGCCGTAGCTCGGTCTGTATTGGTTGTAGAGAAATTTAAAAAAAAAACTTTTTTCTAGTTATTTATAAGCTACAATTTTGCTTTCTACAGTTTTTTTGATAAAATGCATATTTTTAGAGTTATTCGTGAAAACCCTATTAAAAACGTCGATTTTTTCGTCGAAAAACTTTTACTTTCAATTGCGAATAACTCGAAAAATATTAGTTTTACGAAAAAAATGTATGGAACATTTTTTACTTAAAATTACTTTTTTATCGATTTCTGTAGTTAAAATGTAATAAAAAATTTCCACCCCCAAGATGGGGTGGCAACCGCCCCCAGGATAAAACACACCTCGGCATAATATAAACTTTGATCCTTGAGCTATTCCCTACCCTCTGTGAAAATTTCAGGTAAATCCATGCAGGACAAAAAAATTCCTAGCCAAAATGCCTCATCTCCTGTGCTATTTGGCATGCACACTAAAATTTTTATACTTGGTTTTAAATATATGTATTGAGTTTGTTTATTTATAGGCCTTAAATAAGGGTAAATAGGTATGTAATTTTTTAAAGGTCAATTTTATAAACACTATAATTTTTCACATTGTAGTGGCTAAAAAAATGGACACTCACGCGTCAAAATATATTTAAATTATAGTTTTTTTTTCAGAAATAATTGCGTAAAATAAACTACCTAGTGTGATAAAAATTGTGTATTTTTTGGCTTACTACACAGGCTTGATGATAAATAACTAGATATTTTGATAATAAAAATAAAAATTCTTGTACTATAGGATCAGTGGTTCCCAAAGCTCAAGAAAACTATTAAAATTTTCGTTTTTAAAATAACAAAAAAGCAGTTCAAATTAAAAAAAAAAAAAATTGTATATGGAATATATATTAATTGAGAATAGTGACGACACAGCTAAAAACGAAGAGATTACAAAAGATATTATATTTAATCTAGAAAGTCTCTTTAATGAATTTCAACGATATTTTTTAATTTAATGGCAATGATGAACATAAATATGCTTAAAGTCCTTTAAATTTTGATATTAACATCCTTCCAGAAGAAATGCAAGAACAAGCAATCGACTGAAAACACGACTCAGTGGTGAAAATTACTTTGAAAATTTGGTGATTACTACATTTTGGATAAAATATCTTCCAAACTAGCTTTTAATCGAGGAAATGCTTTGAAATTTTACATACCATTCTCGACAACCTACTTATGTGAAAAAGAATTTTCTATTTTAATGAAAATTAAAACAAAAAAACGGAGCCGGCTTGATGTTGCTAGTCACCTACGTTGCGTACTTTTAAAAATAAAACCAAGAATTTCCTTGTTAAGGAAATGCAGCACCATACTTCGCATTAGATTAGATAAGAGTTTAAATGTCATGTTTATAAATAAATGCCTCTTTTTTTAGTAAAAGGAATGTCTCTGTATAGTCAAGAGAAGTGGAAGGCGCGACCACTTCTTCATTTCAAAAAGGGGGCGCCATAAAAAAGTTTGGGAACCACTGCTATAGATTATTATCCGAAAGTATTTGATTGGTCAGAACATGTGCGCCACAATGTTCTGACCAATCAAAATACTTTCGGATGATCGGATCGTCGGAAATCGGATGCATGAGACTCCGGCAAGTAATCATTTTTTAATTTGTGATTTTTTACTTTTTGAAACACCTAGGTATTAAAATTTTGGGAGATTATTTAATTTTTTTACTTATATTAGGTATTTCATTACATTTTTAAATTATATAGTTGGGCCCCAGTTTTTGAAGCCAATATAATATACGTCAGTAAACGTAAAAGGTCTGTTTTGATTCAGAAATAGTGTATATTCACTATTTTACACTTTTTTTACGTAAGCTCTCTTATGGAAGCTGTATTTAAGGAGTACGTGGGTAAAAAAAGTGTAAAATAGTGTTATATTTCTGGAATACAAAAGACCTAAGGACAACGCAATAAAAATAATCACTATTGATAAAAAAAAACAGTAAATTAGTAGATGTCAGCAGGGTTTAGCATTTTTTATAGACAACTAGGAAAACAGTTATTGTATTACTGGTTGTCAAATTGCTCTTCTTTTTTAATATTTTTACTTAACTACTAGGGATAAAGTTAAATCAAAATAGATATAAAGACCAAAATTTGCTTTAAAGTTTTAAAAGATATATGCTCATGCTAATGTAACTCATTTTTTGGTCTGTAATTACAGTACATTTAACTATTTTATGGCTAAAAGCTAGTATCCCGCTGTACTTCCGTTTGAATTTTCGAGCATGTACTTACTTGAGCCAGTCTTACCACTTGGGGGGCGAAGAGCGTGCGTGAGAGAGAAAGACGGACAACTGTACATCTTTTGACTCCTTTGCTCTCACTCCGCGTGCTAAATGGTCGGCTCCGCTGTGCGGCTTTCTGGTCCCAGTGTACGACTATATTAAGGCTGGTTCTAGAAGGTGGATGCCCCAAAGGGACACCAGCTGTGATAATCAAAACTAACCCTTTTTTATTCTGTTGTGGTGATCAGAAATCCGCTTACCAAAAAGCAATTATTAAAAAGAATAAAGAAAAAAATGGACCTAACCTAAATATTTTAAAAATAAAAATTAAAATAAACTACAGAACAGTGCTGTGGGTTTTTTGAGCGAAGCAGCAGCGTTTTTCTTACGTCCAAAAAAAGTTTCCTTGAAGAAGGGGTTTTTTTCTAAGACACTAACATTTTTTGTTTCTTGTGCTAGGTGTTGAGCATTAGCTAGATTACATTTAATTGCTTGCTTCTTTTTATAATTCGCGTTGCCTTTTGAATTTTTTTGTGATCCATCTTCTCTGGCATACCACTCTTTTAAAAGGGCTTTTTTGGGGGGAGGAGTGATCCTGGGGGAGGAACCCCCAGACACAAATATCTCGGTCGCTAAAAGGCGATGACCCAATTAAAAAGATAGATTTTAATAAAATTGAAAATTCTCCAAATGTCATCCAACAAAAAAACAACGAAAAAAGACGGACAAAAAAAAGGAACAACCAACAATTTTTTATACTAACATGGACCTTGGTCCATTTATTGTTTACTTAGAATCAACTGAAAAAACTGGTTTTAATATCGGTAAATTTAACACTGTAAAAATTGCAAGAGATTTTAACCTTAAGATTAATGATGTTAAAAAATTAATAAAAAAGGTCCA
>JAHBCN010000599.1:167694-309587 GCA_019359885.1 Listronotus oregonensis
TTCTTATGGTTTTTGAAATTTAAAAGAGTCATATTTTTAATTACTATATCTAATTTTTTGTCAATATGTTACAATTTTCAATTATTTAGTTTGATGTTTTTTTTCTCCATCTTTTTTTTTCTTTGCAAATCGTTATTTAACTGCCTTTTATATAATCTGCAGTCTGATATAAATCGTTACCTTTAAACCCATTACTGAAGCCACTATTTAAGCCGTTTTCATTATTTTAAAATTTTTTTGGAACTCCCCCCAAAAGGGGTACTGCTCTTAAAAGGTATGACATGAGCTAAATTTGGATGATTATTATTCCCCGGGATTTAAGTTTGAGTGGAAAAATCCCAATTCCATTGAATGTATCGCTGGGTGTCCATACGAATCCACTGCTCCCGGGGTGTCATAGCTGGACTTGGGGGATTTTTTTAATGGATGTTTCTCGAAATGTGGTAGAAAAAAAAAAAGTTTTTTATGATCCTTTTTTCCAAAACCAATATAAAGGGGGGGTTTTTATCACGATATGGGATATAATGGACTGGATATAATATGTTTATGCCAGATTCTCAAAATTTTTCCCCACACGAAAGTCTCGACTTATTTTTTTTTAAACAAAAACGACCTCAACATTTTTTTTTTAGTTTTTTTGTAGTACAGTAGTGACAAAAATGAAAAAAGAATAACCTTAGAGCATTTAAGATCCTTTGTAATAGTCGTGGGAAAAGGGGGGAAAAAAAACCAAAATAATTTATTCAAAGAAATCTTTTAAATTTTTATCAAAAAACCCCAACCCCCTATAATTTATAAACTAAAAACATTTTTGTTATGTCCGTAACATTAACAAAAAACATAAAAAAGCTTAACATCAAAAAAAAAAGTTTATACGCAGTGGGCTTTTCCTAGTGTTTTTTTTATTTTTTTTCTTCCAGGGGGTGTTGAAATACTCGTAAAATCAACTTTTTTTATCTGTATTCCAGAACATATATTGTTTGGCGCTTTAGGTTTGCCTATGGGTTTTAAATTTCCGAAAGTAAAATTATAAAGTGGTGCTCTATAAAAACTGCTTTGGCAAAACCTTTTTAAACATGTTAAAATCCTATTAATCATTTTTCGTTCTATCACCGCTGTTGTCACTAATGATGAAAAATGTTTTTGTTCTTAAACATCTGAATTTTACCCCCCGCCTTATTGAGCAGCATTGTTATATTGTATTCACACATATATCATGTATTTTTTAATGTGGAGACAAGACACTACAAGTGTTTTTTCTCGGCGGATTTTTGTAACAGTCATATTAAAGATATTTTTATTAAAAAAAGAATTTAATATATTATGAGTCAATGAAATTAAATGAAAACTATAAATTCTTTAGATGGCCTATTAAATATATTTTACATAAATAATTTATAAAAAGCATTTCACATAATTGTTTATCGCTGAAGTATAAGATCACTCAACAAGAAGTGAAAAGATCGCATTTGTGGCTTTTTTCATCTTAAAATAAAAACAATAGTTTAAAAAAAAATAAAAAACACGCTCCCATAGCAAACCTGGATTAAAAAGAGAAAATAATTTTAAAGTATTGTATATAATTGAGCTTGAATATAAAGAACTAAATCGTACTATTAAGAGAAAAATAAGAGAAGCTAAAGAAAAATGGACTTAAGAACAATGCGACGAGGCTGAAAGACTTCATCAGCTGCATGACTTCTTTAACTTCCATAGAAAGGTAAAGCAAATAACCGGAGCAGGCATAAGAACAGCGTTGCCGTCAATAAAATATCAACAAGGAAGACCGATATCAGACACTGACGAACTAAAAGAAGTCTGGAGGAATTACGCAGAAGTATTATTCAAGGACCTTCGTACAAATACCCCCACAAATACTACCAAAAATATGAGCGGTCCAAAAATTCTTGAAACTGAAGTCAAATACGCAATAGACTGTATGAAGGATGGTAAAAGTCCGGGTCATGACAACATATATGCAGAAGTTTTGAAGAAAGTAAATATCAAACACCTTACATATCTCTTTAACGTGATAGATGACTCTGGGCAAATCCCTAGAAATTGGTTAAGGTCTACATTTGTTGCCATTCCAAAAAAAGCAAACCCAAGAACTTGCGAAGACTACAGACTTATAAGCTTGATGAGCCACACGCTTAAAGCGTTCCTTCGAGTAACTTACTCAAGAATCTACAGAAAGTGTGAAGATATGAGTGGTGACACGCAGTTTGAATTTATCAAATTACTTGGTGCCAGAGAGGCTCTTTTCTCAATAAAATTGCTTGTTCAGAAATGTTATGACCAAAGGCAGGATGCTTTTATCTGCTTTATTGACTATCAAAAAGCTTTTGATAGTCCACTGTTGGAAAGATTGCAGGAGATCGGGTTGGATGATAAAGATATTAGAGTAATAAAGGAATTGTACTGGCAACAGCTGGCCGAGGTCCGTATTAATGGCGAGTTATCAACGGAGACGTTTGGTATTTCGAAGGGAGTCCATCAGGGATGTGTACTGTCCCCTATTCTATTCAACATTTATGTGGAAAAAAACTTTCAACTAGCATTGGAGAATGAAACCCGAGGTATCAAAGTCAATGGCGTCCCAATAAACAATATCCGCAACGCAGATGATACCGCGATCCTGACTAATAACATTGAAGACCTCCAGTCAATACTAAATAAAATCAACGAATGCGGTGAAAGGTTCGGATTACATATAAATGTTGCCAAGACAAAAATGATGGTGATCAGCAGAAATCAGCATATTATTCCTCTCAACATCAACGGAGAAAATATTGAGCGTGTCGCCAAATTTACCTATCTTGGCGCCTCCCTAAATGAAAAGTGGGAATGTGATGAATAAGTGTAGGGAAAAATTGATCGCGCGAAAACAACCTTCTTTAAACTCAAGAATATACTTTTTAACAGAAATATGCCCCTACACACTCGAATACGTGTGGTGCAGTGTTATGTGTGGCATATTGTACTATACGGTGTTGAAACTTGGTCACTTAATGCCAGAACGCTAAATCGGATCGAAGCTTTTGAGATGTGTACAATACGCTGATTGCTGCGTATTCCCTGGACAGCCCACACCACTAATGATGAAGTTCTACGAAGAGCTGGCATGCAAAGACATCTATAGGACACGGTAAAAAACGTTAAGTGTCATATCTGGGGCATGTACTGAGAGGACCTCGCTACTCCATACCAAAGCTAATACTGCAAGAAAAGATCGAAGATAGAAGGAGGCCAGGTCGAAAACAACACTCTTGGCTCTGCAATATAAGAAATTGCTGTGGTATACTGGATGTCGCAACCATTTTTAGACAGGCTGAGGAGGGCACCCTGGCTATTCTATGACCATGAAATGAACAAATGATCGTCGACGTGCGGCATAGCACATGGCACCCGAAGAAGAAGAAGAAGAAGAAGAAGAAGAAGAGGAAGAAGAAGAGAGCTTGTGTTACAGTGATAGAAAGTCCAATAATCAGTTACGACCAATTAATTTGAAAGAGATTCAAATTAAGATTACGTTATTAACGAAATAATTCAATTTTAATAAAAAAGCGTAGGGTGCTGGATATAAAATATTACAATAATTTATTATGAAAATATATTAATCCCTGCTTTTGCCCTATAATTAAATTACTTTGTTACTAACTTTTTATTTTAATCCTATTTCAAATTAATTGGTCATAACTGATTACTGAACTTTCTATCACTGTAACACAAGCTCTCTATACTTTTAAATTATTTTCCACTTTTTAGTCCAATCGCTATTAAAGCGTGTTTCTTTAGTTTTTTTTTAATTTATTTTCTTATTTTTTAGTCTTAAAACAACATTAAAAGTAATTTTATTCAAAAGCCTCGAATTTTAGTATATATTATATTTGTCAATAAATTTATTATGGCCAACGAATCATAACAAAAATTCCATATAGAAAAGGAAAACTCCATAGATAACCCAACATGAGGGTCAGTTGGGAACCCTTCCTTCAAAAAGAATTCTTTTCTGCCAGTAACCTGATTCTTGTAGAAAACGTTTTGTGCTATTTTGCTCCTGTATTGCGAATACGCAAGAATTGTCACTTTGACAAAGAAACATTTTTTTTATCCTGATGATCCTAGTCAGGACTTTAGCATAAAGTTATAAGATTATTGTATTTTCATCGGCCTTTGACCCCTGTGCTAATTTTCAAGTTAATCAGACTTCTTAAAATTTTGAAAAATTAAGTTGAAAGATTCCGTTACATACAGGTGAAGCTAATATAAGCGTATTAAAAATATGAAAAGCCCTTCTTGTGTATTATTGTCCGGATAAATCTGATAAGAAAATGATTTTATTTGAAGCAAAAATAGGCTATTGACTATGTACTATAAAAAGAAACTACAATGTCAAAGTAGTTTTATTGTTTCATACGATCAATTGATCCTAAGATATAAAAAACCGCGGTGTGCTACCATTTAAAGGATTGTATAACTGAGGTAAAGGTAAACTTGTTCACTTTTCAGTTTTTTTTTTAATTTTAACATTAATTCCATGCAAATTTTCCATCAAAATAAAAAAAAAAAGAACCCCGCACAAATCTTATGGGAATTGGCTCCCGGTCAAATTGGCTGAAATTTGAATATGTTGTTCGTTTCGGCATCCTGAACAAAAGTCTCAATGAACACAAAGCTCCATTTAGCTTATTTTGGCTCCTACGGAGCTCCAAAGCTTCACGCATTCACCATTACTGACTCCTTAAAAGGTTAATCTCTTCAAAAGTTTAGTATTTGCGGCGTTAACAAAAAGTACCCTCTTATATTTTTGAGGTCGCTGCATTCCAATCTAATGCCAATATGATAATATTGACAATTGACAGCTGTCAACTAGTTGTCAAACAATAAGCAATAATGAAAATTGATAAAATCCTCATGTTAATATATATTTTTGAGGTTGCTGAGTTCAAATCATATTAAGAAATTAATATTGACAGTTGACAGCTGTCAACTAACTGTCAAACAGCATGTGACAATCAATCGATTTTTTAATACCAGTTTTGGACTTAGCAACCTCAAAAACATATATTTCCATGTGGATTTTATCAGTTTTGATTATTACTTGTTGTTTGAAAGCTAATTGACCGCTGTCAATTGTCAATATGGTCTTTTTGACATTAGTTTTAAACTCAGCAACCTCAAAAACATATATTTACGCGTGGATTTTATTAATTTTGATTGTCACATGCTGTTTGACAGCTAGTTGGCAGGTGTCAACTGTCAATATCGTTTATTTAATATCAGGTTTGAACTCAGTAACCTCAAAAACATATATTTACATGAGGATTTTATCAATTTTCATTATTGCTTATTGTTTGGCAGCTAGTTGACAGCTGTCAACTGTAAATATTATCATATTGGCATAAGATTTGAATGCAGCGACCTCAAAAATATAAGAGGGTACTTTTTCATAACGCAGTAAATACTAAACTTACGAAGAGATTACTCTTTTTTGTAGTCAACAATGGTAAATCCGTGGAGCTTTGGAGCTGCGTAGGAGCCAAAATAAACTAAATTGAGCTTTGTACCCATTGAGACTTTTGTTCAGAATGCCGAAACGAACAACATATCCAAATTTTAGCCAATTTGACCGGGAGCCAATTCCCGTAAGGTTTGTGCGGGGTTCTTTAAGGTAGTTCACTCGTGACAGTCGTAGGCAAAATTATTGCTTTTTATTAAGTAAGTGAGCCCGGCCCGTCACAAGTCAAACCGAGATTGGGAAAAACATCTTTTATCTTCGTCTCTTCCATGCCATCCGCGTTAAACTTGCCCATCTCTCTCTAACAAAATTTATTGTTGAACAGGCCGGGACTCCCTTGACTAGTACCAGTACGGATCATTTTATATTTTCCTTATTTTAGTTTAATTCGTGATTTAATATTTTTAATGAACCACAAATTAAGTTCTGTTTTAAATAAGATTTAATACGCTTTACCAAAAGTTAAAGGTTCTCAATACTTGAAAATATTATTTTTGCAGGAGATTGTACACAACACAAGGGGTGTGTTCATTATTTGATAATATTTTACACTTTGGTCTCACCTAGTCCTAAAATAAATCTTCCATAGGGGCGATTACGTGAAAAAAGAATAAAATAGTGTACACTATTTCTTAATAACATATAGACTTGTGTAAACTTTGTTTAAATTTTCCAATACTTTAAATTATATTGTATTAGTTTTCAAAAAATATTGTAAAAACGAAAATTCCGAGATATTTCGAAATGACTGCATAGCTTTCATACATAACAGATATCAACAATTTTAATTATGCACAATTTGAATGTTAATATCTCGTTTTACAAACGATATCTTTTTTCAATTAGATAAAAGACATTTTTATTAACCCTATATTTTAATATCATTTAATTTTTAATAAAAAGGAAAGCAAAAAAAAATTTTTTATTATTTAAATTTTGGCCCATACCTTTTTTGCACGTAAACTTGGTATTGCTTTACAAAAAAAGATGCTGTTATCATGTTCTTTAAAATTGTTTTTGGTAAAAGTTCTTAGGATTTGTACTAACCGCGATATGATCTCTTCTGGCTTATCCAACAAAAACTATTCACAGGGTGAAAAAAATCTATTTTTTTTTCAGTTACCAGATATCTAATGCTTTTAACTGGCTAATCAAAGTACCTTTAGATATAAAAGTAGGCCTAAATTAAATTATTTTAACATTACATATTTGACGTCATAATATTTTGTGTACGTGTTTCGGCATCTTAAATATTATTAACAGTACATAAAATATTTTTTATCATTTTCAAGAAATCCTCACAGACCGAAACACTTGTAGAATCACACTCTATTAAACTTTGATATAATAAAAATTGATTTTATTGCTAAATAGTCAATTATTTAAAAAAAATACTTTACAAACAACCCACAACAGATATGGCACAGTGCATTAAAAAAAATTGTAACATTTGAAGCTGGTCCAACATTTTTTTGTTTTTTGTAGATTAGTAGGTTGCTCCTTATATGTCTTATTTATAACACTAAAAATGTAATTAAAATTTTCCTAAAAAAAAGAAATATTATATTTTCTGCCTATAATGTATTAATATTAATTTAACAAGGTAATATAAAGTATGTTTTTGTTACTCGCCTTAATTTTTTTTAGAAAATGAGACCACTCCTTTTTCCCAGGTGAACTAAGCCCGCTCAGCCCTATTGTCTTTTATGAACTTGTAGATCGCCTCAAAACAGAAAAAAGAAAAACCCAAAAAAAAACAAAAAATTCAGAACACTAATCTACGTTTTGGTGGCAAGTCGGCCATTATTGTCAAAATGAAATTAAAAGAAAAAACAAAATAGAAACTAAAACTAAACTTTTAAAAGATTTTGGTTTAAAAATTTAGGAAATTCTAAAAACTTTTAATATATACGTTTTTAAAAAAGCTTTCAGAATTTCCCTAAATTTTAAATAAAAATTTCTTAAAAATTTAGTTTTAATTTCTATTTTGTTTTCCTTTTAATTTCGTCTTGAAAACGGCTGACTTGAAACCGAAACGTGTTTTTTTTTTGGTTTTTATTTTTTCTGTTTAAGGCGATCTGCAAGTTCATAGGGGTCAATAGGGCTGAGGAGGCTCAGTTCGCTATATCTCAGGACCAGGACCGAAGTGGTTCCATTTTCTAAAAAATTTTAAAGCGAGCAATCCCAAACAAATATACCAAAACATGAATTCGCCACAAAACTATAGAACGTAATAACATAAAGTAGTTTTAAAAAAATTATCTTTAAAGCTGAGTGTATAACCTAACAAAATATATAATTTAAACAATAATGTGGTGAATGGGAACCGATAAGGAATCTTTAAAATACCTAACCTTTTCATACCTTTCTCTGGTTCCCTGGGTACAGTTAAAATTCATCTGCCTTTCAGATTGTTACCCAACATTATTTTCGTTTCGATATTTATCCAAAACTATTAAGATAAGAGATGAGTACAAAATATTTTAAAATTATTTCTCGTTATAAAATATAACTACCTGGCAGAAAACTGCGTCAATTTAATAAATACGATTGTAATTATTTATGATGAGACACTTTCCTTTAAAATAATTGTATTGGAAAGTTTAGTTTTTTATAGGTTGCGGAGGTTAAACTGTAAAGGATTTTTCGTTATCTTTAGCAGAGCCTACGAAGGCTTAAGAAGCTTTAGTACTTGTTTTCATGGGTGCCGAATTTTATAATGCTAAACAATTTTTTGTCCAGTCTCAGCAGCATGAAAATACTGCATCTCGCAAAATAACTATAATTAAAAAAAATATAAATAAAAGACAAACATTTCAAAATATCTTAAAAGCTATGAATTATAATAACGGCATTCAATAAACCTAAACTACCTTATTTTAAACGTAAAAAACAGTAGTGTAAATGTGCAAAATAAACATATTTTTGTTTTTTAACAAACAAATTTAAAGGTCGATCTGCTTCGTGTTCCTATGCCGCATTCGCCAACCGAGAACAGGAAAAGCAGCCGAAATAGTTAATAAACCTAATACAAAAAAATTACAACGAGTATTCTTGGCCCATACTCATTGCTGTTCATTTTTAGACAGTTTACAAGTCTGTGTGAGAAAATACTTTAAAGTAAAAAAGGAGGAGAAAATTTTAGAAATAACAAATAACGTTTTTTTTTTAGTTAAACTATTTTTTAATATTTTCTCTTTTCAGAACGAATACTTACGTCTAGAATCTCCTTATTTTTTCCCCGGCTGCTTTCAGAATCACCATAAGGTTGTTGAATATGTTCTGGTTTTTTTGTTTAGATAATCTGGAGCTGGGAATCAGATTATGATTATATTTATGATTTTGTCCACCTGGGAAAATTCCTTTTAACTAATGGAGTGATTATGTCATTAATAGGGGATTTAGTTACTGTTGTCGGCAAATGCGATGTATCTATGTCTAGTGGTTTTATACCTAAAAAAGGAAAGCATATATATTTCTAGACTTAGATACTTAAAATCAAACTGTATGTAAATTTTATTAAATCAAAATTAAGAAGTAGTTCACGAAAAGGTTTTTACCACATTTGTTACTATTTTTAAACATTTGAACATTACACTTTGATTTCTTTTTCTTTTAGAGATGTGTTGGCATTCGTCATTAATTTAATGCTAGGTAATAAAATATATGCATATGTGTTCAACAATTGTATAGAATAACTTAAAAATGCATTCATAAAACCTAAAATCTTTTTTTTTTATAAAATATTTAAAAAATAGTACCCAGTGGTAAAAAGACACTTCGTCACCGTACTTCCAACCAAAAATATAAAATTTTAAGCCTTTTTACCATCTTTTAATTTCTTTAGAGATTTTTGGAAATAAATCTTTTATCTAGGGTCCCTTTTTCATATTTTTCCAATACAGTGTATATTTACGTTTAGCATAAATCTTTTTTTGCTAAAAAATTAATTTTTAAAATTTCTACTTTATGGCAAATTCCAACAGGTCCTGTTGCTTTAAAAGGTATAATTTTGAAATTTAAGATGCGATATAAGGTATTAATTGGCAACTTGTCATTTACCAAGAAGTAGACCTAAGTCAATAATTTGCCTGTTAGACTTTTAGCCCATTGAAGAAAAAAAGACCAAAACGTACCTAGTTTCCCCTTTTAAATAGTGAAGATTGACTTTGCGCTGATCATTTACTAAAATGTTTTACAAGATGTCTGACCTAGAGAGTAAAAAAATAGTCATCTTAAAACAATTTATACTCAGTAAGTATATCATCTAAACCAAACGAAGTTTGATTTAAAAAAATATAGCGAAAAATTATCAGCATACGTGTACATCTATCTGTCTGTCTGTTGTCGTAAGGACCAAGCTTGACTTTGTTTTTTTTTTTTTCAATAGGAGATTTGGGACAAACGTATTCATTATGTTTAATTAAAGTTTTCAGAAGGTTATGAATCACGTATATGTTATGGATCAAATAGCATACTGAGTAAAATTTTTCCAATATGACTATTTTTGCCTTACCTGTATTAATTTTCCAGTCAATAACCTATCAATAAATGATCAGTGTATAGTCATTATTTACTATACAGGGTGTCCCACGACGAAACGACGCGGTCGATTTCTCAAAAACTTAGCAACGGAAAATTTAAAAAAATTGGTAGTTTACTAATATCGAGGAGCAACTGTCTAAAATATTTTCAAGATGGTGGCCTTCCGGCTGTACCGGAAGTCGATAACTTCCTTATTTTTAATGGAACATCCTATATATTATTGCATTTTAGATTTCCCAGAAAATTCTAGATATTTTTTGTATAATATGCTATACCTAAGTTAACCGTTTTCGACATATCTTTTAATTTTATGTCAAAATGACGTTTGCAGACCCCATAAGGAGAAATTTTCTATACGGCATACTCTGTTATTTAATTTGAGTTAAATTCCTTGTAAAGAGGCCCAATTTTTGTATATTGAGTCGATATTTTGGGTGTAAATTTATACAGGGTGACTTAAATTAAGTACAAAATTAACTTTTAAAACGTAAAAAGTCAATTTTTCAAATGGAAACCCCTACTTTAATATTTTATCGTATTTAGCATTAAAAAATAAGGTAACTTTGTATTAAGTGGTCTATTCCGAAAATGTATAGTTTTCGAAATAATTGACAATTTAACATTTTGTATTGTGAGGGGTTACGGTTTTAATTTTGTTATTAGTGGGGCCCTGACACCGGGACGTCATGGCCCACTAATAACAAAATTAAAGAACCGTATAGCACTTTTCCAATACAAAATGTTAAATTGTCAATTATTTAATGCTAAATACGATAAAAATATAAAAGTAGGGGGTTTCCATTTAAAAAAATTGACTTTTTACGTTTTTTATCAGTTAATTTTTGTACTTAATTTTTGGTCACCCTGTATTAATTTACACCCAAAATATCGACTTAATATACAAAATTGGGCATTTTTTACAAGGAATTTAACTCAAATTAAATAATAGAGTATGCCGTATAGGAAAAATTTCTCCTTATTTTGGGGTCTGCAAACGTCA
Organism: Listronotus oregonensis; assembly: GCA_019359885.1. Taxonomy (NCBI): domain Eukaryota; kingdom Metazoa; phylum Arthropoda; class Insecta; order Coleoptera; family Curculionidae; genus Listronotus; species Listronotus oregonensis. Next base: position 178,761 of record JAHBCN010000599.1, read on the forward strand.
TTTTTGACATAAAAATCAAGATATGTCGAAAACGGTTAGACTTAGGTATAGCATATTATACACAAAATATATCTAGAATTTTCTGAGGAATCCAAAAATGCAATAATATATAGGGTGTTCCATTAAAAATAAGGAAGTTAGCATTGACTTTCGGTACAACCGGAAGTGCTACCATCTTGAAAATATTTTAGACGAGTTGCTTTTATCGATATTAGTAAACTACCAATTTTTTTAAATTTTCTGTTGCTAAGTTTTTGAGAAATCCACCGCGTCGGTTCGTCGTGGGACACCCTGTATAAAAGGCTTATTACCATTGGTCCCCGTGCAAGAATGTGCTCGTTGCTTAACAACACTTTTAATCCTAGGATTAAAAGTGCTAATTTTAATCCTAGTATAAGAAGCAATTGCATTTGAGCTCTTTTGAATAATTAAATGTATTAATTTTGACTTGGTTGTAGAAAAAATAGTATGTATCATACGGACTAAAAGTGCTTTTTTTACTCGCAAATTGCTCGTAAAGAAAAGATGCACTTTTAATCCTTATAATATAATATACTATTATTATAATAGCCAGTCACATAGGGCTTGATATTTCATTTTTTAAAAATATATCATAAAATGTCATTTGTTTTTAAGTAGGGGCATAGGAAGCATTTTTGTCAAATTTAATTTATCATCAATCTCTCTTGGTTCCTGGTATCTAAGTTGTGAACCTATTGTTTATAGAAATGTTTTTTTCTAATCCAAATTTACCAAATTTAAAAAACTTTAATCCATACTACCTCTTACTTTACTTAATAGAACTCATGCTACATTAGATAGGCTTTTAGCCTTTGTGGACTGTCCCAAGACAAAAAAAAATTGTCGCTCTCTAATAAACATCTACTAGTACCCTATTTTAAGGGATAATTTACTGGTTTCTTAAAGAATTTAAAAAGATTTTAATTTTTCATAAAATGTTTGAAATTTAACTTTTTATTAAAAATGCAGTTTTTTGATGTAAATGTTCTGAAATATTTTAAACTGAAATTGATACGCTGTAAACATTAGCAAAAAAGTATGTTTTTTACCAACAAAAAAGGCATAGTGCATTTTTATTTTTGATTATCAATGAAATAAAACAGTGTTTTTAATAAAAAAGTATTTAATTTTAACAGCAGTTTTTATTTAAACATTAACATTTATTTTAACAAAGCAATTAAAACTAAACTTAATAATGTTCTATACACTGGTTATCCTATTTCTGCATTTGTTTCCATGGCCGTACTATTTGTGTATTGGTCCTTTAAATATCTTATTACTGTGTGAACCAGTGAACATTATTTTTAGCTGCCTATATTTACTATTTGTAGGTAGAAAAATATGTACATATTAAAATTTACCCAACATATATTTGGTATTCTTTAAAAGTCATGTGTTGTACTTTAAATAAAAATTAAAATTTTTCTCATATTGTCAAAAAGAAATAGTTTTTAGAATCCTTTTAGAGACCAGTTAATAAACACTTCTGGTTAATTACTAGTGCAAATTGTTACAAAAAACATCGATATTGCAACAAATTGTCGCTATTTAGCAGAAATGCTAGCAACATCTTGTATATATGGCTAAAAGAGATTTTAAAGCTCTATATGATTACTTATAAAAATATACGGAATTCTACATAAAATTATTGACTCGAGCACAATTATATGAAAGCACTTATTCAATTACCGATTACAAAAAAAATTGTTTAAATGGTCACTTAGATTAACAGGTCATTTTTTGCTTAAATAGTCTATATATGACCCTTACTCAATAAAGTTTTGTCATTAAACCCCTTAAAACCAGTATCTAAAAATTTAACTTACTTTCAAGATTAACTTCAAAATTACCAAAATGCTTGTTTAAATCCAAATCAATATCGGGTGCATTCGATGACTCATGAGCATTTAACAGTGAAAGATGAACACTCACATCTTTGAAATCGTGTGGTTTATCTTTTGGTAAGTGTAAAATATGGAGTTCCTTATCCCCGGTATACGTTGTTGTTTTGAATCCATCCAAACCATTAGATCCAGAAAATGGCTTTATTCCCCCAAAATTGTGAAAGTCATCTTTGTGGAGATTAAGAAGCTGAATTTCTTTGTTGGCAGCCAATGTTCCAGCTTTAATCTGGTCCAAGTTGTGTTGGTCTAAATTATCACAGTAAATATAGTGATTGATATAATATGGTCCATTTTGTAACAGATTTAGAGGAGGTTTATTTAATATTCGTGTGGCACTATGCGAAGGTAAATGTGATGAAATACCTGATGATCTTTTAAAGGTTTTTGGGCGCATTTGTTTGATTAGGGCGGCTAATGAAGTATGTCTTTTATGTGGTTTGGCTGCGGGTGAACCATTGAAGTCCTGTGAGATGGCTAGAGTCCATATGCCCAAAAATATCTAAAATGAAAGAAACTTGTAGCTTAGATTATCACAGTAGTAGGTTATAAAATCACTATACCTTAACAACATGTTTTAAAATAAAAAATACAGATTTTTATAAAGGGTGTATTACACTTATTAAAATAGAAGTAAAATATTTTGTTAAAATAGTTGTGTGTGTGTCCACTTTTTCCTTTTTGTCCAGAGATATTACCTTTTTAAAAGAAACTTTGGTATTGTTTTCTATTGTATTGAGGTTATTGGTTTTTTTAGGATCCCTGGTAATTTTTAAAAAATATACAAAAATTAGGTCTACATTTAGGAAAATTGTGTCAACTTTCTAAAAAAGTGATTCTAATGTTTCTTCAAAAAAACCGATTTTTCAAAAACACACCCTTACAGCAAAATTAACTGCGAACATTATTTTCCTATATTGCTATTGATAATTGTTTTGAAGTTCCAAGAAATCCGACACTACATTTTAAAAGTAATGAAATTTTCTTGAGTAAACTTGTTTTCATTTTTATAAATAGCTCTTTTAAAATGTTTAAATATGGATTTAAAATGTCGCCTTTGTAAGATTTTTTAAACAAAGTATTTTTAATAAAAGTATAAATTTTAAAAAATTTAAAACAAGTTAATTTGTCGGAAAACATTTATCCTTCTTTTTTCGGTTGCAAAAATTAAAACAAATTTAGATTCAAAGATTTTCCGTCTTCCCTGGAGTTTATAACATTTTAAACAACATGTAAATGGTAGATTTCTTACAGTTTGTGTGTTATTATAGTAATTTATGTTTTTTTAATATTTTGTCTTAAAATATTTTTTGTACTACCGGGCGTAAAATCCAATTTTTAGCTCCCATTTGAGAGCGTAAACTTGCACTTTTACGCCCTAGTGCAAAAAAGGAACAGAACGCCCGCATTTATAAATTTATATTATATTAATAAACAACAATTAAATTGAATAAGGCCTTAATTTTTGGTAAAACAACAATTTATTAATTTAACGTTATGTTAAAAGTAGACTAATTACAATTTTAAACAACAAAAACTGATAAATTTCCTCCTTGATGTATAATATCAATCTCTCTTGTAGTAACATTGGAATTGCCGGAAGAGTCTGTGGTGCCTCTATGGCGCTTTACTATCAATAAATCGCCTCCAGAGTCAGCTAATAACATTCGGGAGGATCGCCGTATATGTCCGGTATAGCATTCTGGTTTGGGCAACTTCACAATTACACTCCGTAACGATCCAATACTACTTTTTCCCACAGGCTGAGTAGAACATTTACCTTACTTTTACAGGAAAAAGCAGTCATTTTGGTCTCAAGGCCATATATTTTTTTATTATTGTCAAAGAACTAATTTCTTTATCACCACCTATTATAGTAAAGATCCTTGGACTTTTAGCTTTACCAAAATATATGAATGTAAATGAGTAGCATCACTAGCTCCTAAATTGGTCAACTCGTCTCTTCTACAGGCTTTTGCGATTCCGAAGCTAAGAAAAACTTTGTGCAACAAGTACGTTTTATCTGATGCACTTGCAAAGAATGTTTAAATCTCCTCTCTTCAAAAACATTTGACTTTTTAGGAATGTATTCATCTGATGATCGCATCAGCGATAATTTTTGGGAACTTACCCACTAAGCAAAGAACATCTTGAGCACGTTTTGTAACGTTATTTAAAAGTAACTGTGATAACGTTTAGTTTTAAACGTTATTTTATCATGTCTGTTTCGTTTTCTTGAATTGTTACTGATAATTTTCGTTTCTGTAACATACCCTTGTAAATATTTTTAATACGGTATAGAACAAACATCTTAGAGAGAAATTTTTATGTAAAATTATGTTAAGTTAAAATGTTGCCATGTATAGGACGGTCTTTAAATACGTTCGATACATCTGTTGATATAGTATCAGATACGATTATAATTTGTTAAAACAAAAAATGTTATTGGTGTAACGTTATAATAATGATATTATTTAATGAAATCGTTACGTTTATTGCGTCTATTACATTTCCTCGTGGAAATGTAAACACAGTTAACATATCGACCTCGTTTGCTTAAATGTACCCCGCACAGAGATTGTTACTTTTTGACAACGACGCCGGGTTTTTAGAGAAAGATGCTTGGGTTTTAGTATTTAAACCCTTACTTTTTTTTAAGAACAATTGTTTTTTTTGGTTTTTCTGGGATATTAAAGGGAATATTGATCGGAAAAAGAAATAAAACAGTATTTATTAACTTCAGTTTTTATGTATGTATGTAGGTCTGTGGGGTATATAGAAAAACCCACAAAATCCAGATTTTAAATTTAAAGGGTTTTTTAAGCCATGTTTAGAAAATCCAGCGTTACCGTTTCCTTAAGATAAATATTGGAGTAATAAGTCCGATTTCGTTTGTGAGGTACCCCCATTCCCTAGAAAATATAAATTAAAGAAAGTATAGATTTAAAAATTTTTGCTTTATACCCCATATATTAGTTTTTTTTTAAAAAACTGGAAAGTAGGTTTTGCAAGTCGAGGCAAGCGGTTTGTAGGGGGAGCCGTACTGACCGTAGGCGACTCCTTTAAGTTTGGCCAGACCCAAAACACTTGTTTTTCGATCATGGGGGGTCAAGTTTTTTTTTAACCGAAGATATTAAAAAACAATAATAATATTTTAAAAGATCGACAACAGGTCTATTTATCCGCTTGACATGGATTTGATACTTTTATAACAATAAGAATAATTTAAGATACCCACATACGGTAGTAGTTAGGCGTTTTGTAGACTGTCCAAAGATAAAAAACCCCTGAAGTTCGTTTCAGTAACAACCATGCATAAAACGGGGTATGCTCTAAATAGCAGCTTATTTTTCATTTCATGGATCTGCAAAAACCCAAAAAAAACTACTTTCTGGGAAAGTTTTCCAGAAAATGGGTATTTTCCGATCGGTCAAAAAGAAAACCTTTAGGGGACTTATATAGCAAAATCAAAGTTGTAACTTAAAGGATTCACTGAAGTATTTTTTTGTACTTTTTAGAGCCTGATATTAGACATTTGACACATAAATAATAGTTATAATAATAATAATAAAATTTTTAGAAAATTAATTTTTTTAAAAAAATTGATGAACATTATGTTTTTATATGATAACTTTTAAAAGTGGATTAGTTAAAAAAGAGGATAGGTTACATGCCGCTAATCAAGACGGCTCCCAGGGGAAAAAGAAGCAAAATAAAAAAAGTATAACTGTAAGTAAAAGTTTTTTAAGGGATAAATTGAAATTTTAATTGGATTGTTTATCAAATAGAAGAAAATAATTATATAGTACAAAGTGTCTAAATGTTTTTTTTAAATTGGGTGGTCTATCAGTATACTTTTAGTGATGGCTAATCGAGTAGCTAATATAAGAGAAAATTTTACTATATATTTAAAAAAATTTTAGGCTTTAAAACCAACACAAGGTATTTATCCTTTATAATAGTGAAATAAAGCATCTATGATACTATCTGCAAACAGTTTTTTTTTGCCAAACTTGTGATATAAAATTATCTTTTAATTAATGAAGCAATTATGTCAGTAACCAAAAGTTTTGGGGCAAATATTTTACAAAGTTTTTTCCGGGGGGCAACTAGGGGAAAAATAGAACAGAACATGGATATTAGTACATACAGTTGTTTTTAATAAGCATTTTAAATTATGTAGGCAATTTTATACCTAACTTAAGACCTTTTTCCTTTTTTTAATATTACTCAATTTTACACACACGAAATGTAAGACTTTTATAAAGTATCACATGAACATTTTTATATATATTAACTGTTACATTTTTTGTGTGGATTTAGAATATAAGCTTTCCATATTAAATAGTCTGTACAAAAATTTGGGAAATATGAAAGGAGAGTTGTAGATTGTAGACATCAGATATTTTTATGAAAAAATTTTTTCCCCTATAGTTTATATTATTTTTTTTTTTATTAGGATAGTTACTTTCACTGGTTTTATCTATTGTACTATTTCGGGGGTGGAAAAAAAATGATTATCAAAATAACAGGCGATTTTTTTCAGTGGCATCTTTAATAGCAGAGGGAAAAATTTACTTTTATAAGAAAATGCTAAAACTTTAGGGTAAACAATTTTTAATATTTTTAAATTTAAATTTAAATTTTTTTGAGGTTTATACACCACACATAAGGGATCCAAAAGATCTTTTAAATGAAAAGGGGTGTCCCAGAATGTGGGAAATTTTTGGAATCTAAAAAAAACCTAAAAATATTATGAAAATTCCATTAACTTTTTCCTAGGATCTTCTCACGGAATGGGGTAATAAGGATGGAAATGTTTTTGTTTAAATAACTTTTAAAATACTAGGAAATTATTATTTTTTTAAATTGATGGTTACTAGATAAACTTTTAAAATGAACCCAAAATAAATTTGGCTTATTTAGTTTGAGGACGGACTAGTCTGACATTAATAGAAATTTTTTTAAATACCCTGAAAGGAAAAAGGTCAAAATATTATTTTGGGAGTTTTAAACCTTAATTTTAAAAAAAGGTATTTTTTATTGACATCGAAAAACAAGTGTTTAAGAAAAAAATATCATGGTGGTTTAAATTTGTTTACATTATACAAGGTGTTTTCTAATTGTATGTCAGTATTTAGAGAAGCAGTTTAGGTAATTTTAAGAAATTTTAATGAAATTTGAAAATATATAGACAAGAAGATTTTTAAAATTACATTTTTTTTATTTCCACCAGTGGTTCGTACAGAATTTGACCGGCCTATTTTGGCACAAAAAAAAATTTGGTACACTAAAAATGCTTGATACATATTTACATGTAACCCACATTTCATTAAAATATCTAAAGTGGTTTTAGATATTAAAAAAAAATTATATATTTTTAAAAATTTACTCCTGTATCTCAAAAGTTAAGAGGTTTAGGGACATACGTTCATATGAAGTTTTCTTCTTAAAATGGACCAAAATGCCTTTTTAAATATTGACGGACAAAAAACACCCTGTATAATGTAAAAATGACCAACCATAATATTTTATTTCTCGTAAAAAGTTGATTTTATTGATGTTAATCAAGAATACCTTTTTTTAGTTTAAGGTTAAATCTATCCAAAATAATATTGTTGAGCCTTTATCATACAGGGTGTTAAAAAAAATTTCTATTATTGTGCCAAAGCTGTCCTTGGCAAACGAAATAAGCCAAATATAATTTAATGGGTTTATTTAAAAAAAAATTATCTAGTAACCGTCCTATTAAGAAAAAATTAAATTACGCTTTGTATTTTAAAAGTTAAAAAACGATTTCCACGGGCGTCCGTTAGTACCTGACTCCGTAGGGAAGGCTCGAGAAAAAAAATTTATGGGGACTTTTTCATAATATTTTTAGATTTTCTATTATATTCTGAGAGATTAGCCACATATTCTGGGACACCCTGTATAATCAACATAACAGAACCACCTATTTAAATCCCTTTAAAACTCCCCTTTTCAACGTAAATTATATAACGCATGTTTCAGAATATGTGTTGCCCCCAAACCCCTGCAAAATACGTAACGGGGCCGTGTAAGTTTCAAAAAAAACGTTGTATTTTTAACGGGAACAACGATTTTGTTAAGTTGAAGGAAATATAACGAAACTATTAGGTTCAATGCGCTGTTATTGTTTCAAGATGATAAAAACAAAGGAACAAGGGGAAAAATAAATGTAACGTAATTAGGGTGATTTTTTGCTTAGTGGGTACTTATATCTGTTTTTTTGCAGAATTATTGTCGATTTTAGCACGGAGTAAAGGAACCATAGTGCTGAGGGCTCCATGTTTTGATTTTTTTTTTCGACAAGTATACCAGCAACGCACTATTTTTTATGAATGAACCATTCGTAACTCCCACCATCTCATGAAGTCACCGTTTGCCTTTTCATAAATTAGTCTCGACTTTTCTTGCAACAATGCAGGCAGACTTTCTCTGCAGCTTCTTTTATTTCTGGATTATTCCGGCTTATAATTCAAATTTTGAAACCATTGCCTTGGCAACTTAAAGTTGTTTAATCAATTTGACTTAATCTTGACAGTAGCATCAGCAAAACAATTCAGTATACCAGAGTTAACAAAAATAAAGAAAAAATAACCACAGAAAATGCTTGGTCAATAATTTTAGTCATACAAAAAATATTATTTGGACCTCTGGCGTAAAGCATTTTTACACCCGCTGCTGAAAGTTGGTCAGCTAAGTGCCTCTTAGACCTTTCACCACTTAATCTCATAGTGATAGGAGAGGCAAGAATAAGCTACTTCCGACTTCAACAGAAACCAACTGGTGTCTATGCTTGTTTGGGAGACAACATAAAAAATCAGGTTGGCGGCAACATTCTGGATGAGGGAACAGACCAAATGATTCCCCAATACTCATTCAACAACAGGGAATGGATCCGAAACAAACACGACGAATCCTTGGCAAACCTCAGTAGAATTAGACGTGGAAAAAGCTTTATAAGGGCCCATACAAAAGCACGAAAGAAAAACTACTTAGACAAAGTAGGAAAAGACGTCGCATAACAGTAGGGTTGCTAACAGGGCACGATAACCTAAGAGGACACCTCCACATGATAGGCTCATACAATGGAGACCCAAGTTGCAAAATGTGCGACGAGGGGAAAAAACAGCCTACCTTATACTGTGCAAATGTGAAGCGTTGAATCACACAACACAGGCATTATTTGGGCAACCAAAATGAGCCCACAGGAATATATCAACCAATCAGACTTGAGGTTATAGAGAGTTGTAGTAGGAACAGGACTAATGGGAGGATTGGTATAAAAGATAAGGGAAGATTGGGCACAAAAAGCCCAAGGAGCTGCGCTGCCTCCGGTAGTGAATTAAGACGGCTCCCAGGGAAGAAGAAAAAGAAGTGCTATTTTACGACCTTGATCCAAAAATAACTATCAATAGTCCGAAGGTTGTTTTTAAAGCAAACAACAAGCATTCTTTGCACAAAGACAAGTCATTTCAATAGTATTACGTTATATTATAGAGAAAATAGTGTATGGTTATAGAAAGTTTTTAAAAAGTCAGAAAATTTCAAATTATTAAAAAGCAAATAATAATAAAGAACTGTTTTTTTCAATTTCATATTAACAAGAAAAATTAATTAATCTTTCCATAGAACTTAATAAGTATCTAATAATAGCTATTTCAAATATGTCTATATTTCATTTTAACAAATTTAAATTACCTCACAAAATAATATTATTAATTCGGTTTTTGACATTAACCAACCAGTGACAATGTTATTATGAGTTAATTAAATATAGTTTCTCTTTTTTTGTTTCAGATAAAAAGGTATCAGGTATTTTAATCAAAATATGAATATTCATATTTTATTGGATGAACCACATTTTCAGTTTTTATTGCTGTTGATATAATTAATAAACGGGGTGTGTAAATAGTGAACGGAAAAAAATATAATTTATGGCGGAAGCTATGGCTCGGTAGCAATTAAAACTAATAGTAAGGGAGCAAGGAATACTTTTATTACAAAACCCTAATTTTAGACATCCGTCTTCTCTCTTTAGTTTTGTTGATGCTAGTACCCCTTCACTTTTATATTGATTTTTTTAAGTCGGTTTGAAAGCTTAATTTGGAAAATAGTTTACAATAATAATGTATTATTGAATTGAATTAAGTTATCCAAAATTTCGTTCAGTGCAAGGCCTCAGGGATTTAATCTTGTTCCCTGTCGCAAAAAAATTTAGTCAATAGCCTAAAATATCATAGGTGGAGTACATTCCTATAAATAATAGCTTCCAAAAAGCTTGAATTCTCCTTTGAACTTAAAAAATCGCCTTCTCTTACCACATACATTTTTGCCAATTTAGGCACGTCCTAAAATACTCTTTCTCTGCCTGAAAATACATGCTCAATCATAACACTTATAGTACTCTTGATTTCACCCAGAAAAGAGCCTTTTGTCTTATTAATGGCCTGTTCTTACAAAAGGCTTTCTATGCTTGTCCATCCCCCTTTTTACATATACATTGCCTTTTCGTTAGAAACCTGTACATGTATGTGTGTATGTATTAATTGGTTGTGGGTTAACAACCCCCGTTGGCCCTGATACTAGTCAATCAGCCAGCTCTTTCCTTTCCAGACACAGCCTTCCGGGGCTGTGTCTGGTGGTCGAAGCTCCCAGAAATTCTAATCACTTTCACAATTTACAAACTTTTGCGACCATGGACTGCTACTGGGATTACGTAAAACCGCTTTCTATCAGCGCGCAACCATCTTCCGCCATGTGCGTTGGCCCTACAAAAAATAACGGGTATAGGATCGTTCACAGCGCTTAGCCCCAGAAGAAGGACTCCATCGTTTGGCATGAGTTTCTCCCTGATCTCTGAGGGTGAAAACACTCAATACGGCTCCTTCATCCGCCTTCCCGAAAAAAACTATGTAGTTTTCTTATTGCGCGAACTTTACTTTTCGGAGGTCAAACAGAAACTGAAAACTGAACCTGTACATAATAGTACTTAACATGCATGGATTCTAAAGACCAGGGTCATCATCTCTGTGTTACAAAAATGGCCGTCAAAATGCAGTAAATTAGGATGGCGCTGGTGTTCCAACAGACCGTTTTTAAACTCCACTTTATATATTGTGGTCAAAGTCATTGGTTCTCATTAGTTCACACCTGACCTCCCACTACACCATCGCCTCTTTATTTAATGCTATTCTGGGCCACTTTTTAAGCCAAACAGCCATGAGAGATGGTGCTCCTTATCTCTCTACCCTCCACTTTGGCAGAAATATTTTTTTCCTAATAGCTGGGCCCACAGCAATGTCTATAAAAGCTAATTATTACAAACAAAATTCGTATACTACATAATTAAAACGTATAAAATTAACGCAAATACTCCGATAATAGAAACAATTCACACTTACTTTTAAAATAAACTCTTAAGGTAGAGATCGAACGCTGTTAGAATGACACCGATACGTCACGGTTTTATACGGGTTTGCCATATGAGACCGTGACGTATCGGTGTCATTCTAACAGCGTTCGATCTCTAGTTTAAAGGGGTACAACCTTTAAACATATATCTACTAGAGGCAACCGTGCTACCTAGCTGTGCGAAAAGCATGTCAGGAAGAAAGCGCCAATAAGTCCAACCCCTTTCACCGTCGCTACGCTTGCTGATTGGTCAGCAAAGAGGGATATATATCCCGACGATCAATCAGCACGCGGAGCTAAAGAAAAAGGGTTTAGACTTATTGGCGTTCTATCTCTCCTTTACGCTGTTCGTACTGCTAAACGGCAAGGCTGCCTTTATTAGATATCTGCTCAGTTTATAAACAATCCCTTTTGGCATTTAAATATCTTTGCCATACAAGGTTTTATTTTATCTGCCACCTGACTCTAGACAATAAAGGGTTAAAATTGCTGCTTGGTATGACAACAAAATGAAAACGTTAAATGGCTTAAAATCGAGTTCTGATAAAAACGGGTAAAACAATTCCCTTAATTTATTTTGCAAGAAAATATGGAAAACGCTTAAGAACTAGTTATTAAAACCGTCTATCTATTATAAAACATTCTATTGAAAAAAAACATTGATTGCCGAAAAGTAGATCATAATATTCTAGAAAGGGATTTTTTGTTGAGAGTAGGTTAAAACATTGACATAAAAAAATTACCTGTGTTGTAACGGTAAAATTCTAAAAATTATGATCTTTCTTTGGTTTTTTCGAAGACTGTTTTTAAGACTCGCCTCACTGTGCCATGAACGTCTACGAATATGTATAAATAAGAGTAACATCATGCTTTGTTTTTTATTTACATATTTTTTTTTTAAATCTTGAGATCTGGTCTATTGTTTATGTGAACAAGATTCTTGTATTGTTAAAGTGGCTAAAATTTATTAGGCCCGCAAATTAGTTTTGCCGCCGTTATTCCGTATTGGTGAGGTGTACATCTGCCCCTTATGATGCTTTAATTTTATCCTTTTTAAGAAATTATCGCGCTGTTGTCAAATTGTTTGTAAACATATATTATGTAAATAAACTTATACGTTATTATATCTTACATGACCATACGGTAAGGTTAAAAAAATTATTTAAAAAAAAATAATAAAACCAATATTAGTAGTTATTTGTATAACATTCATAGTGGCATCACCGCGTTATCTAAAAAGTGCCGTGAACTTCTATATCTGCATGTCTGGCTGCAGGTGGTGGTTCCCTCCTGTAAATTTTTTATTTTTTAGGGTAAAAACATTATTCGTTGTATATCGGTATTTTTTTATCTTTATGACAGCCAACGAAGGATTTATACCTAAGTACCAGAGTATGTACCATAAGTGCAGGGTTGTTGATATTTAACCCATTATTCCCCAGTTCCGTCAATGTTGCGTTGTCCAAGAACTAAAACATGCAAATGTTGCATTTTTACAGCACCTTTTAGACAACCTGGTAGTGCCACCATGGACGGTATTTCAAATAATTACTACCTAAATTTATCATAAATAAGCAACCGGAAGTAATAAATAATATTTAAAAAGGTTAACTATTTAATTGTAATATTTTACTTCCGGTTTGACCGATAATAAATAGTGCTTTAGGATATTAAATGGCACTACTTTGGTTTCGATAGGATATGAATACAATTACACCTTATATATCATTTTTTAACATTTTCGTTGTAGAATATGTTTTTTTTTAAATTTTAATTTAGATTGCCATGAATACTTAAAATTTCGGTAGCCATTGAAATGAAAATCCTATTTATTGTCATAAGTCATTTTTCCCAAATATACCAAAGGTATAAAATGTTCTAAAAGAGCATTTTGCTCCAAATAACTTGGTTTCACCTGATTGATATTTAGTGTAGCACCATTTTCAAAATATACCTAATAAGTTATTTCCTTCGTTGCAAAACGGTATTAGTATAATTTTAGTATCATTACGCCCGCCCAAAGAAGCCATAAAAAACAAAAAAATAATACATTTAGTTTGTGTTTCTAAAGCTGCTCAGCTGCTTGATCTTAAATTAACGAATTTAACCTAGTCAAGGCACTTCACTAGCAAAAAGGGTCAAAAAATAGCACATAAAACAAAAAAAAACAAAAGATAAAATATACATACCAGTGTTCCCATTTTAATTTTAAAAGTACTAGTCATTTCCGGTTAAACAGGAAATAATACAAGTGCATATTTATGAAAATAAAAATGTTACAGGTTGGAACCGCCTTTGAGAAACACCCAGTATATAAACTTGATTATTTTTTTTTCGTATCGTTTAAAAACAAATGTTAGAAAGTGTGAGTATCATTTTACAAATTATATTCCATCATTAATAAATTAATTCTGATATATTTTTCAGTATTACAGATTTAATAGTTCTAGCCTTGGGATAAAATTTTATTAGTTCTGACAACCTGGCTTAGCCCATTTGTTTTTAATAAATTAGTAATGACCATAAAATAGAGATTATTTTGGTCTATTATACGTTCATACTATATAAGATTTCTAGTAATAATAGGTTGGTCGTAAAAGTCCTCAATACATGCTTTCGTTTTTAGATGACAACGCCCCAGTTTGTAAATAAGACATAAATATATTAATTTTCCGGTAAGAGCGTATGAGAGAAGACACAAGAAATTTGCATATTAAGCTACGTTTCCACCGGAGGAACATGAAGGAACTTTTGTGTTTCTGTTGCTTGTTGCTCAAAAATGTTTCCCAAAGTTCCTAAGTGTTCCTTCTTGTTTCGGCAACAACTGTTGAATGTTTACGATTGTTGCTGGTTTCCAGTAGTGATGTAAATTTCCGTATCCTTTTGATATTCGGATTATACGTATTCGGAATCAAGAGAGATTCGGATTCAATATGTGAATACGTATCCATAAGAAGTCCTTATAACATAGGCAACCGCGGAGTCGCGCACAGCTGATACCGGACGGCGGCGGGCGAATAGAGGAAAGGATACGAATTCACAGACAGTTGCAAGTAATCAACAGGGTTGGCGCAGCTGCTTCAAATTCCGCTTTATGTTACAAAATATTTCTCTATTTTCGCTATGCCTATCAAAATGTTTGTTCTGTTAAAAATATATAAAATAAACTAAACGGCGATGAGGTAAACAATAGGTTACGGTTAAAAATATATAACAGTATACTTAATTTTATTATGTTATTAATAGTTATAGCAAGGCAACATAGAAACAAATATTCGTTTCCACATAGGAACAAAGAATATAAAACAACAACTCTGCAAGTCAAATGTAAAAAATATAACTTTCTGAGGTAACCTTTTTTTCCTTCCCTGCATTTTTAATTTATAAGTTTTTGAATTTTTTAAAATGGGTTACGTTAAACTCGAAAGGTAAACAATACTGTTTTGTGCTTGCAGGTCAAGTCTTATTAAAAGTAACGCGGATAAAGTTGATTCTATTTTTTTTTTGTTTTATTATCTAGCATATAAAAGAAAGTTCGCGCAACATTTACGTTTCCGTGAGGGAGTGACGAAATTATTAGCCCTTATTTTTTCGCATTAAAAAATAAGTATTTATTTAAAAAAATAAGTTTTTTACGTATGCCCAAAGTGCTTTAATTAAGGGCAGCGCCATCCAGGGACAAATGGAAAAATCTTTATAAGACAGCTCGTAACGATTACGAATCCGATCGCATATTCGAGCCCGCGTCGATGCCGATCAACCGGCAGTTGGAAGAATTCATCCGCTCCCGTTTCGATACCGAATACGTATTCGAATTTACGGACTGATTCCGGAATATACGGATCCGTTTAATATTCGGATTCAACGAAATTTTGGATACGTATTCTTACATCACTAGTTTCCAGTTTTAGCGGTAAACTTCAAAAGAAATTCGGCAACAACAGGCAACAGAAACATATTGTTTTCTGAGTGGAAACAGATACTGCAACTGCTTTAATGCATTGAATGCAAGTGAATATGGTGGCATGCACCTAGCATGCCACCATATTCACTTCTATCACGGAGACTTGGTTTCACCCAATATTTGTGCTTTTTTTTCTTTTTTGCCGACAACACTATATAGGCCGCCGCTGCTGTTGCTATTTCATCATCTTGAGACATGTTTATCAACCGCGGTGGAAACACTAACTAAAAAATTTGCTCTCCCTTAGTTACCAGAAACATTAAAAGTTCTGTCAGTGGAAACAAAAAGTTTACATTTGTTGCCTTCAAGCTCCTAAATTCACAAACAAGAAGAAACACAAGGCAACAAAAATGTTGCTAAATGTTGCTATCTGTTCCTCCGGTGGAAACGTAGCTTTAGCAAGAGTAATAGTTACCAATAATAAGAAGACGAGATGAATACATATTTTTTTCGAAATATAAATAATATCACTGGGCTACGTTTTTTGGCGCTAAACTTTTACAAGTACTGGATAGTCTTTGATAGTCGAGGAAACGAAGTAATGCACTATCGTTCTTTTGTGCAGTAAAATGGATTAGAATGCGGTTTTTGCTTTTGGTTCTTATTAACGTCTACAAACTTTATGAGCAAATATGGAAAAATTGCATTTGTGCATTTAAAGTTTACATGACTAGTTAAATAATGATGGAAATGAGCCCTAATTTGTTACTCGGGGGTTTTCGAGGTCGCTGAACAAGAATATGACATTAACGGCCTGCGAAAAATCTGGGGCGTGCTAAGGATGGTGTAAACATCGTCTTCTGGAGTTTTACGACAGTTCCTCCTAATATCAGACCAATTTTATTACTCGGGATTCTTCGAGTTCCATGAACACGAATATGACATTGGCAAAGGTATGCGGAGAAAATTCAGCTTGCAAAAATTGTGCTGGCACAGACAGCACAAACATTGACTCTTATAGTAGAAAAGAAATATTTTCTGCTAAAATAAAAATGCAGAATGACGAAAAAGAAGTAAAAAAAAAAGTAGTGAAAATGATGTATAAATAATTTTTTATTATCTATTAAACTTTAGGAAAATTGTATTTTGTTATACTTAAATATTATTAAAAAAATAATTTTACGAATAAATACCATAAGCGGAAATTATAATAAACTGTCTAAGGCTTTCGCGGCCATTGTCTAATGTTTCAATGGTTTTTGCGCTGTTAGGCCGGCGTCGATTGTCTGGTTAACTTGACGTTTCGCCAACAAGAGCGGTCTTCAGAAGTTGTTTCCTACTCAGTAGTTCCCATACTGTCAACCAGGAAGCAGCTCCTGAAGATGCCGACCGCTCGTGTTGGCAAAACGTCAAGTCAACCAGACAATCGACGCCTGCCTAACAGCCCAAAAACCATTGAATCATTGGAAATTATAATTTTTAATTTTCACAAATTTCCAAAAGACGACATTGATACCAACCTGTCCGGACACCGGGTACCTCAAAGACCATGATCTGGTACCGGGTACTAGAATACATCGTTCACACCATTTTTAGCACGCACCAAGTACTCTGCAGGTCCATGCCAATGTCATATTCGTGTTCAGCAACAACAGGTAACAAAATTGAGCTAATATTGAAAGGAATTGTCGTAAAACTCCAGAATACGACTTTTACATCGACCTTAGCTCGTATCAGGTACTTCGCAGGCCCTTGCCAATGTCATATTCGTGTTCAGCGACCTTAAAACCCCGAGTAACAAATTTTGAGCTTATATCCATCATTATTCTAGTTATATTTTTTTATAATTGCAAACTTTAAAATGCATTTCGAAAATGCATAAAATTCATTTTTCTGAATGTCTTCCAACAAAACTATGGCAGTACTCGTATTTCCAACTACTTTTGTTTTATGGCAGAGAAGGCCTGATCCATTATGTGTCCTAAACTTTCCGTAAAGGTGAAACATAACACAAGAAAAATTTTAAATTATGTTCTTTTTTGTCTTATTTTGTTTAGTTTCCGCTTACAGTTGTCATTTTCCCGTTTCAGATTTCTCATGTTGAAAAGCGTTTTCCTTCGATACTTAATAATTGAAACAATACAACATCAGTCAGACTAATCTGCGAAAAAATAACAGTAACTAGGAGTGTTAGACACGAACATAAAGCGTCAGAAAATCTCAACGACAAAAAGTAGCTTTTTATTCACTGTTAACTAAAAGTCTGAAACGCTGATTAAATTTTACTAAACTTTATTTCGGGCCCTTATATGTTAAAATTTACATCACGTAGACATTGTGAAATTCGCTGCAGTTTTTGTCTTTCCAAGAACGCATTTCTACTCCAGAAAAGTACATTTCTAACCAAAATTGAATTTTAAACACTATTGATATTTTTAGGAGTTTGGGTTAAACCGTTTTAAAAAATAGAAATGGCTAATAGAGAATGAAGTGAATGAACAGATATACAGGGTGTCCCAAGAGTAATGGGACACAGAGCAATAGCAGATTTCATAAGTCAAAATAATGCAATTAACATTAACTTGCCTTAAATCAAAGTGGATGATAACTAAGATACAGGGTGTCAAACTTTTAATTATGTTTTCGTTTTTTTGTAATAATTTTTAACTAAATGACATAGCGGTACAAAATTGACATTTGGGGGTCCTTTGAGGCTAGAAATTCAAATTCATTCTATGCTTTTTAATGTAGCTACTAGAGGGCGCCAGCGGGTTGCAAAATTTGAAAATATTTGGCCAAAACCCATTTTTCATAGGAAAATTGGGGTGTCCTTTAAAGTGCATTTATCTCGAAAACAGTTACTCCTAGAGACCTAAATGAGACGCAGAGGGAATTGTAGTAACTTTTTTTTTATTAACGGGTTAATATACTCAGCTTAAAAAGGTTATGCCATCTAAAACAAGCGGGGTAGGCCGCAGCTGGCGCCCTCTACTAGCAACTTTAAAAGCATGAACGAATTTGAATGTCTCCCCTCAAAGAACCCCCAAATCCCGAATTTCGTACCGCTATGTCATTTAGTTAGGAAATTATCACAAAAATCCAACACAAAATTAAAACTTTGACACCCTGTATCTTAGCTATTATCAACTTTGAGATAAGGCAAGTTTACGTTAATTGCATTATTTCGACCTAAGGAATCTGCTGTTGCTCTGTGTCTCATTACTTTTGAGACACCCTGTATAATGTGCTTAAAAAGTCACATTACATCCTGTATAATGTGCTTAAAAAGCACACTAATTAGCTTATGAACTATTAAAAAATTATTGATAGCTTTCACAATATTTTTTAAAAGTTCGATAGACATCTAACTAATTAACAATTGACATGTCCCAAAAACAAAACAAAATCAAGTACGGAACACGCGCTTGATAGGCAAATGTTAATGTGAATGTTAAATTCTAATCAATAATTTTAATCTTCTGAATAATAAATTGTAATAAATCATTAACTGCAATTTCATTCATGCTTGAAGAAAGTTTTAACAATGTTGCTAATTTTGGCATGTATGGTAGTATATCGTGGGAAATAGCGAAACTATGCATAACAAACTAAATTTATAAACAGTAATTTATTGGCTGCATAAACAACAGGTTAATTAGTTGTGAATAATTAGTGCGTTTAATTACATTAAATGAGGCTTGACATTTTTTACGTATACCAGGTGAAAAAAATTGTTTTTTATTAAAAATTAAAAACATTAAGAGAGAGAATGTTAATTTAAAGTAAGGTTGCTCCTTTTGATGCCTAGTTAAGGTGTGGTTCCCTCCACGCGGCCGTCGCATGCGACTAACGCAATGCGACTAACGCATACGGCCGCCGTTTAATCAGGTGGTTTCTTAGGACCGCGGCTCAAACTCGCGATAGCAAAATTATTATTGTAAAGGGAATAATTTTTGGTAAGAGTCGTGATGGATGATCTAGCAATATATTTATTATTGGAAGAAAAGAGGATGACGAAATACTATTACAATTAGCCAACCTGAAACATAGCAATGCCCCTATAAATCCAATATTTCAGCAAAGACGCGATGAGGGTTGTTATACTACATTAATAAATCGACATCTGCAACAGGATGAAGTAAAATTTAGAAAATATTTTAGACTGAATAAAGCAGAGTTTACTTTTATTCTTGACTTAATAAAAGACGATATAAAGTCCAAGCCAGACAACAGAGTTGAATATCCAATAACCCCAAAGGAAAAATTAGCCATTGTATTAAGCTAAATCTGTACAGGGTGTACCAAATTCGAGTCTTATCATTAGGATCTGGGAAACTTAAAGAGATACGAGGTCGGTTAAATGAAGGCAAAGTTGCGCAATATGATGCTAATCAAAATGCCACCTTAGAACTTTAAAATTTTCGAATACTTACTTTTGGAAAAAACCGATTATTCGCGATTTAGTTTTTATTTTTTTATAACTTTATTTGAATGGATGTAACAAAATAACTTCTTCATTTCCATTGCTACTTTTTCTGTTCTACAAGATTAGATTTATACACCGACGTTTCGTCTTTGAGCTGCCATCATCAACTTCTTTTTTTATACGGACCTGGATTTTTTATTATGTATTTTAGGAGCTATAAAGTTCCCAAAACCAATAATGTATTGCACTTATTCAAAAAATTTATATTAATGGCCATTTTCATAGGAAACCATATATTAGAGAGAGTCATACAAAATATTTTTGGCAGGATCTTAGGAAAACATTAAACTGATTTTTTTTTAATAAGTGCGAAACATCATTGGATTTGGGATCTTAAATGCTCTTAAAATACGTAATAAAAAATCCAGGACCTCGTTTAAAAAATAAAGTTTCAATTTTTAACAATTAAAAAAACACCAGACATTTTACACAAAACAACACAAACACAATATCAGTCGCAGACACGACTGCGACTACACTGCTTCTTCAGCAGTCCAGTCGCATCAATCGCAGTCGTTGACAGCGGACGCATACGACGACCGCTTGGAAGAAACCAGGCACATTTAAATACATGAGTAGGAGTGCTTTGCGGTTAACGTAGTGCGTTAGTCGCATGCGGCGGCGCGTGGAAGGAAACATACCTTTAGAGATCTTTTTTGCATTGAGATAACCCGTGGCAATGTAGATCCTTTTGTTTTTTTGTAAACAACCCTTTTGAACATTTCCGTAGACACAATTTTACAACAAAAACGTCTCATTTTGGCAAAGAATCTATTCCTGAAATAGAGCAGAAAATAACAGAAGTCACTTTAAGGAGTACTGCATCAAATCACGACTATGTTTTGGATTTCATACCAATTTTTATAGCAAACAGAATTTTCATACTAACAATTAGCGGCAGTTTATGTCTTCTTGCAAGGAAAGGGGGTACGTTTTTGATAAAAACCCTGATGTTTCAAAACTGGCAGATATCTTGAAAAATTTGGCATTCAATATGAAAAAGCAAAATGGTGAGGACCATAAAGACTTAAAACTATATGGAATGTTACCGCTAAATTGTTGATGAATAAGTCTCACAGAGATTACAATATTATTTTTAACCCATTTAGTGATATTCAGTTCAAATCATCCCGTGATGCCGAAAAGGATAAGTGAAAACAGCTATAGCAGGAGACGGAAAAAAGAAAACAAAGCTCAGTTTTTCTAAAGCACGACGAATTTATCAAAGTAGTAAAGGCTTGCGACGAGAAAACTTCCAATGGTTTGAAAAAATAGATGTTCTTTGTTTTATGCTACTAGCTGATCTGGCGTAAAGAAGAAGGCCTAAGGTGTTTAACAAACTATCATAAAGAAGAACTGTATCACGTTGGTCCAGAAGACGGGCCGAATATTGTACAATCCGCTTTTTACCAAAATTACTTAAGGAACCCTGCGCATCTTAGGAATGATTGGTAAGGAAGAAAGTAAACCCGAACATCTGCCCTATCCGACTATATAAGAAATTCTTGCAGAAAGGGCAAGACATAAAATGCGAGCGACATTTTCTCGAAAAAATGGTACAAAAGAATACCGGATGGATAAAATTTGATGAATAAATGGACCTCTACACAAGCGGAAAAGTCAGTATTAGTCAATAAATAAAAAATCAAATTGACGAATCGTAGCTTACGAGCAACCGCCGTATCAAAAATTTGCACAGAAAGGTGTTGGGGAACAACAGTTAATCAAACTACTGGGAACTCAAATACCAAGTCACTGACGCCTTACATTTAGATGGATGAGAACCACCATATGCCTTTAATCGAAAAAATGCGGGACAATGGCCAACCGTCAAGCTCTAGAGAGTTCACAGCCAAAATAAGCGACTTTAAAGCAAAATATTGTTAATTATAATAATTGAACCTTCCATTCTAATTCGTGTAATTTTCAGCCATTTTCATTTTTTTCTACTAGTATTTTCTCTTTAATTAAATATTTAAATATACTTGATTCGAATTCTCAATTAATTCTGAAAATATTCAAATAAATTACACTCGTGCATCAAAACAACCAGAAAATTTTCTTATTCATCGTTTTTTTTACAAATTGGAATCGTTTGTTTTCATATCTAACGATATTTCGATAAAATATCGAATTTAAAAATTATCATCTGCTGCTGTAAAAATTACTTCAAGAAAATGTTTTAAGTTTTCATCTAAAATTAGAAATAAGGACAGAAAAAGTAAAAATGGGACGTTTATTGGCGGTTTACCACCAATATCTTCTATCTAAAATAATTTTGGGAATAAAAAAATATACTCTAAAAGAAAACTTAATGAATGTACTGGTTAATGGGAATACAAAATTGTTAAATATTATTGTATATATTAGTTTTAATACAGCTTTTATTCAATCTGATTAAATTTCTATTTTTTTTTTTTTTTTTTTTTTTTTGATAGTATTGCCATGCATTTTATGATAGAAGGTATTGGTAGTATCTCTCAAAGTATTAGGCATTTCCAAATTTATTTTATTTTTCAATTTCCCAAATTACTAAAATTTGTTACTTTGCCACCAAGATCCAACACTCTTCCATTTAATTATGGACCTATGTCTTTCTTGCAGTTGTTTACAGGGTTTCATTTATCTTGCATAATCGAAAGAATTTCTAAAATTTCTTGCCAAATTAAAGATTGTTGCTCTTGACATATCTAAGGCTTGTGTCAAGGCCTGACATGTTCCTTTCCTCAACAAACTTCCTTTGCACACTATTTAACCTAAACTGTTTTCTTGTATTCCAGAAAAATGCTAATTTAGGTTTTTTTCTGGGAATGTTTAAGCAAGATCCGCTAGTGGCAGCACCAAGGAGGGGGACGGTTACAAATGTTTTAAAATCTATATTAATAACAAGGTGGAACGTAAACTTTATTGTTATTAAATTTAAAAAAAATATTATGCCCACAAAATATTGTGTGTTCGCGAATTGTACATCTGACAGTCGGTTTAAGCAGGATGAAGTAAAATTCGTACCTTTTATATTGGGTGGCATTCGTCTGGGAACTTTTTTTTTTAATAAAAGCCGTCATATAGGCTATAACCCTTTGATAAAAGCCGACCACGGACTTACGTCACATTTTTTTAATATTGATTTTTTGTAAAGACAGACCACTTTCGTTTTTAATAAAAAAAAGTTCTTGGTGTCATTGTAGAACTAAACTCGGAACCTTCGTGCTGCTGGTCGAACGTTATACATACACAACCATTAAGGCATCGCATCGTACTGAAATAAGCAAAGAAATCGTATTCATTTGCAGGCTATTTACGAATCAATTAAAACATTTTTATTACCTGGCACGAGTTAACCCTGACATGAAAGCCATCGTTTTAAGTCCCGGACACAATAATCTTGTATTTTTGAAAATTTTAATTTTGTACGTTTTAAGTTGTTGTGAATATAGAGTTCAAAACATAATTATCCCCCATTAGCGCTGCCTCTAGCGGATCTTTTTTGAGTCTTCTGTGAGTTTTTTTTTTTAACGTACCAAATTACCAAATTAAAAACGTATTTTTTGGATTAATTATTGTGCTAATCTTTTTTTCTAATTGATCAAAAATGTAGCAGCTATGAGGCTGTAATAAACAAACGAACAGGACAAACTTATAAGGATTTTACGAAAGTTCCTAGAAAATTATATATGCAAATACTTGTTCCTCAATCATCAATTTGTCACATACAACCGAAAAAATACATTAAGTAAGTACCTATATGTCAACATCCATTTAATCAGATTTTTGTGCCTACTTATTACAGATGATGGTAAACCCCGCAATAACAGAGAAAGTATTGGCCATACACATATATTCAAAGAGTAAGCGGCATTCTACATTATTTGTCAATATAAACTTTTCTAACTATCTCTGTCACTCGGCTGCAATTTATTCCTTTTCTGGGCGCGATTCTTTGCGAATAGATGAGTTGATATCACATTTAAAACAACTTTCAATATGCGTTTATTTCTATAACTTTCACGACAATCATTCTTACCAAAATCATATTGTCCGCGAAAAAGGTTATTTGCCTCTTCTCGGTATTAATAAAACGAATCTTTAACATGCAGTTTCTAAATAATAATCGCGATAATGGATTATAAGTTTCTTCTTTGACCTGCATTAGTATTATGTTACACTTTAATGTTTTAAGAGATTCTACAGGGTGTTTATGTGTCCAAATGGGAATCGATTTTAAAACTCATGGATTTGCGTAAATTGTGAAATTTGGCAAAATCATTTGTTATTTTATTTAAAAATATTGTAGAAAATTATAAAACTAATATTTTCTGCTTATAAAGTAAAATACAAACTTTCATCCCCTCTTTTAAGCCCTCAGAAGAAGAATTGTTTAAAAAACTACCACTTTCTATTTTTCCGGATAATCGGAAACTTAATTACCCACTCCGATATAAACAAATGACAATTTTTTTATACAAACTTTTATTCCCATTTTAGCACCTCAACGAAAGTAATTTCAAAAATTTTAAAACAAATCTTTAATAGCCTACATGCCAACTTTCATACTTCTAATTGTAAGTCCAGAAATGACGAGGTTCCATACAAACTTTCAGTCTCCATTCTAGTGGAAGCTTTAGAGTTTTAAAAGTTGTTTTATTTTAAATGTATTACATGGGACCCATACCAGATACTATTGGTCTTAAGAGGAATACTTTGGTAAAGACAATTAGGGGAAATTGGTATAAAATGGCATACTCGGATAAAATGGTACACTAGTATTATTTTAAACTACCCGCGCATTTCTCTTCCCGCCATATATTTTTATGAGTTGGTGGGAGATCGGGGATGATTTTAGATTGAAGTTTAAATTCTACCAGTAATCGTTTGACTTCGGTTAGGTGTACTGTGTTTGCGACGTTTTAAAAAATTTCGCGCCCTTTTAAATATTTAACTAAACATCAATACTGACAAAAATTTATAAAGTTTTTTTATCTTATGAGGTAAGTAGTATACTTGGGTATATATTTGTACTGTTAATATTTTTTTGTGAATAACGTTTCTATAAATATTACTAAAACAATAAGGTAATACTCTTTGGGATAAAATGGAACACATTGACTATGTTGAAAACGGCACTGTGCCATTTTATCCAACTTCATGTATTTACAAAAGGTATTTTTTAAATTTTATTTTCAGAATATGGGTCGGTCCGATCGCTATAAAAGAAAATCCGAGAGGCAGAGTTGGAACGAGGCAGATATGGAACTTGCCATTAAAGCCATTAAGAAAAAAGAAATGGGCTGGTTAGCCGCCAGCAAGCGGTTTAATATTCCAAAAACAACACTTCGTAGGAGATGCAGAGATGCCAATAAACGCGTTAAGGGTTCTAACAAAGGCATGGGACGCTGGTCTACAACTTTTTCACCTAAAATGGAAAATGAATTAGTAGATTATCTGAAAAATATGGAGGTGCGATTCTACGGTATAACTACTCTAGAACTCCGAAGATTAGCCTATCAATTTGCTGAAAGAAATAAACTACAACATCGATTTAGCCAAACAGAAAAAATGGCTAGATGGGACTGGTTGTACAGTTTTCGCGAAATACAGCCTGATATATCTTTGAGGCAGCCAGAAACAACTTCTGCAGCTAGGGCTAATGCTTTTAACAAACCTCAAATAGCACGTTTCTTCTCAATTCTAGAGATCACTATTCAAAAGTTCGAGATTCCACCTGAAAGGATTTTTAACATGGATGAGTCTGGTTTGTCTACTGTGCAGAAACCATATAAGATTTTTGCTACCAAGGGTAGGAAACAAGTAGGGACGATCACCAGTGCCGAACGCCCTTATTTTTGCCCGTAAAAACGCAAAGGAAGAATTAACAGATGATGCTCCCACTGGCACACTACAACTGTGTCAAGAATCGGGTTGGATGACAGGACCACTGTTTCAAAAATGGCTTCTTCATTTTATCAAATACACTGATGCATCAATTAACAGAAAAGTCTTGTTAATTCTCGATGGTCATATGAGCCATAAATATTTGGATGCCCTGGAAATAGCTAAAGAAAATGGCGTAATTTTGCTCTGTACACCACCACACTGTACTCATCGAATTCAGCCACTTGATGTGGCATTTTTGGCCCACTAACCAGTTATTACAATCAAGCAGTTACTAATTGGCTGAAAAATTATCCAGGTAGAACTGGTCTATCAAGTTTCCAAGTTATTTGCAGAAGCCTATGAAAAAGCTGCAGTTATGAAAAACGCCGTAAGTGGCTTTAAAAATACCGGCATCTATCCCTTTAATTCTAATATATTTCCAGAGTGGATGTACGCTCCTGCAGAGGTAACCAATATTAATAGACCAGATGAAAACTCCGTTGATAATGAACCCGGGCCGTCTGGTGTGCAAAAAGAAACATCGCATACCATAAATCTTCAAGAACGTTTAGAAAAACCCCTTCACCCCAGTCTAATAAAAAATTAAAAACGAAAAGGCTAAGGAGGGGAATATCTTGAATATTATCCCATTAGAACAAATTGTCTCTCTTCCAAAAGCCCAACATTTAAAACAAAGAAGGAAACGTAAAAGTCAAGGCCCGACAATTTTAAACTCTACTCCAAATTTAATAGAGTTGAAAAACAAGACGGACCAGAAAAAGCTCTCGAAGAAAGAAGATCTGCAAGAAAACGAAACGCAACTGTAAATCTTACAGACCAGCTTACCTTCTCTGATTTCGAAAACGAAGACCCATTTACTGAGCAAGATGATGAAGATGAAGCAGCGTGTTTGTATTGTAATGGACTATTCTCCCTATCTAAGCCCAAGGAGACATGGATTCGTTGTCAGAAATGCAAAAGTTGGTGCCATACAGAATGTGCAGGTGTTACACCAAGAATAAAAGTATTTGTATGTGAAGTATGTAAATAGACAATCATTTAGCCACATTAAAAATATATTTAAAATATTTTTCTTGTTTCAAAATTTGCCTATTTTCTATTTTTTAGATTTTAGACTCATTTAATAAGATGTGTGCTATTTTACCCAACTGATTGGCTAAAATGGCATACCGGCTTTTTTGTACAAAATGATTTGTTCTGAATGTTTTGTTGTTTAGTTACAGTTTTTTCTTGTTTTTCTCGTTAGCTAAAAGACTATAGTAGAATGTGTAGTGTTTATAGCTTTGTAATAGTAATTTTTAAAAATATATTTGGTTTTTAAAAAAAAGTGTGCCATTTTATACCAATTTCCCTTATCATTTTGGAATTTGCGAAAAAAAGATGGTTTTCTTAGAAGCCCCCCTTCCCAAAGGAAAATCGGATAATTTTGTGGAATATAAAATTTGATCAAACTCACGAAAAAAATACAAATGAAGGATTCGCTTGTGAACTTTTATTTTTCTTTAGGGGCGCTTCAAAACAAATTATTTTTTTTGCATATAACAATTCTATTTCTAATTTAAATCGATTTACTAAGCTAAATTTTATATTTTGTCTTTATTTTAAAGAATTATTACAATAATTAACGATATTATTGGTTCCACTTGTGGGCGAGGATATTACAGAATTTTGTCTAAAAAAGGACATGGGACCCTCATTAAATATATTTCAGATTCTATTGGCCTTAAGAGAAACACTATTAAATTTTCATTTTAGAATTTTTGAAAAAAAGTTGATTTTTTGGAGTGCTCCCAAAGAAACCTTTTAGTTTAAAAAGCAAATCTCCTCTTTGCATTATTTGCGTAAGTTTTATGGAATTTAATTGGTAAATCCCAAATTTCTCAAAATGATCTATGTCTTTCAAAAAACCATAGCCAATCCAAATTTTTTCACTTAACAATTGTGTTATGCAAATATTTCAGATGCCTGTAGTTTCAAGAAAAATGCCGATATTTTTGCGAAATTTACGATTTGACAATAAAATTTTATTAAATTCAGGAAAAAATACGGGGTCCCTGATTACGATTAAAGGGTCGGTGTTCCTCCATCACGTCAGGTTCAAGGTCATCTGATGGTAAAATGAAGAAAAAACTATCGAAAAAATCTGAAGAAATTCATGGACATCTTTTTAAAGTTACAACTATTTTAAGTGAATAAAGTTTTACCCATTAAAGAGAGGGAGTTGCTGGAGCAAAATGTAAGGGATGATGGGTAAATTCTGACTTTATGTTCATTTTTAGGACACCAAAAAACGTATTGTCAGATATTTATTTTAATTCTTCTAATGAAATAAAATTTTGCCCTTAGGGTGATGCTAGGGGTTGCTAGGGTTAAATTTAAGGGTTATGGGTAAATTCTAACTTCATATACGTTTTTACAACATCAAAAGACCTATTGTCAGATATTTATTATATCTTTTCCAAATGAATAAAATTTTGACCCTTCGGGGGGGTGCTGGGGGGTTGCTGGGGCAAAGTCTAAGGGTGATGGGTAAATTCTGACTTCGGATTCGTTTTTAGCACACCGAAAAACATACCGGAAAGTACTTCACATATCTGGTTAAGAACTTTTTTTGTGTGCCTGTGTTATTAATATTTTTATAAAAGACATACAATTTTTAAACTAGTTGACTAAGTACGACTACTAAAATATTTTGTTTTTACAGTATCTGAGAAGTCAGATATTCATTGCACCAGCGAATAAGCAAATATTATTTCTATTTACAGTCCTTTTGCAGAGGCCCCGAACTTCCCACATTGTTAATTCCTTTATCTGTAGATTGCCTAGGCTTAGGTCACCTTCTGCCTGTTGAGATTTTTTTTTCTCTCTAACCCTCTAAATTTGTGTTAATCAACTGTCTTGATCTGTCCTCAGGTAAGAAAGTAAATCAACAAAAAATAAACTGGCTTTCTATATCATCGCAAAGGTAAACAATAATTAAAACTTTTTTAAAGAAAAATTTTAAAATAAAATTTTGCTAACGAGCCTTCAATAAAATTAAATTTTTAATTAGCTTATTAAAATTTAATTTTCATGCTAATAATAATGAGCGCGTTAATTCTGGTTAAGTTAACATTAAATTTAAAAAAAAGAAAATATACATATATATATATATATATATATATATATATATATATATATATATATATATATATATATATATATATATATATATATATATATATATATATATATATATATATATAATATTTATTTTATTCTGTAAAATATTATTTCTTTTTTTTTTATTTTAGTCCTATATGTATAAATACCAAATAAGAATCATTATTGTGTACTTTATTAAATAAAATATTATAATTAAGGTTTAAATAAAAATCTAAATTAAAATAATGATAGGCACACATTGCAATCTAATAAAGCAACTAAAGGATTTTTGTTTTATTTGCAACACCAATACCATCTATTAGGACTGATTATAAGTAATTATTATTAATAAATATATACTCTAATAAAAAAAAGCATTGCAGAGATAAAGCAATATTTAATTAAGTGAGACAAAAATATTACCAGAGCCTGAAGCAATCCAGCCTTAACCTAGGTAAAAGCCAGACTAATGACCATGTAAAATAACGATGATGATATACGTCAATTAGAAATGGTCCAGGAGCCAGTGACAGATTAACATAACCAAGTTTCTCTCAATCGATAATTAGTGGAATGCATCATAGAACTGTATCAAAAAGCTTTGTGAACGTCAGCTGTGGTTCCGTTGGGGTGATGGGCGGCGGCAGCCTCCCAAACAAAAAAAATTATTCGGTCATTTCCTACCAACTAAAAACTTGTCAAATTGAAGCTAACCCAATAGATCGAAGAAAAAAAACGTCAGCTGACTATAACATGGGGCAATATACGTCAGCTGGCCGCTCGGGTATAAAAAAATTATACTCTTAATAACTTCCTCTCTTTTCCCCCTTTAAAAAAATATCTGAAAAATATATATATATATATATATATATATATATATATATATATATATATATATATATATATATATATATATATATATATATATATATATATATATATATATATATATATATATATATATATATATATATATATATATATATATATTATATATACCGGTTTTTTTTTTTAGAAATTAGATAACCTACAATTTAACAAGTTTTAAGTTGGGAGGGGGAAAAACCAAATATCTTTTTGCATTTAAATAGGCGATAGATGCTTCCGCCTAACTCCTGCGTTATAATTGTCCAAGTATCAGCTGACGGTTTTTTTCCCAAGATACAGCCAGCTGGCATATAAAAATTTAAAACCAAAGGGGATATTTTAAACTATCAAAAAAGGAAAAATTTTTTTAAAAAAGGGATTATAGAAAGTATTATTTTTGTTATGTTCAGGGGGCCAAAATGGGTTTTTAAACCCCTGTTATAATTAGGTGACTGTTTTTTTTTTTTAGAAATATTAGGTTAGCTACAATTCAACAAATTTTTAGTAGAAAGAAAAAGAAGAAAATGACTGAAAATATATTTTTTTCTTTGTTTGGAAGGTTACTTCCGCTCATCACCCCAACGGAACCATGACTGACGATCATGAAGCTTTATGATACAACTCTCCGATGCATTCCACTAATTACTCTTGAGAGGAACTAACTGACCAAATTTTAACCGGGCTCTGGGACAAGAACTAAACTGGGGAGCCAAAAACAAAGGTAAAAAACCGAATAAAGAAAGTGTATTAAGTAGACTATCATACCAGAGCTGGTCATGAGGCAGATCTCTGATTCACGGAGAGACTTACTAACTACCGTGTATCTTTCAGTGGCGCCTCCTCCATTGGGTCATTTAGTCAATGACCTCCCAATATTTTCGCCTAATATTACCGAATAAAAACATAATAATGATATAAATAAAAAAATATATTTTTTTTTCATCTTTTAAATTTCCCTTTATTATTCTAAGCATATAAACTCGTTGACCGATTACTGGATTCCACAAGCTTCGCGCAGCGATCTCCAGATCGGTGGTTTCGTTCGTTGGCTAATAACCGGGCTGCCAGCCTGCATAGACCGTATTCTGGAACCGAGTCGAGTATTCCCAATCTAATTTACGATTAGGCGATTTCGGCTGCTTTCCGAAGCAGTGTAATCGCATGGTCATCGAGATTTTTGTTTGTTATTCATTTATTTTTGAATTTTCTTTCTTGTTTTTCTTTGGAGTTACCGTCTGTGTGAAATAAAATGCCTAAAATTGAATTCTTTAGTCATGTTTTTTTTTCAACTAAAAATCATGTGCATTTGACATTTTAACTAATGTCTTCCCCGAAAGATTGACCACGAGCCGCCACTGGTATATTTTGTGACGGAGCCCGTTATGTATAATTTTAGATTTTTATAAATACTTTAAAATTTGGAAATTACCTACTTTAACTCAAGAAAAATGTATCTTCACCTAACAATAAATAGAAAATATTTAAAATACATCTATGTTATCTACGGATAAAAAGCAGTAACTAACAAAAGGGCAAATAATAGATCACCAGGATTATAAAATATGAAAAAATTGCATTGTACTCTAAAAGCAATCCTGCATAAAAGTTACTAGTTAATATAATTTTATATCGAATATCGTTTTTATATTTTTATTATCAAATAAAATTTCAACAAACAAAGGTTTCAGAACAAATTTTAATTTTTAACTCAATCAAAAAATCACCATGTCGTTATTTATTCACAAAAATAAATGAACACGTGTATTAATCAACAATATTTTTTTAGAACATTATTTCTTGCATTTTTATTTGACATGCGTCTCGGAACATTGGATGCAGATATTAACTTGCTGCAAATTGCATTTGTACAGAGTGTCGCATTTTGGTTGTATTTACGGCGCCCGCGTATTGAGAAAGCCGTAAGGATAGAGCAATTCTGTTTGTACAGTTTGTCCCAAATTCGAGCCTCATCATTGGGATCTCGGAAACTTGATCAGGTTAAATAAAGGCAAAGGTGCGTAATTTGATGTCACCATAAAAGTTTTGAAATTTCGAATACTTTTAAAGACTTGTGGAAAAAAACCGAATATTCGCAATTTTATTTTTATTTTTTTCTGATCTTAAATAGATATGCAAAACTTTAAATAATACCAGTTTATAATACCTAAATTTTGGGCTTATTTATAACCATATAAATGCATGCTACGTGTATTAATGTATGTAAAAAAACTCTGCGGTACTTTCGTCCTAGTTTTTAATTGGGACATTAGATCTATTTGGCTTTTACTTGTGGAGCTGAAACAGTTCGCAATCCTTTACCACAGTTTTATCCCCTCCCTTCTTATTAACAGCGAAAAAAACGGAAGTAATCTAGCTATGAAAGAACTTAAAAATTAATTTGAAAAGGAAGAGAATAAAGATGATCAAAGGAACAGTAAATGTGAAGAGGAAATGTTTCCAAAGTGCTCGGGGAACGGACGATGTTTTAAATGCCTCTTATGTGCATTCTACGTGGTGCACGATTTGTCTCAATTTAGGTTATTCCTTAACCTCTACCAAGCTTACAAATACGTTATAACCCTACCATGCACACAAGTTACCTGTGAGAGGGTTTTCTCCAAGTTGAAAATTGTAAAAAATAGATTGAAGGCTATTTGAATATTTTATGTAATAAATGTAAAAATAAATTTAGTTTTTTTAGGATTTAGACTATTTTTTTCAAACTATAACCTAAAATTTCATTGTTTAATGCACAATTTGCCATTTGATTACAGTTAATATCGTCGCTGTTATTACGAAGGGGCCTAACTCGATATTGGGTGAAAATGAGTTATATCCTTTGTTAGGCATAACCAGACCTTAATTATGTTATGACAAACTGGCATATCTCAATATTACACCGTTTACATTTTATGGAACTATAGCAATCAGGTGTATCTTAGATTATCCATAAAAATATTTTTACGTAAAGGCCAAAGTTGACATTGGCCCCTATGCCATAACCATAATATTTTTTAAGAGCGTCTTTCTGGGCGAATCTCAAGATATGTCTTTACGTTATAATATTTTTATAAGAGATGAAAAGAAATTTTACATAAGCCCTCTGAATTAATGAATACTATAACTTTGTTTTTGATTGAATGGAATTTATAATGACAAACCAAAAGAAACTATAAAATCCAAAAATCATTCCAAGGTCTGGTTGTTCTGTAAATCCACTGGCACGGCATGCGTTTACATCAGTTTTGGTTCCGAGATTTCATGTTTAAAGCAAGACCTAAGGTTTAAGTGTATGTACGTTTAAGTGTATGCATCGATTTAAAATTAGTTGCAAATCAACAGAAAATCTAAAAACGCTCAAGTTTGTCGTACTATGTTTGTAAATACGCTGGATATTAGTGATAAAGTAATGCGTACCTCTATTCAAAAACTACAAGATTCTGGTGTTTTGGAGATAGAAAAACGCGGCGGTCGTACTAGAGCAGCGGCCGAAAACGATAAAATTTTAAGGGGCAGTATTCTTAAACACATAAACAGGTTCCCTAGGGTGAAATTCCATTACTGTTGGAAAAACAGTTCCAGAGAAGTACCTTAACGCAGATTTGTCAATAATTAAAATTATCAAATGTATTTTAACTTTGAAACGAACGCAAAAAGCCATGCCTTTCACTATATCGGTCAGTTTTTAAAAGTATGAATCTATCATTCCACGACCTAAGGAGGATCAATGTGGGCTATGCCGAATTCAATATTTCGGTACAGAAGAAGAAAAACTAAAAATTAAAAACATGAAACGCAGATTTTGGAGAAAACCGCAGTGCGACAAATAAAAGAAAGAGTAAGGTGACGCTAGAATGATCCTACAATTTTAGTGGCTGTTTTGATCTGCAACAGGTAATAAACTTACCTATCTCTAACGATGGTGCAGTCTTTTACAAAAGAAGGTTAAGTGTGTTTAATTTAACAGTCTATGATCTAGGCACTCGAGACTGCCTTTGTTTTACGTGGCACCACAGAATAAAAAAGGGTTAGCGTGGCACGAAGGTGCGAGTGGTCGCGGTGCTTCGGAAATTGCAACCATAGAAAAAAGAGTAAGGTTAGATTGCAACTGCGGTATTCAAAACGTTGAAAAAATACGACAAGGAAAAGAAGATTCAGTCTGCCCACCTATTTGCTGATGGGTGCGGTAGGCAGAATAAAAATTCTATTATGGCCGCTGCTCTTTTTTACACTGTGTTTAACTGTGGAAATTTAAAAGAAATAAACCTACTTTTTTTTCTCCCAATCACTGCCAAAGTGAAGGGACTCAGCACATAGCGCCATTAACTACGCAGTCAAGAAGGCTGGTGACTTGTTTACTCTGAGCCAACTAGTGCCCGTATTTCGTCTAGCCAGACAGAAAAAACCTATCAAGTTTACACTTTAAATTTCGATGACTTTTTAAATTAAAAAAAAAATAAGCGAAGACTATAGGTTCAAGTCTATAAGAACTGACGACAATGGCAATGATTTTAAATGGACCGATATCTTTGAATTTTATGTACAACAAGATAGCCCAAATAAGTTATTTTTCAAAGCCAGTCATTTGGAAACTCAATATCGAACTATCACCATTAGACGTAAAATTGGAGGTGCTATAACTCTTTTAAAATTAAACAAGGAACCCAAGTCAATACCTTTGTTAAAATATAATGACTTAATGGCGCTATGTAAAGGTGACGAACCTGTCATTCGATGTCCTGAGGATGTTTTGTTTTACAGTTCTTTGCCACACAACATCCTAATAACTTTTAGTTTAAAACTCTTGTTAACTTAGAGTACCGTTTAAGTTTAGATTTAAAACTGTTAATAAGAATTTTCTTTTTCCTGTTTTGATATTTTTTTTTATTTTAGTTCAGAATGATATTCTTTAGTTAAACATTACATACTACATAACTTAAAAGTGCTGTTAAAGATTAGATTTTAACATTCAGAATTTTCATCTGAATTTGCTTTTTTTTCGTTTGTTTTTTTTTATGCAGAATAATATTCTTTAGTTAAGACATTACCTGCTACTAGGTTAAGAAAAAACATTTTATTTTTTTGGTATGGAATAATTATATGATTTGCAGATTTTCTTTAAATAAAAATAAATAGACAAAAAGTTTAAAAGTCGTCTAACTTTTATTGAAAAAAACATTTATTTTTGTAATAGAGGGGCCAATTTGGTTTGATGCACAAACGTAAACTTGTTATTATTTTTACGAAAGGGCCTATCTTAATTATTATTTTATTTAAACAAAACACGGATAATTAAACAAAAAATGAATATGCCTCATGTTTCTGCATTGATTTATTTATGTAATTGTAAAAAAATAAAATAAAATATGATCCAAATGTTAGCGATATATCCAAAATGATGACACCAATTTTCTTTAAACCGCTCTCCTGAAAAGTTGTAAAAATCTAGATAGGCCCCTTCGTAATAACAGCGACGATATTATGAAGATAATATAACTAACTATTTAGCTTTGATATAATGGTCCTGAGAGGAGATAGTTAATAATCATTTATCATCTACAAATTTAATGTTGAGTAACTTATAGTTTATAATTTGAACATGCAAACGCAAAAATTATTATTCTGAGGGGGGCCCCGATCGGATTTTAGCCAAGGGCCTTCAGAACCGCCAGAGAGAAAAAAGCAGAGAATAGATATGGAATAAATAATAAATTTCACATTTTCATTGTAATTTTTTTCTGTGTCGTCAAATTTTCAATTCTAAGTTTTTAAGCAACCATCATTATCTAAAATTTTTAAAATACGGCTGTGGATTTTTAATACCAGTTTTTAAGAGCTTCTGATGTGCCAGAACGAATGATGTATCGCATTTTTTCAAAGAAATAATTTTAATGATTTTCTGGTAAAATCTTACCAAAACTCTATTCTCTCTCTGTCTCCCTCTCTTACACATGATTTCTTATGAAAATTGCCATAAATATGAATTTGTCGAATAAGTGCGATACATTATTGGTTTTAGGACCTAAGAAGCTTTTTAAATCCGTAATAAAAAATCCAGGGCCATATTTACAAAAACACAGTTGATGAAGGCAGCTCAAAGACGAAACGTTGGTGTGTATATCTAATAACACTGACCTGTAAATCAAAAAAGTAGCAATAAGAATGTATAATTCATTTTGTTATATCTAGTAGAAAAAATGTAGCCATAAAAAAACAAAAATAACCTCGTATCCCTTCAAGTTTCCGAGATCCCAATGATAAGACTCGAATTTGAGACACTCTGTACATAACCAAAAAACAGGACCCTCGTAAAATCGACAAAAATTCAAAAGGCTCTGTATCTTCAAAATGGATGGAGGTAACCTTGAAATTTTAATAAATTTTAATTTGTAAATGCGCCATCCTGTACAGTAAAACTGTAATTTAGATGAATTTATATTAGTTATGCGTAATAATAATAGTACCTTATTGTACTAAATAATTTTTAATAGAAAAAATTTGTGTTTTTGAAATAACCTTAACACAAAAATTATAAGAAAAAGATAACTTAAGTTAAATTAGATGTCAATCGATATAAAATAAACAGATATGGTACAAGGTAGCTGAAGGTAAGAGGATAAAAAGAAATGATGTCTCGCAAAAAAACAATAATTGATTTTGAGTTTGGAATTTTAACATCATTAGGGGCAAAATAGTGCATACAGTGTGTGCAAAGCTTGCACACCTGATAGGCAAAATGTAACTTCTAGCAGATGTAGATAAAGATTTTTAAGACCCTAGTGTAACCCAAATTACCATTTGACAATAGGCAGATAACACCATCGAGATAAATACCTAATAACCCTCAAATTTTCTAAAATATGAATTTTGAATTTCGTTTTGTGATACTGTTAACATGTCATGTTTTTTTCGCAGTAGGTAGCGGGGCATAGAAATCATTTCCTATTTTCCTGTTATTCTACTATCAATACTATACACATATCACTACGTAAG
Source organism: Listronotus oregonensis (assembly GCA_019359885.1). NCBI lineage: Eukaryota > Metazoa > Arthropoda > Insecta > Coleoptera > Curculionidae > Listronotus > Listronotus oregonensis. Next base: position 215,410 of record JAHBCN010000599.1, read on the forward strand.
TAAATAATAATATTTTAAGTTAAAATTGTTATTAAATTTTTATGTATAAAATTTTAGGAATATATTTACTAAAAACTTTCTTTAAACAAATAAACTAAAAAATTAGATTAAAAAAACTTTAATTCAAATTACGCTTTTTCTTTTGAGAGTCTTAATTGATAAAGTCAAACCTCTTTATAAAGTATAATAATAAAATGTGATTCATAAGCCTGGTAAGTTAGAAACTAGCATAGAAATATTATGCCCCAAGAATATATTAAAAAAAATTATTAATTCATAAGAGACATCCGCGTATAGTAGATTCCCTACTTATTTGTTACATAAAAGCAGTATAACGACGTGTTTTTCTTACGAGCTACTCTGTATGTTTAACTTTTAGTAATAAATGTAAAATTTAAATTAAATATTGTCTTTGTGTTACAGAATTTATTTCAAGTTCACTGTTTGTTCTGACTGCTGCTGCATTTTTCGCCTGGGGTTTATAACAATATTTTTTGCTCTGAGTCGAAGAAAGAGAAACAGTTATTTATATAAAATATATCATTTTCGATTTCATGTGTGATGTATAGCAAACAATAGCTTATAAATTATTGAAACAAGCGAATGGTAAATAACAGTATAAAAATTCGTTTTCAAGTGACAACTAAAATCACTTTAAAACGGTTGGAGATACATCACTAACCGAAACGTTGTGTATCAATTAACAAATAAAGATAATGGAAGTCCAAGATTTTAGTGTTAAAAATATTTTTATTTTTACGTATGTTATAATTTTTATACAAACAAGAAATATTAAATTCCAAGTTCATATTGGGCGTGTGTTCCCAGTCATATAAAAAAATACATGAGAAAAGAGGGTGTGGTTCAAAAAATAAACCCCAGTTTTATAAATAAAATGTAAATCGTTCCCATCAAACGAAAATTATCCACTTTGATTATCATGCGTATGGGACGGCACATTTCTTTAAAAAACATGTGGTTGACGCTTGATATTTTCTCTTTACGTAATTTATTACCTGACATAATAATAGCAATTATGGTAATTTATTAATATTTTTATTATAAAAAAAAACCTTTAACTAAAATTACATGAAAATTATTACTAACAAATTTAAAAACTTACTAATTTTCGGATACTCACAAATTGGTTTGAGCGTTTCAGACTATTAGGGAGATTAATTTAATTACGTCAAGTTCTATTAAAGTCCAGTATGTAAAGGAACAAGGCTATAAATAAATCTGTACAGTTTTCCCTTGTGGCGCAATTCTTAGGTCTTTAGGGATGCTCTCGAGCGAAAAAAAGTGTTTCAACATTAACATGTGGAAAAATGGCCCCTCAAGGCCCAAAAATGTATTTCCCGCTAATATCTGCCAAAATATGCGAATTGGACAATTTTTGTTTGCACAAAAAATGAAGATTGCCTTGTAATCTACAAAAATGGTGCTTATAATATTTTTCGAAAAATCGATAGTTTTCGAGATAACGGGACTCAAAAGTCCCCTCATTTCAGCTGCCATTCTACTCCTAGAATGCAGCTATTTTCATGGATTTACTTATAAGCGGTCGGACGAATTGTTCTGCCAAAATATGCGAATTGGACAATTTTTGGTCAATTTTTGTTTACACAAAAATGAAGATTGCCTTGTAGTCTACAAAAATGGTGCTTATAATATTTTTCGAAAAATCGATAGTTTTTGAGATAACGGGACCCAAAATTCCCCTCATTTCAGCTGCCGCACTACCGCTATCTTCATTGATTCAATTATCAGCGGGCGGACGAATTGTTCCATTACTCGGGCAATACTGTACATTTTTTAATCATTCAAAGTTCATCGGAATGGGAAAACCCGTACCTATCATTGCATATGAGTTTGGGTCCATTTTGATTTTTATAGAATATTTAAAAAAGCGGGTAAAGTTTTTTTCGGAATATTTTGAGAGTATCTCATTAATTTATTGATATTTTTTGGAAAAAATGGTTTATATAAACATTTCTTTTTTAGAATGAGACCTTAGCAACTGTTCAATAATCTCAGAAAATTTCCTTTACCATCTTTCTTGCGTTGTGATAAAAAATGGTTTTGCCCATCTGCATTTTTTAGCCGTTTCCGGCTATCTATCCAGTGTGGAATGTTAATCATTTTCCGACAAAAAATGGTGACAACCATTTTTGTAGATTTCGGGATGATCTTCATTTTTTGTCTGAACAAAATTTCTCCAATTCGCATATTTTGGCAGATATTCGTGGGAAACTCATTTTTGGGAACCTTGGGGGGCCATTTTCAGCGGATTCCCACGTCGGAATCGTGATAAACTTTTTCTCGCTCGAAAGCATCCGCGAAGGCCTAAGAATTGCGCCACAAATGAAAACTGTACAGATTTATTTACAGCTTTGGGTACTTTTAGGTCTTCAGTTACTGGACTATTATAGTAGGAATGTAAAATTTAGATAAAAACTGAGAGTTGATGTAAAACTAGATTACAAAAAGATATTAATTGAGACGTTTTCTTTGTTTAATGATTTAAAATGAATTAAAATAAGCTTTATATTCTAAGTATTTATAGATATTTAACTTTTTACCAAAATTATTGCTGTCTAGAAATCAAGTTAGAACGCAAATGTGCTTAAGGTGGGTTCAAACAGAAATTTAATATAATTTAGCATTTAATTTTACTTAATTTAAAAAGTTAAATCAACGGTTTCATATTGAGTCGTTTATACAAATGACCGAACTTAAAATTTAATTTAAAAGTTGGCCAACTTTTATCTTTTAGAATTAAATTAAATTAAATAATCGGTAATGCGCATGCTTGAGAAATCAGCTGGCAATTGACACTGAATTTTTTGATTTTTGAAGTATTTTCATTGATAGCACTAATAATAATCAGCTGGTTGTTTACGTGTTTTTTGATTTTATATTTTATAAACCAAAAAAAACTTTTTTCAACGGTTTTCCACAACAGACTAAAAAGTTAGGTTGTGAGTTTTGATTGACATAAAAATAAAATGACATGTTTGTTTGCGCAGACGCAAATAGACATATTTTATTGGTCAAATATAATATTTTTAAGTTTCTTAAATTAAAATTAAATTACATTTCTGTTTGAACCCACCTTTTATAAACAAACAATTTGTGGATGTCAGGGAAAAATAAAGGAAAATTGTTTTATAGAAATAAAGCTTATATTCAAATAACAAGAAAATATCCAAATTTTCTAAAAAAAATTGATCGTAAATTGCTTATGTATTCAAAATTATTATTTTGGATCAATCAATATTTTACTTTTATCGTTAAATTTTATTCAAAGTGTTTACACACACAAAGTTGATATCTACCTGCTTCTATCTACAATAACATTATGAATCATTTTAAAAAAGCTATTGATAATATTTTAGCATTTGTTAGTTTTTTTAATTATCTTTAATATTTATTTATTTTTACTTAAAAAATAAGTGTTTGTATAAAAATAAAAACTTACTGTTATAAAGCAGCAAAGTCTCATTTCGGATTTCCAAATTTAATGCTGATAACCACATTCACAAAAAGTTGGTATTATACTAATTCGCTCATCGAACCGAAAGAAACACTTTCTTCTTATTAATTATAATGAAATCGACTTTAGCGACGACACCTAAATTTTAATAAGACTAATAAGTATAAACAAATTACCGTCACTATTGGCGTGATTATATACTAATTAATCAATAACCCGACAGTGATAAAATTGTACTAATTAATTTTATGCGACATTGAAGAAAATACATCAATATGAAACCCGATTCCCGATTCCTTACATGCGAAATTACTGGTTGGAAGAAGCGACATCGACACCTTAAGTGGTGCATATAACCGGTACCTGTAAGATCGCAGCGAATTTGTGCAATGTCAAAGAACTTTTGTACAGTTTAACCAAAAATTATTTAAAATATTAACTATTGTTAAGTGGTTAGTCATTAAATTAAACATCTTTTAAGTAAATTTAAAACAAATCAAAATTATACCATTAAAATATTCCAAAGCCTCCTTGTACTCTATATTTCTTATAAAATTGATTCCTAATGAAATTTTTGGTTTACTTAAATACGTTTTTTTGTTTTATATTTTTAAAACACAAATAATATTATACTAATCTAGGCAGGGGTGGATTTACGCAAAGGCTGAGTAGGCTGAAGCCTAGAGCGGCAAAAATTATGGGCGGCAAATTTACGATTAATTTTTAAAAAAATGTAATCGTAAATTTTAATAATATAATTAATGATTTTCCGGACTTGCTTTTGTTCTTGCAATTCGCATGACTCAGTCAGAGACCAAGACCACCAAATTATAGCAAAAACAAGGCCAAGACTGACCCTGCAAGATTTAAGCAAGAACAAGACTGAGCCTGCGACTCTGGCTTCTCGCAGTTAAGTCAAACTGAGATTTAGGCGTTATTGGAGGAGTACTCAAGTAAACCGAGAACCGAGTAAGAAGTTGACCAAATGATTATTTGTATTAACTCTTGGTCTAAAGATTTAATATAAAGTAACCATACGTCAAAGCTATTGTAAAGTAATTTAATGTGTGTTGTATTTTTTATTGACATAAATTTTTTAAAATCATTTGCTTCAAATTATTACGGGACGGGACTGATTTTCGTAGTTCAGTTTGAAGGTCGGGACTGAATTTGCGTAGATCGTTTGGGGCCCGGACTGAATTTACGTTTAAAAATGCAAATGGGACTGAATTTACGTTTACCGCTTTCCATTTCATATAATATAAGGGCCTATTACTATCTATCTAGATAGAGGGTTAAAATATTGTCAAGGTAATTTTATTGAGTTGCACTCAATTAGTAAAATTAGGCCTAATATTTACCTACTCTGCTGCGTTATTCTCTATATATAAGATTTAAACTACTGTGTTTAATAAATAGCATAGGCTAATAGGTAATTTTAAGGCCTGCAAGACTCTTGCTAAAATATAGAGACCAAGACCAAGACTGAAAGCGCAATTCCAAAATCAAGAACAAGACCTAGTGTACTGAGGCAAGCCCAACCGCTGTGTTCACACATCCTCGTTGTTGTTGGGCCCAGTAGGATCTTTTGGAACATGCGCTAGAGTTTCTGGTTATCAGCAACTCTTGTTGCCACCGTATGGAACGGGATCCGAAGCTAAGATGAACACAAGGCTTTAACTTAAGGTGTTAGCATATCGTACCGATGAGTGAATGACATCCTGTGCCTTAAACAGGTGTCCCCAACGGTGCCTCTGAGATACAGGGTGACCTCTCAGAGTATCTAGCCTTACTGCGGTAATGCGGGGCTCTGCCGTGGTGGACTATTACTTCCCTAGCTCCAAACAGAAAGCGGACGACCGCTTTCATAGGAAAAAAAGTGACAAAGGTGCGCTGACGAAACGGATAAATCCCTGAATCTGGGTTCCCTGAATTCAAACAGAAGGCGGACAGAACCGCCTTTATAGGAAAAAGGGTTCCCTGGCTTTAAACAGAAAGCGGATAGGACCGTTTTCATAGGATAAGGCCGGAGAATACCGGAGATGCGGCCTCAGAAAGAACATCTGGTTCCTGTAACAAGGACCTAGTAGCTACCTACGTCACTAGACCGGGAGAGGAGGGCAGGGACAGGGACACCAGAACACATCAGAACACATTGTGCTCGTGTCCGGTAGCGACACGAGTAAGAGGAGATGTAAGAACTCTCTCCTAATCTGGTATCGGATTTATTAGAAGTCCGATCCTATTAGGGGAAATATAAAAAGGTGTGAGCCACAATAGACCGAGCGGTCGCAGAGGAGGGCGTAAAAAATCCACTCACTTTAAACCTACCTACCTACTGAGGCAAGACTAATACCAAGTCGCGTCTTGTTCTGACATTTGGACAGCCCTAATAAGAACTAACCCAATTTTGTTGGAAATCTTTTTAGGCTTGCCAAATGTAGTCTTTAGAAGACGCATAACGACGGCAAAATAATTTGCCGGCTTATTAAATTTGGGTCCATTTACCAATCCGAAATTTAAAATATAGAGGTGAAATAAAATTCTATTTACTTGATCACATAATGTTGTATAATAGAACAACTCCGAGGATTTGAAAAAATATGTCTATTATATGTAATGTATGGAACACAACAGGTTTTTTATTAAACTGCTTAAAATTAGCAAGTAATAATTTCGTTTAACCATAATAAGTACTTTTGTTAATACACATGTAGTTTGCATTGTGATATTTTTAATATTAAATTAGCAGACGTTCATTGCATAGTGAATCGAGGCGTAAACACTATTACCTACTTTTTAGCAAAATTCCTATAAGGAGGTTTTGCAAAAAAGTAAAAAAGAAATTATTATCTTAATTTAATAAGTTAAAAATCATGTAGAGTCCAGCTCTACTTTAATATTATTTTTTAACGAACTCCATTCTTTAAGTAGGTACATAGTCCTTCACCATAGCATTCATTCTTTCGTATGATAATATTTTCTTGACACCTTTATTTATTATTAAGTTTCTATTATTACACAGGTTTAAAAACAAATTATAGTTTTAAAATACTAACAGACCAATTCTACGTCACAGTGGTACATACATGGAAAAACGATTGGCAACATAGGCTAAGTTCAGTTTAACGCTTGGTAAGAGCTGGCAGGGCAGGTATCCAGCAGGTGACGTTTTATAGGGCCTAACAAATCCCCCGATAAACACGAACTTAGGGTCAGACATTGAAAAGGACGTAACGCGTAACTAAAGTCGATAACATCTGTTGCCAGCTTGAAGTGAATTTAAACATTTCTAAATGAAATTGCCTTTAAGTTCTATATTTATAATAAAAATGGGCATAAAATAAATAGATTACTAGATTTGGCTTTAAAAAATAAATAATTTAAAGATAATTTTGCTACATAAACCATTTTTTATTTATTTTTATTTGGTTAAATACGCTTCGCATTGCTACATTTCGCCCGCAAGGAATTTCTGTGGCGGAATATGGCAATGCCGCTTACGCACGTAGTAATTTTACAACCGGTCCGGTCCGTTGATAAATGGAATGAACCTGATCAGGTGTAGTGCGACGTTGCCCTGGATTTTTAAGTGTTTGGTGTTTTATTAAAACTATCTGTTAAAACTAATTACAAACTTATATTAAAAACTCTAAAATGGTGCGTGAATGTGTTTTGTGTAAAAGTGGACTATTTACGAAGATGTTTTTCATAGGTAAGTTAGGTTCTGTTTGCGAGGCGATGTTTTTACCAAGGTCAGTGGCGTAGATTTACAATAGCCAGAAGGAAAAAGGTTTATTTATGCATTGTACTTGTTTTATTATTTTATTAGAATATTATCGAATTTATTAGTTTGTGAGTAGGTTTATAATATTTGGAAAAAATTATACATTATACTAAAAGGATCTTCTAATATTTTAGGTTTCCCTCAGATCCAATAACAAGAAACATTTGGTTTTCTCTGTGGAAGATGAAGAGGGACAACATTTACCCCAAAGCACCCTGTGCTATGCTCAGACCATTTTGATCCACAGGAGGTTTTGATTAAGGCAAACAATAGCAAATATTTAAGGCCTGGAGCCATCCCAAAAAATTTTACATCATATATTTGGCAATCAATCTGTTGATGGAAGGTAATTATTATGACTAATAAATTCTAAATTATTGTTAACGTTTTTTGTATATTTACGAATCTTCGTAAACTTTGGTTCTTGATTTAAAAAACACATCATTTCTTTGGTGAGGTCTATCTAATAACGTTTGAGCTTTTATGTTTAAAACAAGTACATCTTTTTGACCTATTCATTTTTTAACTTAATTAATATAACTGCATTTTTAGCTCTGACTCCACTCTAGGACTCCCCCTAGGAAAGTGAAAGGGTATGTAATTAATATGGTCTTACAAAATCAGCAAAGTTTTCTAAAGGTTTTCACGTATTTATTTTTAAATTTAATTAACTTTTAGGGATGAAGACATATCCATGGATAATTGGGTGTATGACTTATCGAAAAATTTGACCACAAAGACCTGCAATCAATTTAGCTTTTAAAAAATATTTTGCAAACATGCCAATACAATTTTTTGAATTTTGAAAAATAATGCTTCATTTTGCGATTTTCTGAAAAAAAAACAAATTTGACAGCTAAAAAAGTCACGTGATCATCCTTATACAGGGTGCCAAAATTAAGTACATGCATGGGGATTGGAAACCGGAAGAGATACAAATCGGTTAAATTATTGAAAAGTTGCGCATTTAGGTGTAAAATTCCGAGTACTTGAATTCGGCGAAATTTGTCGATTTCGTTTTTTTTTTTTTTCTGACGTTATTTAGAGATATGGAAAAAAAAAAAAAAGACAATTTTTCATGCCACTCTAAAACAGCGTTGAGAGATTTTTTTCAACGTTTCGTTTTCGTTAAGCATGATCAACTTTATTTTTAAATACGGCTCTTTTTTTCTTTGCTTTTTTTTTTTTTTTGAAGCAGTTTTTTTTTAATTACAATGATGTATAACTAATATTTTTCTTATAAAAATATTTTCATAAGAGACAATGAGTTAGACAAGACAACATTTCTTAAAAAGGGTTTATTTGTTAAAAAATATTAAGTGTTTTTACATTTTGTTATTGAAAAAAAGGGTTCAAAAATAAATTTTTACCCAGTCCTATTAAAATAAGTTGATGATGATTTAACGAAAACAACTCTTTAAACTTAACTTTAAAAAAGCTAAAAGTGACCACGAAAAAATTTTTTTTTCTTTCCATATTTTTAAATAACTCGAAAATAAAACGAAATCGGCAAATTTCTTTTCGAATATCAAAAATTTTTATCGGGATAAAAAAAAAAACTCCCAAAGTGATATGGTTAGTTACGTAAATACACAACTTTGCCATAATTTAACCGACTTAATCTCTCCCGGGTTTCAGCCATCTGACATTATAAATTATTTGGCATTATTTTTCAAACAAACTTTTGCAAAAAAATTGAATTAATTGGGAAAAATTTTCCTTTTTGATGCGGACTTTATGGTTATTGTATATTATCTTAGGATAAGTGATAATTTTTTTTGTTATATCTATTTTGTTATTTTTGTGTCTTTATAATAAAAAGTATCCCCCCGTTTATCTTTTTATTAATTTGTGGTCCCCTATTATTAAATTTATAAGAAAAATAATTTTTAAATAAACAATATCAAAAATATTTTATGTTTTTTTAGAATAAAAAAATTATAACTATACTAATCAATATTTTTTAATAACTAAATTAAAGGATCACCATAATTAGGACATTTAAAAAATATTTTTAAAAATATCTAATCGAAACTTCTTATAAACCATACGCCCCTGGTCGAAACTTTTCAAAAATCCGAAATGTTGCTTGATCAGTCCTAATTTATCTTCTATCTTTCCCCTTATAGTTTATTGATAATGTCTGGGTCAAAACAAAGTGTCACTTATGAATGAAAATTTTTAATGTTACCCAAAAATTTAAAGATCTTGCATTAAGTATTCCTTAAATCTCCAATCTAAATCATTGCCCGTTTGACCATTTTAAGGTTATTGTGGTAAGTGCAATGTTGGGGGGCATTTTGTCCCTTTTTTTTTTCGTCTGAGGGCCTGGGGATAATTTAAACCGGAGCTTCAGTTGCTAACGTTTATTTTCCTGTGAGTTTAGGAATTAGGAAATGACTACTATGTACATATATTGCCGGCAAACAGCGTAATAACCCCTTTATTACAGTGTTTGACTAACTTTTCGGTTAGTTTCTGTAATGCCTTAATCCGTTTTAGGAAAACAGTGTAAGAATCATACTATTTAGTCATTTCCTGTAATGCCTAAATAATTCCTGAATCCAATTTAGAAAAACAGGATAATAGTCATTTTTAATTCAATGTTTGCCTATGCATTACAGGAAATAACTGAATGAGTAGTTTTTGTTAGTCAAATAAGGTTTTTACGCTGTTTGCCGGCAATACGTGTACTGACTAGCCATTTCAGAAAATAACGGATATCAATGTTTGACGCTAACATATAGAACACCTGTGTAATCTAAGAGGTATTTGGTTTTCAGTTTGCTTGCTTGCTTGCTATAATTAATTGGCTCAAACTCCTTCAGGATTTATTTTACCAGCACATTTGGGTGATAATTTTCAGAGTCTGGATCAAACCATGGGAAATTATCCAAACAACAACGAAAAAATATCAAAAATCCTTGCAATACACGTTTAGATGCTGCAAAATGAAATCATAAAATTCGGTAACAAGTGGTGTCAACCCTATTTTTTGCCATAAAAAAAGATGAATTGATGGATCATCATAATTTTTTTAGTGCTTTGTTTTTACGCCGGATTTATGGTGATAATAGCGAAATTATCGAAAAATTTATATTTCAATTAAAAAATCAACTTTAAAAGTTCAAAAAATCGATATTTTTCAGATTTTTTAGTTAAAAAACTAAATTTTAATCAATTTTATTTTTAAATTGTTCGCTTTTTATGTAATAAAAAAAAATATCAAAAACATCAAAAAAAGATAAAATATAAATTTTATCCAAAAACATAAAATCAAATATTTTTTTATCTTTTAAAGGAAAAAAACCTATTAAAACCTTTACTTTTTGTAAATAAATACCAAATTCAGTTATAACGATTTCTGTCAAAACCATTTTTTTGTCCTCAGGAGTTTGTACTTTTAGCCACCACACGGCCAACGTCAAAAGGTGTGATTCAAAAAAATTTTAAGAATCACTCCGGACTTCGAAACTACACTTTCACGGTACTATTAAATGGTAGTTAAATTTCTCCTTAATCCCCGAGGCTGAGAACGCCCGGCTTGGCTTCTCCAGCCACCTTTCCCGGAAAAAAATGTAGTTTTCAACCGAACATCCTCACTGGTCGGAGATCAAAGTCGGGTTTTCAGTTTATTTAGAATAAATGCATTAAAATAACAACCATGCATTAAGAATTTCCCGTTTACGGGTAATTGAAAAGGTATTTGGAAATAATCAATATTTTTAAAGCTTCTTTTCTTGTAGTATTTTTTCAAGTGATTTTTTATTATTTTTTTCCTTACAAGCGCACTGCTTCCTAATTTTATAAATTATTTTTAATAAGTTTAAAAATTAACTGAAAATTAAAAAAAAAAACAAACAAATGAACCCACTTACTATGGAGTAAGTTTCTAGTACTTCTTAATAAATATTTTCCTTTTAGATATGTAATATATGGCTATTAACAAAATAATTATGCAGGGTTCAATGCCACAGTGAATAAACTCAGTTTACTAATAAAATAATTCCACGGAAGTGTTTAGGTGCGAAATCGGTACTCGACGACCTAAAGACAAATTAGAATGGATCTTCTTAGAAGATTTATTGAAAGTACCGATGCGAGAACGATACTCTTTGTAATGGTGTGAAAACTACTATATATCTGTAAAGTAATTATTTAAAGTTGTTTAATGGTGTAAATAAATTTTGTAGTTTTTGCACAGATTTTTTTTAATTATTCTTTCAAAACAGAGCTTTGGGGCTAAATTAATATAGTAGTTTGCACTTGTCTGAATGAAATCAAGAATGCTGAGAGTTGTGCTATGGTAATATTATCCCACTTACGGTTATTTTCGAAAGTAACACCCACAATATTTTATATATACACTGCTTTAAAAAATTAACGGAACACCTCTTAGTTCATTTGTAACTTTTAAGGCGGTAATTACATTTAGATTAAATTTACATATTTTAAAAGACACACATTTTCTCACAATAAAGCAAAAAATGTGTCATTTGATTAATCATTTATTCCTAAAAAAACAAATTAAAAAAGGTACAAAAAACAAAGTGACAAATATATATCTCGCTTATTAATTATCCTATCAAAAATATTTATATAACTTTTTATTCAGGGTGTCCCAGAATATGTGGGCAATCTCTCGGAATCTAATAGAAAACCTAAAGATATTATGACAAGTTCCACAAACTTTTTTCTACGAGCCTTCCCTACGGAGATACAGGTACATAACGAACGCCCCTGGAAATCGTTTTCTTTAAATAACTTTTAAAATACTAGGCGTAATTTAATATTTTTTTAATATGATGGTAACTAGATAGGTCTTCTTAAAATAAACCCATTAAATCATATTTGGCTTATTTAGTTTGCCAAGAACGGACTAGCTCTGACACAATAAAAGCAATTTTTTTAACACCCAGTATGATAACTTAACTAATACAATTGGATAGCTTTAACCTTAAACTAAAAAAAAGGTATTCTTGATTGACATCGATAAAATCAACTTTTACGAGAAATAAAATATTATGTTTCGTATTTTTGACATTATACAGGATGTTTTCTAATTGTACGCAATATTTAAGGAGGAAATTTTTGGGTCCATTTAAAGAAGAAAACTTTATCAGGGTGATAAATTTTTTAAAAATAAATCATTTATTAGTAATATCTGTAATACCACTTTAGATATTTTAATGAAATTTGGCATACATGTACAGGGTGTCCTATTTTCGTGTATTTTACGGAGTTTCTCGCCTATGAGTGAGGTTACAAAGATGCGGTTTTCGCGACACCATGCTACTTTTTTATCAAACAAAAGATGCCGCAAACAGCTTTGTCCTAGCCCCTAAGTTTCTTCGCTACAGGGTGATTTTAAAAAAGTTGTATTTTCGGTTACCCCTCGTTCTCAGGTATCTGATAACTTATCGAAAGGATAAAAACGGGCCCTTATAGAACTTTTTACGCAGAATACAGTGGCGTACTTGAAATTTTTCTCGGATTTACTTTCTTTGAGATATTACCCAAAGTTGCACTTTTTTAAATGGAACACCCCGTATATTTTTTCGTCATATTATTTGCCACACTGACAGCTTTCTAAAAATATAATATAGTCGAAACTTATTTTTATAAACAGCATGAAAACATGCAATTATTTACTTTTTAACATAGGCGGCTTTGGTTTAAATTAATGACAGTCAGATACCTGAGATACGAGGGGTAACCGAAAATACAAATTTTTTAAAATCACCCTGTAGCGAACAAACTAAGGGGGCTAGGACAAATCTGTTTGCGGCATCGTTCGTTTGACAAAAAAGCAGCACGGTGTCGCGAAAACCGCATCTTTGTAACTTCACTCATAAGCGAGAAACCCCGTAAAACACACGAAAATAGGACACCCTTTAGTGTACCACATTTTTTTTTATTTGCCAAAATAGGCAGGTCAAATTCTGTACGAACGCCACTGGTGAAAATAAAAAAAATGTGGTACACTTAAAAATGCTTCTTGATACATAGTACATTTATGCCAAATTTCATTAAAATATCTAAAGTAGTATTACAGGTATTAATAATAAACGATTTATTTTTAAAAATTTTACCACCCTGTGCCTTAAAAGTTAAAACGTTTAGGACATACGTTTATATGAAGTTTTCTTTTTAAAATGGACCCAAAAATTGCGTTCCTTAATATTGACGTAGAATTAGAAAACACCCTGTATAATGTAAAAAATAATATCAAACATAAGTAATTTATATATTTCTCGTAAACAGTTGATTTTATCGATGTCAATCAAGAATACCTTTTTTTAGTTTAAGGTTAAAGCTTTTTAAAAATATTATTGGGCAAGTTCTTTATTTCATCGATAAAAAGTACGCTGAAATTATGCGCTAAACGTCAAATGACGTCATGAGAAGTTCTTAAAACAAAATGTTTAAAAACGGTTTGCTGTGTGTTCTGCAACTGTCAATGCTTAGCTGATTGTTGTGTTTCTCTTCCGTATTTATTTAAATTTTTTTGCTCAAGCATTTTATAAAAACGCTTTGATGGAATCCATTGGACTCTCAAGTGGTAGTTTAAAAACGGTTTGATGAATTATCGCTTAATGCACTGGATGCATTAATGCAATTCACTTTTCACATTAATTAATGCAATTAAAAACTTGCCCATTGTAAAGTCTTTATCATACAGGGTGTTAAAAAAATTGCCATTATTGCAATTAAAAACTTGCCCATTGTAAAGTCTTTATCATACAGGGTGTTAAAAAAATTGCTATTATTGAGTCAGAGCTAGTCCGTCCCTGGCAAACTAAATAAGACAAATATGATTTAATAGGTTCATTTTAGGAAAACTTATCTAGTAACCATCATATTAAAAAAAAAAATTATGCCTAGTACTTTAAAAGTAAAACGATTTCAAGGGTCGTCTGTTACGTAATTGTATCTCCGTAGGGAAGGCTCGTAGGAATAAAGTTTATGGGAATTATCATAATATTTTTAGGTTTTCTATTAGATTTCGAGAGATTGCCCACATAGATAATTTAGAAAGCTGTATTTATTGTTTATTAATTTTTTTTCATGTCTTATAGTTTTTGAAATATTACAGATTATTTTTAAAATTTAAAACGTCAATATCCCAAAAACTATAAAAGCTACAAAAATTTTTATTGAATTATGTATTTTTACAAGACCTTTAATTAAAGCTGTATAACCATTTTGTCTAAAAATAACAAGCTAATATTTAACAAGTTTATTAAAAAGTATTCCGTTAATTCTTTAGAGCAGTGTATTTTTTAAAACACGAAATTTTAAATTTTGGATGATATTTTTTTCTAAACTTAAAACAGGAAGCAATTTTCTGTAGCATTTTTTAACGTGGAAGAATGTGTTATTTATATAAATCCGACGTTTCGTCATTTAAATATCATCTTCTAGTTTCATTGTTTCTTTTACGGACCTATTTGTTTTACTTATTACAGCTTATTTCTACAAATTTTGACCCTTTGCTTAAAAAAATCCAACCTTTTATTTTTTGTACGGTTTACAAGTATACGATACGGCTAGGCTTAAAAAAAGTAGAATCATCCAGAGAAATAATATACTTTTAAAAAACCTATAATGTTAACGGTACTTATGAAAATTCTGCTAAAGTTTGTTTACATTTTTGCAGTTTTATTTCGAAACCAACTTTAGATTGTTTTTATTGCAAAATACCATTTTCCAGTTAAGGAAAACGCGATGTAAAAAACTAAAAAACTTATGCCATGTCATTAAATATTTAGAATAGAATAATTACTTTGGGTTAAAAATATTGGTTTTATAATTGATTCTTTATTTAAATAAGTTTATAAGGGTTAACTTATTTTTTTTATTAGGAACTTTAGTACTGTATAGTTAAAAATCGTATTTTTGGAAAATAATAAAATTTATAAAAATTGTTAAACCGTCGGAATTTATTTTGGCGTTTCTTTACATTTAAAAATAAATAAGGGTTGGGCAAAAAGGTGCCTTAGAAAAGCTTTTTCTCTTTTTTAATATGGCCAAAAATAACCTTGAAAAAAATAGCACCAAATTTTATTATCTCCCTTTTTTAAATATTTTTAAAGTATTTCAAACACCACCGTGCAAAATGTTTTACTATACGCACTAAATAGCGTTCATAAACTTGAAGGTCAAAACAAAGCTAAGACAAAATTACTTACCGTTAAAGAAAATTTTACGTTCATTGTATAGTTTTTTCTATGAACCGTTTTTCAAAAACTCGTCACTAAAATGCACAAAAATCCGTCTGTTACAAAAAACCAAGTCCTTTAATGCAAAACTATTGCAGACGCGATTGCATCAACAAACTCAAACTAATGTAAGGTTCAATGTCATTAACAGTACATGTTTTGGTACTATTAGCATAACATCGTCTCGGTAATTGGTACATATAAACTGTAGTACTAGTCCCCAGTGTAATCACAATATTTATCAGATTGGAAGGAGTAATTTACTAGTATATGCAAAATCTTTAATGAAAGTAGCGGTCTGAAGACGATACCTTGTCGGAGTCGTCCAATAACCGTTACTGCGACCGGCGAGGAATTGATTAACACAATTTTTACGAAGCAGAAGAAATGGTCTACAAGTGAATATTGAAAGTACTCCACCGTTAGATAAGATAATGTATATTTAAGAAACATTTAAAAAGATCTATTATTTCTAAATATACAGTGACTCACAGCCAAAATGATGCAGTTGCATATAAAGTAATTTAAGTGTCAACTGGAACCCAAAAAACTATTTTTAATGAACCAAATTAAGTAAACAAAAATAATAATCACATGTTAGTTAAAAACGGATTTTTTTTATTTTGAATTAATAAAGAAGAAAATTACGATACTTTAATATTTGGTCAGCATTATTTAATCTCACAGCCAATGCATGATTAAATAATACGATAAAATATGAACAATTTGGCTACCTAGTGACATCTAAGCAACTTTTAGTGCTTTGTTGGCCCTCCTTCATTATCAATAACCGCTTGAAGACGTTTTGGTATTGATTCCACCAATTTATTTGTGTATTCTTGGGATATCATATTCCATTCTTCCGTTATTTTTATTTGTAAATTATTTTTATTACTTATTTGACTTTTGTGTACTCTGTTATTAAAATGTGTTCAGAGATTTTCGATGACATTCAAATCAGGCGATTGGATTGGAAGTTTTGATGACATGTGAGGAATTATAGAGTAACCATTCACGAACTAAGTAAGAAGTGTGTTGGGGATCATTGTAATGGTAAAAGCGAAAGGTTTCATTAATTCCAAAATTTTCTGCACTAGTCCTAAAATGCTGCTTTAAAATATTTAAATACATATACTGGTTCATCTTACTTTCAATAAAATGAATACTGCCTACCCCAGCAGATGACATACAGCCCCATAGGATAACGCCTCCTCCGCCATGCTAGACAGTGCTTTTGATATTACAGCTCTTCATTTGGCTTTCCAGACAGTTATTTTATTAATTTATTGTCAAAATAAAGAAATTTGTTTGTAACTAACATGTGATTATTTATTTTTACTTAATTTGGTTTATTAAAAATAAGTATTTGGGATTCAGTTGGCACTTACTCTCAAATTTATTATTATTATATATCCATTGACATGGATGTCTATAGTTTACTTTTTAATTTCAAAAATTATTTTGTTTTATTAATTATTAAATGTTTATTGTGTTAAAAAAAAATTACATGCCCTGTTTTTAATTCTACAAGGGATTTTATTAATTCCGGTCAAATTTTTTATTTCGAAGTTGGTATCCCTATAACCCCCGTATTCTACTCACTAAGCAGTTAGATTACTAAGTATAAACTTAGCACCCATAAGTAGATAGTATACTAAGTATGCTCAATTTAGCACCCACCCAAAGGAAGTACTAAGTAGCTAAACTTAACATCCAAGGAAAAAAGTTAAAAAAATAGTGAGAGGAAGTTTAGTATACTAGGCATTAATGACCACAATTTAAAACTTAAAAACTTATAAATTACCAATCTTGAGAATGTTAAAAATTATTGAGTCAAGCTCAACACGCCCAGGGGTCCGCGCTTATTTTATTTAGAGCAGTCACCAAATTCTCTAATATTTAAAATAATTTTACTAATGCATTTCCTTGAAAATTTAAAATGATATATATTTTTTAAATAAACAATAAAAGAATTGAGATTTAAAAAAAAATATTTGTAGAATTTTTTCTTGCATTTTTTAAAAAATAATGATTAGAATTTTTTGGGAGATTTATATACATTGAATACTTTAATCGATTTATATTAATTTAAAATTAAAAATTTGGGCGAGTCTTGAAGGGGCGTCCGGTGCTATTAACTTTCACGAGGAACTTTCTGGATTACAAGAAAGGCCCCTGAATTTGCTCAGAATTTCTGAACGGTGTAAACATTTTTTAAAATTTTTCGTCAACGATATCTCTAGAACGAACTAGACAATTTTGACATGTTTGGAGGCGATCGAGGCGCTTTATTGAAGTTAAAAGCTAATTAGTTTACTATAAACATCACGGCTTGAAGCTAGCCATCTAGCAAAATTTACCTGTAGTAAGCCAGAGCTAATACCAAAAAAATTAAAGCTTTTAAAGAGTTTCACTTGTGTATCTGTCAAGATGAAAATTAGCTAGCTATTAAGATGCCTTTTAATAAGCTCTTGTTGGGTTACTCGCTCGGAAAGTTTATTAAAAAATTTGACCACTTCGGTCCTGGTCCCGGGGTATAGCAAACTGAGTGTGTTCAGTCCTATTAACCCCTCATAAACTGGAAGATCGACTTTAACAGAAAAAAGAAAAAACCCAAAAACTTCTAAAAACTTATCTACGTTTCGGTGACAAGTGTGCCACCGTTATAAAGATAAACTTAAACGAAACAAAATTTAGGAAATTCTAAGAATTTTTGTATTATTTATGACGTTTTGTCATAAAATCTTTGGGTTTTTTTTCTGTTTTAGGCGATCTGCCAGTTCATAGAGGTCAACAGGACTGAGCACACTCAGTTGGCTATACCCTGGGACCAGGAAGTGGTCCCATCCTTTAGAAACTTTCCAGGTGAGGGTTTTTTCGACGGTCGTCTTAATATTTAATAGTGAAATTTATAATTTTGTTGTGTTTTAACATTTTGAAAGCTTGCCTGCTTGAATTTTTTTTTGTCGCAATTTGTGTTAATTATAAGAGTTTACTAACACACTGAAACATGTAAACAACCCATTGAATTTTATCCAAAAGTCTTAAGTTTTGAAATATAAAATAAATACACAAATAAATTTTCAAATTGTTGTTTATAAATATATTTTAACCAGCGCTTAGTGCTTTTTAAGGTGAAGTTAATTGTATACCGTTAAAATATACCTTAAAAATGATTTAAAAAATGCACTTAAATATACTGGACAGCTGCAAGAAAAATACACCTGCCGTATTCTTCTTCCCTGAAGAAAAAAACAATTGAAGCAAAAAAAAATATGTAAATAAGTTGAAACACCTTTAAAATTTTAAATAAAATTACATAAAAAAGCAACGAAAATTTTGGATAAGAAAACTTTTAAACGGTAATAACACCTTATATGTATTGGGGCACTGACTACGAATTTTTGGTAAACATCGGAAAAAACAGACATTCTTTCTTAGATAATATAATTCTGTATCCGTAAGGTAAAATAAAATTAATTAAGTTAACCTACATTTCTGAAAGAATAATAGATATAAAGAGCCGTATCTATATAAATGAAATGAAAACTTTAAAGCCTGTATTTTTTGCGAATTAAGTAGGATTTAAATTAAACGACTTTCTCCCGATATTGCTTGGAAATTTATGTTTTTCCAGTGAAAATTAAATAAATTTGCAATTATGTTAATTAGAAAAATTAGATAGCTGAGATATATGGGCAACATCAGTCCACGAAGACTTTCCCACAAAAAAATATCTAAATAATTATCAACTGCATCAAAATGCTTCAACTTTCGTAATAATTTACTTAAAATTTTGTACAATAAATTGCTATTTAATTTTAAGTTTAATTAATTAATTAACTAATATACGTTAATGCGTTTATAATTAAATATCACTGCAACATTTAAATCGAAAGGTAATTCGACTCCTCTCAAAGCTCATTCTGAGAAACTCGATGGAAAAATTTTGCGGTAACTATACCGGGTTTTTTAATTTAAGACTGCACTGCACTCGCTTTGTTTGAATTGCAGCTAGCAAATTAATAGTGTTTTTTAACCAATTGATATGGCGCCAAAAAAATAAAACCTTGGGTTTTTGACTCGAGCTAAAGATATACTTTTTTAAATAAAACTCTTTGTATTAACATGGTAATTCTCCGTTATGATTTTTTTTTAAATCTTAACTGTCCCATTAGGGCGACGCGGCGGGACGCGATGCGACGCGACATGTCGAAACAGGATTGTCCGCCCACTGGGTGATAAAACGCGACGCGGCGCGACGCGAAGTCTTCTAAAGGTGCGTCCAGACTTGTGACAAAACCGCGTATCGTATCGCCGTGGCGAATCTCGTCGCGTATAGTCTGGACGGTACCCCGTAACTCCAATCCGTGACATCGACGCGTTTACAGCGTGTTATCCAACCGTTCCATGCGTTGTCGGTTTTTCAGCGTCGCGTCGCATCAAAGAATTGACACGCCGTTTGGTACGGCAAGTCTGGACGGGAATGGGTATCTGATGCGTTTTCGTTTTCGTGTCATTTACATTTGTTCAACCCATGATACTATTACTAGAAGATAAAACCACTTGGCGATTTAATTTCGTACGACGTTGCGCATGACGTCATCATGAAACAATTCTGCTTGTCGGTTGGGAAACAGTGTTTTAAAACCTTTTTTAACGTTTATTGTATTTTGGCATTACTTATGCGTTTAAAAAATAAAAAATCATCCTTAATCCATCTAACATCTAAAAGAAATCGGAATGCCATATTAAAACTCGCCGTTTCTGGGGAAATTGTCGTCAGTGACGTCAGGCGTCGGAGAGATAGGCTTATCTCAGATAAGCTTTTGTTTTTACGCCAAACTTCCTGACCAGGAACATAAGTTACTGGGCGACGCGGAATTATACCTATTTGTTTTGCTCTGAAGAAATCGTTTGGATCGAATTTTATCAAACATTTGTTGGAAGGCTTGAATTCGTTCACGGACGTAATTTTGACGCTCAGTCTCTGCGGTAGGGATTCCTACGGAATAGTCGTTTCCAAAAAGTTTATGTTCTCTACCAAAAAAATTTACGAAATAAAAGTAAACCCCTGACTTCATGTCGCGAAGTACGAATGGCGCAACTAATAGCAAAGGGAAAAATTGTCTTTAATCCCTATGGTTATTTTGTTGGACATAAGATCGTAACATAGTTTTAACAACCCGGTTGACACGTTCGGTGTGATCGGCCCCTAGGATAATAAGAGGCGGTATAAAAAATCTTGACTTTTATTTTTTACACAGAGCTTGAAATTCTTTAGATTTCATCTGAGTCCCATTGTCGCACCCCTTAAAAAAGGGGGCTCCGTAAACTAAAAAAGCCCTCTTCCATTGTTTTACCAAAGTTTTGGGCCCTAGCGGAAAGACAAGGAAACGTAACAACGAATTTACTGAAATAGTCGGTAACCACCAAAATATGAGAAACCCCGTTTTGATCGCGGTAAAAGGGCCCCAAAAACCAAAGGGTGATGGCTTGCCATGGCTCTTTAATGTCTGGCCGATTACCCATCAATCCAGCGGGAAGTTTTGCTCAACTTTATTTTGAGCGCATATTTTCCCAAACACGAACATACTTGGTAAAAATTCCCTCTAAAACTTGGCCGTGATAACGCTCCGGACTTTCCCAAAAAGTTTTGTAAACACCAACATGGCCTGCAAAACTGGAATATCATGACATCGATGTAGGATCTCCTTACGCTTATCTTTAGGTACTATTAATTTTCCAACAGCTAGAATGGTCGGGAAAACTGGGATTGTTGGACTTTACAAATTTGAACAAGTTACCATTTTCTACTCGCCAACAAGGGAATTTTCTGGATTTTTCTTCCCAGTTTTTAAAAATCCCATATACCACTTATCGGGAGTATTATGAAAGATGACAATTCCCGGTGTTCATCAACAGTTGCTATGGCTTCCCCGGTAACAGGAACGGATCTGGAAAGAAAATCAGGAACGATGTCTCCCCTTTTCCCTTTTTGGTGGTTCCAAGTCGTAAGGTTGAAGACGAAGAGCCCAACGAGCAAGGCGGCCTTGAGGGTCCTTAAGATTATGTAGCCACAACAGTGAATGATGGTCGGTAATCTTTGAAATTACTCCTTCCCAAATAATGCCCAAGTTTCTCGCTCTTACGAAACCTCCCCTTTTCGGGGACAGTAAGCTTCATTTCCTGTTTTTGAGGATCTGGATAGATAACAGATAACTTTTTCGCCATCATCAATTTTTGTGTTAAGACTGCACCCAAACCGTAAAAGATCATCGGTTTGAAGTATAAAGGTTCTTGAGAAATCGGGGCATGTAAGCACAGGAGCAGTGACTAAAGCCTCCTTGATGATGGTAAAGGACTTCTGACAGTCTCGGAAACTACCCACTTCACCTTTTTCTTTGTAAGGCGTGTAAATTGGAGCCAACACTGTTAAAAAATTTGGGGCCCAAAACCCTATCCCTGAAGCCAGTTCAAATAAATCGACGGATCTCTGTAACATTTCTGGGGGGAAATTTATATTTAAAATAGCCTAAACCCTTTTTTCGGGATAAAGGTCTCAATCCTTTAGCGTCTACGACGAAACCAAGATATTTTAGCTCCGGTTTGCAAAAATGGCATTTATCTTCGGACACCACCAAACCAGCTTCTCTTTAATGGTCAAAAAAAAGGGCCCCAAAAAATTCTTAGATGTTCATCAAAAGTGTTCGAAACAATAATTATATCACCCAAGTATACCATAACATGATTTCCAAGTCCCTCCCAACACACGGTCTACTATACGTTGCCAGGTGGCTGGCGCGTTAGTCAACCCAAAGGGCATGCGCAGAAATTGATAGAGTTTCCCTTTCCCCTGGAACAGTAAAACCCGGGTATATTCTCTTGAGGATTCACTAAGAGGCACTTCCCAAAAAGGCAGATTTAATGTCGATGGAACTGATATACCGAGTATCTTTGAGACGGTCCAAAATGGCTGAAATATATGGAATTGGGTACGCGTCCTTCTTTGTTTTGGCGTTCAGCTTTCTAAAATCGATGCAAAATCTGTAGCTGTCACCCTTTTTAACGTACTAAACATACTGGGCTAGACCATGGACTTTTTGATGGTTCGATTACCCCAAGCTTTAGCATTTCTTCAGCTTCTTGGTCCATTATTTGTTTTTTAAAAGGGGAATAGGGGGATAATATCGTTTTTTAAATAGGCTGGGTGCCGGGTTTTCTAATTCAATATTATGTTCTGCTACCTTGCAGCATCCAAGACCAGTTCCCATTAAAGAAATTTTCTCCTTAACCAAGGTACCTAAAGCAGTTCTTTCGGCTACAGATAGTGAGTCAGCGTCGACACTACTACGTCCACCAAGATTCACTAGAAATGCCAAACATCTTGTTTCAAGTCAGGAATAATTCCATGGCTTTAAAATCAATGCCCAAAATAAGTTATGTGCCAGATCAGGTAGAACTAAAATTCAATTACGAGTTTATTCCAGTAGTGTTACTGGTGTTTGAAAGTAACCTATACTTGAACAATTTTGACCATTGGCAACAGTACAGTTAAGTGGGACGTTTTATAAGTTTTAAACCCAAATCTTTAAAATTCTATAACCAGGTTCGCCCACAATAGTGCGAGGAAGCCCAGAATCTAACAACCTAACATTGAATAACCTAAGACTGAAATTTCTAATATGGGCGTTCAATCGCCATGAGCATGAGAAATGATAAAGTCAAGAAGATACTTGTGTGAAAAATCACGACGGATTTCGCTCGGAAATTAGTTTCGTTGGTCGAAGGAATGTTAACTTGGGGAGAAATCTTACGACCTATCCCACTCTCCCGAGTCGTTTCCGGAAAATAACCTTCCAGTTCGGAGAGGTTGTCAGCGATACCGCAACGATAACAATAAGTTTTTCCCAGGGCTCGACCCTTCGATTAATATGGCCGGACTGCTTACAGTTCAACAAATAACAGCTCTGGGGGTTCGGAGCTCTGGTAACCGGAGTCGTATTCGGAGTAAATGAGGACTGCCCAACTTCGTTAACTATGGTACGGCAGCATTAGAAGCTCGATCAATATCGGAGGTAGAACTACTCTCCCATAAAAGCAAAATCGGGGTTCCCCAAACCGTGACGCTTCCCCAGAGGGAGGTACGTAGTATTCGCGGTACTTTTGGCTTCATTTAAGACATTCCTCTTCGAGTTCGTCTATTGAATTACTACTGGGAAATTGCGTCGTATAGAAAGGTGATAAATTACGGGTCACGATATCAAGTTGGAAACCTCAGGTAATGCTACCGTAACGTCTAAATAAGGCGTTCATGCTAATAGGTAACCTTTACCTTGGTTGAATCTTGTGTTCGTTCTAAGATTTCTTTAAACAGCCTAGGACGATAATCAGTGGCTCAAAGTGCTTTAAAAACAAAGGGGGATAGACCTTTCCCGTCAGAGAACCTAGTCCTATTTCCTCGGAACCAATTCAAAGCTTTACCCCAAAATAAATCAATATCGGATTCAAACAGTTCGGGGTTTTCCCTTAATCCGCGAGCTACAAATTCCAAAAACCCCTTTTGGAAATTTGGATTTTTTTGGTGTCGCCGGTAAATTTAAGAATTTTCTACGCGTTTTCGATTTAACAGCATGAGGGAGTAGGCGTCGCGTGACGTTCCGGACGTTGAATGGGCTTTGGAAACGATTGACTCTTCAGAGTCGGACTTGTCGAGATGATTTTTTCCATAGGGTTGATTAGGATCATGCTTTAAGATTCTGATAAAAAATTCAGGTAGCCAAACATCGAAATAATTCTCGTGTTTGAATCTTCCCTTTTTTTGGCAACAGGATATCGAACCTGAAAAAGATGCTAAACGCGACTGGGGTTCGTAAAATTTTCTTTTTTGCGTTTTCCCCAAAAATCTTCATAGTCTTTTTTCATCATCTAAGCTTTGGAAACGAATTTATCTCTCCTCGAATTTAAAATTGTACGAAGGATAATTCAAAACTTTCCCTTTTTTCTAATTGTAAGAGTGGGCGAAAACCGCTCGTAACTCATCAACCGTTTTGAATCGCGCTGGTATTCCACGAACCGAAGCCTAAAAGAGCATCTCCTTTTTAAGATAATTTACAATTATAGTCCATCGTTCAAGTTTAATCAAAAAATAACAAACAGAATCAAACGACCGATAAGTAAAATACAAATTAAGTCAATCGCAATAATTAATCACGGTAATAACGATAATAAAAAAAAAACTAATAATACAGATAAACAATTGGCAATAAAAAGATCTTTAAAACTGAATGATTTAATAAACCCCAATAACAATAATAAAATAGCCGTCAATACTCAATAATACAGATAAACAATACGCAATAAAAAATATGTCATTACAAAGAAGAATAACAAATATAAAGATACTTGGAATAATACAATAAAAAAAAGGAAAGTGAAACAATCAACATTAGTATTTATAAATCAAAACTGTTATTTTTACTTAGCCAACCAAAAGTGACCGTTTTTAAATTGGCCCCCAGAATATTTTTTTTTTTTAAGGAAAATTTAATTGGCAGCCCCACGTTGGCGCTTTCCCACACTTTTAAAAGCAGATTTTTAAAAACTTTTTGACCATGATAAGTCACCAATTGTAAAAAGGGAAAAGGGTAAGAAAATTAATACAAAATTTTCCTGTGACAGGTTAGCTTAAAAAGCGCAGGTGTGGTGCAAACCCTACGCAGCTCAGGGTGAGAATAGTGAGTTTGTTAGGCCCAGGTTTCTTTTGGACTACAAACGGGAAGTCGATGTTATGGGCATTGATCACACCGGGTGCAGCAAAAAAAAAAAAGTTAGCATATATTATTAAAAAAAAAAAAACAGTCAAAAAAACTCATAAGAAAAAAAATAAATAAAATAATATAATAATACAAATTATTCAAGTTGGTAAACTAAAAAAAACAAAAAGTTTAAAAAAACAAATTACATTTATTTAAAAGAAAATTATTTTTTAAAAAAAAATTTGAAACGACTAAAGTTTTGGATATATAAAAGTTTATAGTTAAATAAAAATTAAAAAGTTGCCTGTTTCCCATGGAGTAAAGGTGTCTTTCAGAGTCGGACTCCCAAACCCGAGTTTTGAGGTAATTTGAAGTCAAACTGAGTTTGGAGTTATACTTGAATTTGGGTAACTTTGTTTTGAGTTATACTGAATGTTGAGTTATGAATTTGGAGGTATACTGGAATTTTTTGGCCTTGTTTATTGGCCAAAGTGGGCGCTTTTAAAACTAAAACGTTTTTGGACCACTTTACCACCATTAGTTTAAAAATATTTTAAACAACAAAACTGGAACCCTTTTCAAAAATTATTATTTGGGTTTTAAAAGAAAAAACATGGAGACCACATACGCAGTAAAAAAAATTCCAATGTTGTTTTACCAGGGGCTATGCCAAAAAGGACGGCTGGGAGTTAAAAAAACCCCCCCCACCCTCGACAGGATCAAGATAAAATTTTGCTCGAATAAAAAAAAATAATTTAATCTGTAGACCCATTTTCCAGCGCATTCACCATAAATAGATCAAAATTAACTTACCTACACGATGTCATGCCGGACGCGCGGAAGTTAATCGTCATACCCTGGAAAAGTTCGGGGGTCACGATACTGGGTTCTGTTCAAGTTGGGCGCACCTTTAAAAAGTGGCAGTCTAGGAGTTTTCATGGAGAGCTCACCAGTGAAACATTTTTGGTTTTGGGGTAATTTCTTTATGGAGGAAGAAAAAAAAAAGAAGCGAGTTTGGTCCATGAAATTAATCCGAAAGAAAAGGAGAATTCCACTTATTTTCAGATTTGAGAAATGATCAAAAATTTTCAAAAAAATTTTTTATGACGAAAGAAAAAATTTTTTGGACTTAGTTTAATAGAAAGTCTATAGAAACAAAAAAAAAGACGAAAAAAATACAAAAAAATTTTAAAAATTTTTCCCCCATCGGAAAAAAGTTTTTTGAACTTTTTTATTTAATACAGAAGTCTATAGAACACCAAAAAAAGTTGCTTTTACATACCTTGAAATCAGAATCCACTAAAGAGCTTTTTTATCTCGATTAATTTAAAAAAAAATAAGAAATAAGAAAAGACAAATATCACAAAAATAACAACAAATAAACAAATGCAGTGATAATAGAACAGAGCAACATGTGAAATTCTTCACGATGATACCCGAAGGAGGCCGATGAGACTCGCATGCCACGCGACATTGTCACTTGCTCCCCCCGACTTGTCTCGAGGTGTCACGTCGCGTCGCGTTGATTACAAGTAAAGTATCCCTGATGCATTCAATCGCGTCGCGTCGCGCCGCGTAGCTCTGGTGGGTGAGAACCTTAAGTGTTTAAACGAATAAAGAAATGACGCGATGATAATGTAACACCTTTACCAATGACATCTGACAAAAGATAACTATCAAAAATGGCTCTTGTCAAAAATAATATCTGTTAAAATCACATCTGTGAAAATAATATCAGTCGAAATGACATCTAAAAAAATTGTCAAAAGCTTTAAGCATATACCTACTACTACCTTGCTGCTCGGCCGTGCCCACAAGTGTAAGCGAGAAAAAAGCATGAGTTTATAACCTTTCTCTTTCTCTCCACGTGCTGAATGTATCAAAATTTGAAGAAAGGGAGAAAAGGTTTACACCTCGTTCTTTCTCTCTCGCATTCTCTTGAACGGCCGAGCGGCAAGGTCTATAAGTATAGCTCAAACGTCAAAAATAACTTGCGTTTTGGTAATATGATTTTTATACATATAACCCATTAAGACAATCGGCTTAACGTATTCCTATGATTCCTAAAATTTTTCAAAAAAGAATTATCACCGGTAATCTTTGATCTGTTTAGACCAATTTTTGTACAAATTTAGTTTAAATATGTTAAATCGCAATTTGACATTTACGTCTATAAAGGTTTTACACAATCTGCGTAGAATAGGTGAACCTGTCCAAACCTTTAAGCATATACCTAATAGATGCAGCTTTGTCGCTCGGCTCTGCAAACGAGTGTCTCTCGCTCTGCGTAATTGGTGAGCGAGGTATATCCACTTCCCCGATCAATGAGTCAAGTGGAGCAAGAGGAGATAATTATACTGCTATTCTTCTTTCTATCTCGTACACTTGTTCGCATGGCCGAGTGTCATTCTTTTAATGTGACTTTTTTTCACATTTGATCCCTTTAACAACCCAGTTATCTTAATTTACCTTAAATTTGGCACTCTCTTGTTAGCTTGGGACAAATAATTGAACACAGACACAGGCGTCATTGTTTTCCAAAAATGTGTTGTAGGTAATCTAGGGATCCCAAAATAATTAATTTCACTGCAGTTACTAAGCAATTGGAGTACATCTATGCCGCTTCTCCCTTCTACATTAAATTACAAACTTCATTCATTTTATGAAAAAAAGTTTCCATGAATATGGGTCAAGAAATGTACTGTTTTAAAGATCCAGGTTGTTATTTTGTTTAATAACGGTTTTTGAAAAATATGAAATTTGGCAGCGTTATTTGTAGTAATAACGGGCCCTAACTAGATTAAGTTATTAAGTCCATTGGCGTCAGAGGGATAAATGGGCCTGAAATAAGGTTTTTATTTTTTTATCTTTTAAAGAAAGCAAAATAGAACGAAAATTCAGAAGACAAATTTTTATTGTAAGGTGTTCGGACTGAATAAAAACATCATTAAAAGGTAATTTTTTTATTTACAAAAATTAAAACTATAAATGAGATAACATATTTTTACTTCTCTTACTAAAAGGGAGTATTTTTAATTTTAAACACTGTAAAAAAGCATATTCTATAGAATATAAAGTAATTCATAAAAAATAAAAATAAAAAGCAAGTAAAAGTATTAGGTATATCTTGTATAACTCCATATTATAAAATACCTTTGTACAATCGACAATTCATGGGTGTTTGATTTATATTATATAACATAGATTAATTTAAAATAAAATAATTATAATATAAATCAAACTTTTTATACCATTTTGAAGTATTAAATCAAATATCGATAAATAATAAAGCTAGGCTAATAATGAAAAAAAAGCAATCAATTTTCATATTTTATATTTATATCGATTTTCAATAAGTATTTAAGCCTTTAAAGCGTTCTGGGGACTGCAATTGAATTATTCATATCTGCATAGGAATTTAATCCTATAAAATGTAATAAACAAAATATTAAATAAAAACCCTTTTTTTCTCTAAAGTTAGCCTACTCCTAACAATATATAATTCAAAAGTTTAAACTACAAGAGAAAACTTACAACTACTAGTTTACAAATGATAAATTTTAATATTAGTATTTTATTATTTATCCCACAAATATTTATACTTGATGAAAACGTCGAAGTAAATAGGTTTTTTTTTAATAAATCATAGTATACAAACATGGCTCTATTCAAAAATGAATAGAAAATATATAAAGCTCATAAATTCTTAAAAGAAATCTTTTAAATTGCGCGCGATTTGTACATTAAACCGCTGTATCTCACACAGCGACAACTTGGTCAATTTTATACATTTATTTGTAACAATATACAGTTTTGACTGACCTTACAAGGATTCTTTAAAATATCTACCAACTTGTACACATATTAAATGTTTTACATGATATTTTAAAAATGATATTTATAAATTAATTTAATGGTCTTTTTAGACTCCTTTAAATACATATTTTATTAGTTAATGATTCTTTTAAATGATTCACCCCATAATCTGGTAATATAACCTACCTTTTTACCTATCTTATAATTTCGGACAAAAAAAGCAAATGGCATGTATTGTGTTAGTTACCTCAAACCTCATTACTATGGGGCTATTGGTCATTTACTGGCATTATTTGTAATCGCATCGAGTATTTTTATTCTTGTGAAACCTTGAGGTCCTGAATATTTTGAAAATTATGCTCACCCCAGGGCAAAATACTCTTCTTAATTATTCTGTCACTTATTTCGTACGAACAATTTATATTATTGTTGTTATCAAAGCTCCTTTTTTATCATAAACAGTTAAAATAAACATAATCAGATAACAAATTCAGGTGGCAGCTTTAATGATCTTCTCATGTTGTCAATGCAGTTATAGCTATTTAACAAACAATGGTATTTATAAAGGGATCAATGATCGAACTTTGGGATACCTTAGCAGTGTTTAGACATTTTTATAAGTTAATATTAAACTTCATTAACTTGTACAGTACCTGGGATTAATAAGTATCACTCACCATAAAGACAACCAATACATAGGGATTACATACATGCTTTTACTTTCATTTTACTATTTTACACTAAAACTACTTTCTTCCAATTTTTTTAGCGTTCAAAATATTTTTTGATAGAGAATCTAAATTGTAATTTCAAAAGCGTGCTTAATGTCAATCAGATAAAGTAAGGAATGGATATTTAAAATTATTTGTAAGTTACTATATGTCGCACAGTTTGAAAAGCACAGGAGTGGCATTAAAAAGCATAACGAGATAAAATATGCTAATAAAAAAAATAATGAGAACGAAGAGTATCGTAAAGGAAAAATACTTTTTAAGAAGGTACAAAAACAACTTTTTATGTAGAAAATGACTTATAAATACACTCAAAACCAACTGATTACTGGAACAAGTCGCAAATTACGACTGCGAACTTTGGCCGAGATTCGCGTCAGATCTCTACGCGAAGAAATATAGCCCTCTACACTAACAATGTTCAGGGTTACTTTCATTGTTCCCTTTGTCGCGGGCCCAAAAACCCACACCCACACTCGCGTTTTACGACTTTCGCGCCGCGAGTGTAGCGTCATCTTTACAGTTTACCCCTAGACCCCTAGGGGACAATAGGGCTGAGCAGGCTCAGTTCGTTATGGACCCTGTGGTCCCATTTTCTAAAAAAACTATGAGGCGAGCAATCCTAAAGAAAATATACTGAAATATGAATCCGCAACAAAACTATAGAACATACTCACAATTTAATTTTATTGTATTTATGCCAAAAAGTAGAATACTAAAAAATAATTTCTTTAAAAGATTTGGAAATACTCCAACTGAAAATTACATTTTTGTCTCTTAGTTACAAGTTGGTAGATGTTTTAAGATTGATATAATTAAACAATAATTACACATCTATGTCTAAAAAAACTGTTACACGTTCAGAATTTTATTTACAATGGACTTACACACAAATAAGCAATGGAAAATATTAGAAAGGATCTAAACCAAAAATAAATAATTTTTTATAGGGAAGTTGTTTTTTATTTCAAATGTACGTATAAAAAATAAACCGTAGTTTTGGTGAAACAAAAAAGCTCAAAATTAGTATTTTACAATGGAACCAAAGAAATGTACCACTAGGAAAAAAAGAATGACCCATCCGACGGCGACGGTTTGATTAGACCAGTTTCGGTGCAGTGTTTTTTGCTTCTCTTAGAGCATGAAGCAATTAAAAAACCCTATCGAAAGCTTAAGTTTTTATGTAAAATGTAATAAACTTCCAAAAGCAAAGGCAATCATTTATATTATATATTAAATGCTATATTACATTATGCCACCACAACACAAAAACCTATTACATTTTTTTTAACTACTAAACGTCTTATAAAATGAGAGGAATTTGCTACGGACATATAAAAGAGAAATAAAAATTCGTAATTAAACAGCTAAAAATATCTACAGAATTGACTCCAGTGCAATGGCATCTGGAACCCATTTAGGAATAACAGTTCCATTCGTATAGTATGATGCACTACACGCACAGAAATGAAATTTTACGTTCAGGAATACTTTTGTACGTACTGTAAGTTCACATCCAGTCGCACCAAAATTGTATAGTGTGTATAGCCTGCAAATGTC
Organism: Listronotus oregonensis; assembly: GCA_019359885.1. Lineage (NCBI taxonomy): Eukaryota > Metazoa > Arthropoda > Insecta > Coleoptera > Curculionidae > Listronotus > Listronotus oregonensis. Next base: position 246,780 of record JAHBCN010000599.1, read on the forward strand.
TTATGTGTAGATTAACAAAATGTTCCTATCAAGGTACCAAAAAAAAAAATTGCTCAGGCGACGACAAAAATTATATTATTTTGAAATAAAACATCCTGTATATTATCGACTTGAAATTTTATAATAAATTTTAAGTATAAACACAGGTTCAGTTAATTTTATTATGTGGAAAATGCAAATCTCAGATAGGAAAGTAGGTCATTTTTTCGCACCAAGCAGAGACTGAAAGCGGAAGTAGAAATGTACTCCTATCCAAAGTTAAAAACCCTTTAAACACTACCAAAATAATAATTTAAACTTATAAGGCAATATTTATACGAGGTAGGTCCACTGTAAATAATGTTTTATCTAATGGAAAAATCTATTTTTGGAACTTAAAATTACATTCTAACTGATACTACTACTACCATGATCACTGGATTTCGTGTAAAAAAACATTCTTACATTATAGCTTATATAATCTTAAACTATAGATTTAAAAGAAGCACATTACCTTAAAACCTATTATTATTAGCACTTAACAAGAATATTTGTATCCCTAGTTTAAGTTCTTATAACTGAAACTTTCCCACCACAAGATACTTATAAAAATAAGAAAATTAACCAAACTGTCCCATTGTCCTACTCATCAGACTCTGTCATAGGAATTAATGACACTTCGATCATAGATAAATCAAGCATATGACGTTGGTATTTCTTAAAAAAAGCATGCGCCGAAGCAACACTTTTGAAAGTTATAGTTGCCTGGCGTTCATTTTTTTCCCTGTGTAGTTTCTGAAATTTAATTAAATCACATTATGTATATATCTTAAGACTAAATACCTTTCTTAATAAAACATAGGTAAACAAAAATGGTATTTTGAAAAAAATAACTGATGACACCTAACAGCAATGAGCCAAGTATAAAAATACTTTCTGACTGACGCGTATTGTGTTTCCCCTATCATAACTTCGTTATCGTTCCACACAAAAGTATGGGAATTGGCACGTTACTTTACATAAGTATACCAATTACCTGTGAAAAAAATAAGAAAGTTATGTCAACTGGTTTCTGAGATATTCGATTTTGTAAATCGCCCATTTTACTACTGATTGACTGACCCGCTCACTTATTGATTAATCAAAATGTTGGGGCACTTTCCGAGACCTAAAAATTTGGTATCTAAATAGGTTTTAGAACACAAGTAACGGACAAATTCTAAAAATGCATATTTTTACTCGGAACGCTCTCGAATAATGGCGGTAATATCGTAAATTAGGGAGGTATTTTAGAAATTTGCAATCTGATTGAACTTGTGTGTATTAGTGAAAAAAGAACACTTATTAATATAGACATACAGGTAAAAAATTTGCCAAGTCAAAAAAGTGTGGAACAAAATTGTAGAATTGGTAGGTCTCAGCGACATTAAGGGGGAATTCTAGTCTAGAAAAATGAAAAAATCGTTTTTTTTTTTCATATTTTGGTAGTTTCAAATAAATTTTTCTCAGATGGATTTTTGTTCTTTAGTTAAAGTTGTTGTTTAACGCAATGAAGCTAGAATCGAACCATCTGAGTTTCGAGCTTCAAGTGCTTTAAAAGAAGGAAGAACTGCTCGTCTTGTGGAGAGAAATTCGTTAAATATTCAATTTGAGGTTAAAAAAAAATTTCAGATATATGGAGCCAAAATAGCTGATTAAAGAAATCTAAGTTACATCTGTTAGTCTGCCTTAAACTTAAAAAGCGTTTTTCTTGAAACCACTTTGTTCGAAACGTTTGTCACAAGATCTCAAGTTTTAATTGACTGATTTTCCTGAATGTTATCATGATTTTTTTAATAGTATGGTAGGAACCAACAAAAAAATCGAAATTTTTAATTTTTACAATTTTTGAAAAGTTTGGAAAAGTAAAAAAATAACTGAAAAATCTACCTTTTTTAAGAAATCGCCATTTTGCGAGAATTGTTTTTTAATTTTTTTCATAACAACATTTGTACTGATAAAGAATCTACTTTTTTATTTTTCAGATGACCAGAAGGGTGGGAATCGTAACAAGATGGTCACGCTGTTTTTCCCCCACTACTTCAACGTAACTTTGTAAAATATTTTTTAATATTATTTTTATGGATTTTTAAAATATAAATAAATGATAAACAATGAATAGATAAAATATTAATTGTTTTTTTATTGACCGTTAAAAACGCCTGAAATTCGGGTTTCCAGACTAGGTATTTGGATATTAACTTCGATCTTATGTTATATGTGTTTTGGTGGGATAAAGCTTAAAAATAGACCAAAGCCTTCTATATGGTGTTAAAAAAGCAAAAAGAAAGTCCAAAAAAATTACAAATGTATATTCTGCTCTATAAAAACGAAGAGCTTCCTCAAACAACATTACGCATAAAGGAAATTTCTTAGTACCCGCAAAGAAATGCTAACATGTGAATTAATTTAAACATATTTAAGACCTATTAGACTACAAAAGAGTGCTACAAGGTAAACATGGCTTAGTGCTTGAGTATAAGAATAAATTTAAAATGAAAGGAATAATAACTGAAGCCTACAGACCAAGGCGTATTTTTACAGTCTTTAAAAAACACCTTAATTAACTATCAGGCTGAAATACATATTTTATAAATGAAATTGACGTTTGCACCCCCAAATATATTGAAATATTTCTTTGAAGATAAAGAACATCGGGAATATACCAGCAGTTTCTCTGATGTCGATACCAAAGCACCATAAAATAATTTAAAAAATGTTCCTGTCATAGTGCAAGGACCAGCTTTGGGTAAATAAAACCTAAGTTGGCGCAAGCAAAGAAATATAAGTGGAAAACCCAGAAAAAAAAACAAAACGAATATTTTTCTTTGTTTATATATGTTATGATTCAGACAAAAAAAACAAAGCATCAAGAAGCAAGTAGAATATCAAAATAACTTACCAAAGATAGTAACTAACTTCCTAATAAGATATGTTTGCATTAACCTTATTTTCTTATACTGAGGGTATATTTTTGTGCGCATCTGTTAAACTCTCGTCAAAGGCCTTAAACACCAATACCTTTGCAGTTACAGAAGCATTAAGGCCAGTATGAGCATGGGCATTATGAAGCTTAATTATCGAACATTATAATGTCTGTTAGGTATTATCAGTTAGTTTTTTCATTGGATACAAAATAAAAATAATAAGCATAGTAACTATATTAATCTATAAAGCCACTGACCAACTATTAGATAAACACGTTTTAAAAATGTTTAGTTCAATTACCAAACATTACACAAATATTAAATAAATGGTTTTTTATCAACATCCTCAATTATGAAAATACTACATGAATGGCTTTATACATTAACAACATACACATATTTGGAAACAGGGATTTGTTAAGGTTATAAATAAAGAGCAGATAAAAAACCTATTTTATAGGCCTGCCCAAATTAATGACATAGTTATAAATGCAAGCTATACACAATATCCTGAGCCCAAAAAGACCTAATGATTGCTTTTCAAAGTAATGTGACTTTTTTATTACAAAGTTTTGTCACAGATTAAACGCCAAATATAAATTACTTGGTATTAGTTACTCCTCAAAATTATTAAAATGGTCACGAATCTAAGTAAGTCAAATACAAAAGTAATTAGGCCTTTTTTATTTCAATCTTATGAGTTTTACAAAGAACTTTTTATTGGACGATTAAATAAATTCATGTAATATTCATAGTCGATTGGTTGAACCTTTAATCAAATACATTGTGTTGTTACTAAACAAACATCAAAAATAGCAAACCTTTAATATTTCCAACTATTTTTACGTTTATTGGTATTTAATTTAAATTTTGAAGCAAACAGAAAAAAAAATTAAAAGTGTTAAGTTTAAAGTTTATATTTCTGTTTCTATGGACCGGGACTAAAAATGTTCCTAAGTGAAGTGTAGGGAGCAACCCTTACATTCTAGACTTTTAGGATAGAATTAAAAGTCGTTACAAAGTGTAAAAATTAACTTTTTGAAATACATTTTTAAGCCGTCTGAGGGCAAAACAATATTCACATGTAAGTTGCAGTATGTAGTCGAGCGATATAGAGGAAAATGACACCTCAAATCGGCTGGGCACGTCTTTTTGGACCATAGGCCACCCTAACGTTACTCAAAAGCTCATGCAAAAAAAATATTGTTCACGTTCTTTCTTACATTGTTTTGCCAGTCAATATTCGCAAAATTTCAACTAGTCTCACCTTTTCACGAGCAAGAAATTTATGTAAAGGTGTGAATGTGTTGCTCAGGCTTCGTGATAAGCGCTTCTGCTGAACCCACACAATCGAAGAACTTCCCCCCTTCATTTAACCTTACGCAATCAAAACAAAAATAATGACATTTTCGCAACCCACTGGCTAGAAAAAGTTGATGCTATAAAAATTTTGCTTGTGAAAGTAATATAAATAAAATATTCTTTTTTTTTCTCCCCCATTTTGCTTAAGAGCAAAGTAATTCGCCAGTTAAAATCACCGCGTCAGACTAAGTTACAACTCGAGCACCCTTGAGGCTAGGCTACTCTGTTATAACACCTCATTTTTTTTTCAAAAATTTAGAGTAAAATATCCTTGTAACTTGTTAAAATTTTGAAATAGCATGGTTTGGTAAGCGCTGTCCTAAAGTCGAGGACATATTCGGCTGCTTTAACCTCTTCACTTAAGAACTGAGTCCAAGTATGTTTTAAAGTAGCTTAATATATATATATATATATTTTTAAAATCCTAAAGCACTCCAGAAAATTGGACGACTAGATATCCCGTCGTGAACCTTAAATCGAAAACTGCAACTATCTCCGCGTCGCACTGCCGATCACATAACATTGTATGTGCTGCCTGTACTTTTTTAGTAATTCACCGACATTGAAACCGAATTCGAGACATAAATGTTTCCCATTTTCCAAAGTTATTTGTTTACTTTTAATTTTGTTTGTGCAGAAAGCTCGTTTTTAAGCTAGCACAAATGTTTATACAAGCCAGAGGACAACAATTTGAGCATTTGTAATAATATTTACAAGGAATTGAAAAAAATATCGGTCAAGAGATAAGGGTTGCCAGGCTTTGAAGTTTTTTTTTAATTTTAAATTTTAAAAATTTCTAACAGCTTTATTTACGAATTTAAAAAGGAAAAAAAAGTAAAAGGTATACATGCTAATATAAATTAATAAAATCAAATATATTGAAAATTTACGGCGTACCAAAAAATGTTACAAATTTAATTTTAAATTTAAAAAATTACCATTAATTATACCAAATTTTATTTAAGAAATTGAAGAAAAAAATGATGGTATATAAGTTCTGTCATGAAGGAAAATATTTAGATGAAAATGTGAGATTTTTTAAAAATTAATCATAGTCTTGACCATAGCTTTTTAAGCAACCCATTCGCAATACCTACTTCTGTTACATATTATAGTTGATAAAAAATAATTTTCATTTGGTTGGCAGATGGGTGAAGGTCGTCTTTAATACGAAGATTAAACTATAAAGGATACAAAAAATAAATAAATTTAAATCCGATACATTAGTGACTCAGGCTTAACTGCTTGCAAAAGGTACGACCGCAGCAGCTACATGCAACAGCGGCTGCCGAATACGTCTGTTGCTGCCATAACAGCAGCACTACGCGTGAAAACAAGCGTCTAGACATACCCCGGATATTTCGGCTCACGAGCTTCTTGACATTGTTATAACCTAAAAAATTAAATGTTTAATGTGTAAAGTAATAATTTGGAGTCTTTCCTAATAGGTCCCCGGTCTTTTCTAATACGTCCCCGCATTTTCCCGTCTGAAATTTAATTGGGAAAAATAAAAAGCCGCTTGGCTAACCAGAACTAACCATGACCGACTAGAACTTAGGGCTTTTGAATGTGTCTAAATTATCCCTACATAGAAGTTATTAACAACATTTTTATAATTTGATATGGTAGAAGTTATATTTTTTTTTAAGTGTAATTATATCCCCGGGATTTTTCTAATACGTTGTTAAAATATTGTTAACTACTATGTAGGGATAATTTAGAAAAATTCAAAAGCCCTAAGTTCTAGTCGGTCATGGTTAGTTCTGGTTAGCAAAGTGGCTTTTTATTTTCCCCAATTATATTTCAGACATGAAAATGCGGGGACGTATTAAAAAAGACCACAAATTATTGCATTAAAATGTAATTTTTTAGCCGAGTTCCTGCATAATAAAGCATGTTTCATGTGTCAACACTGTCAAGAAGCTCGTGAGCCAAAATATCAGGGGTATGTCTAGACGCTAGTCGCGTGAAATCAATCAAAATCATCAAATGGATTTGCAGCGGTCGGATGAATTTTGGAACTTAACACTTTAATATTTTTATTTCAGTTTGCTCGCTTGTACCAGAAAGAAACCTTATTTCATAATAAGAACACACTAACAAGTCATTAAAATATTAAAAAAACAATATAACTATTTTTTTAAGTAAATAATTTATCAGTTTATTGCCACCACAATGTTTTCATATAAAAATAGTGCATGGCTATAAAAAATTGCACTTGTGTTAGCACCAATAAGTATAAAATTACAGTTGAGACCCTACTATTTAATCAGCTAAATTACAACGCTCGATTTTTTTTTGGTTAATTTTTCATAGGTTCACAACAACTGTATACTTAAAATATTGACAAATTTTGGAAATTTATTTACAAATTATATACATAATCAAATAGTATATTTAAAGGCAGTATTTTTTTATAATTTCCCTTGTGAGTAATGAGAAAAAAGTAATGAATGAGAAACTTAATCATTACTTATTATAAATAATAAATATGAAAATGCAATTAAACGAGTATAAGAAGTTTTTGGAATATTAAAATATATGTTATACAAGGTGTTTCAGAACTTATCTCCTAAAATTTAAAGGTATATCGGACTAACTATCTTAGCTGATATCAACAAAATAAATTCTAAAAAAAACGACCTAATTATTGAATCAGTATATATTTTTTTAGTAATTCTGCTTAAATTATTTAACCTAATGCTTATACCAACTGAAAAGGACGATATGTGACGTTTATTTGAATTGGCATGATTTATAGCACTTTAGTTGAAACAACTTGACAGTTGCAGAATTCCCTAAACATTACTATTAATAATTTGCGACGGAAAGCAATAAGTTCTGTGCACCAAAGTTGGACTAGTCGAGCACAACTATGCACACAAACCCATGGACAACACATCGAGCATTTTTTTTAATGGCTGGAGGTATGTTTGTTTTTTATTTTTAATTAAAAAAATGGTGGCGCTTCTGTACTCATAAATATATGAAAAATAATAAATCAGTATGTGGAGTTTCTTTTAACAAAATTTTGAGAAGTAAGTTCTAAATCACCCTGTATAGGTCAACATATTTTCCATTTTGCAAAGAAATGATTTTTATGTCGAAGATCGAATTTAACAAATTGATTAGCATTTATTTAATGCGTGCCTACATGTTTTATTAAACCAGATTTTAGATTACATACTACTTTTATTTGATGAAAAAAATTGATTAAAAGAAAATACAAAAAGGGAAATTATAGGGCACCCATTACTAAAACGTAATAATCTTTAAGTATTTATATATTAAGATATTAAAATCTACATGGTAGAAATGTATTTTTAAGCTGTTTATACAGAAATAATTATTTAATATATTCCAGCAGTCCTAAAATTTTCGCTCTCTAATGATTACTGATTTTTTTGCCCAAGTAAATAGTTGAAATAAAAGCTGTTGAACCAACAATGGTATTAAATAAAGGCGATTAATGATCGAGGTCTTTTAAGAGTTGAGATCATTAATCGCCAATTAATACCCAAGTTCATTACAATATTTTTTCGGCGATCTTGAAATATTTTTCGAGTTAATTCAAAGTTTTTTTGTGTACTTTTAGTTGCATATACTATAATCGTTTATTAATAGAAAATCATAAATAAGTAAGGGCTGTGATTTTATTACGTTAATAAGACAAACAAATAAACTTATTAATTAGAGCAATAAAAAGCACAATATTTAAGAATAAATTTTGACCAAAACAAGGATTAATTTTTAAAAACTTTAAAAAGGATTTTAGCGAAAAACTTAGGAAGACCAAACTATATATGTATATATAAATATATATTATAATGCAACTTATCTGAAGGTGTATTTTTAGGAAACCCTATAAAGCTATATAAATTTTAAATGCGTTGATTATCAAACTGACATATAAACAATGTAGTAAAATTTACTTTTTAATTATAAACTGAATAGATTACAAATAAAAAAGTTTAGTTTACATGTGACAAATCAACACGAAAATTAAAAAATATTTTTTTAGTTTTATTTCATTAGTACCTATCAAGGTTGTGTAAAAGTGGCCTAAAAAAAAACTAATAAAAAACTAAGTACATTGCTTACACTGTCAAATGGGCAATAACTAATACTTTTTGCCCCACGCATAGTAGACATTACAAAGCAATTTAAAATTAAAAAAGCTATGACTAAAAAAAAAATAAACTAAAATTCTGAAATAATAAAATATAAAAAACTTCAGTGTACGTCTTTAAAAGAATTTTTGTATAGGTTATTATTTACTGCAGATGCCAATGCACTAGAGGCACAAGCATTTACAATAGACTCCAGTAAAACCAATACTAATTTAAAATAAAGTGATCCGAAACTTTATTAATAAATTTAAAAAAATCAAAAATAAAATTAAATATGAGGAATGCACCTAGTGATTAAGAGCTTAGTACAGCAATCGTTTCAACGATTTTGTAGAGCATAAATGTTTTAATATTGGTACCAAAAACAGAACGAAAATAATTTACATTAGCATTTACCCAAGTATAACACGCAATTATCTGTTTGCCGCAATAAACATCGGCTTTTATAACAGGTACTACCTGCTCTTCGACAAAACTTTTCCCAAAGTTTATGTGCATTAAATCAATTTTTTATATATTTAATATAATGAAATACGGTACCCCTTCGTATTGTAGAAACTAACTGATTCTAACTTATCGACTCATTATCTACCACACGTACCTTTGTAAAATAAAAAAACGGATGTTTATACTTTTATTTCTTTCTACCTAAGAATAATTAAAGGTTCTTGATTCAAAGCGCATGTCATCTTAAGCCAGAATGCTGCAACAGCCACTGCCCTGCTTTTTCGACTTTTGTTTTGGCCTTCGTCAAGTGACCTCACGTTTTCTGGACTACAGAACTTTTTCGGAAAACGACCGCTGTAGGCGCGGAAAACGACCGCTGTAGGTGCGGAAAACAACCGCTGTAGGCGCGAAAAACGACCGCTGTAGACGCGGAACACTGTAGGGAGATTCATTCTGCCATCTTAAAGTGCCGAGAGACTGTTTTCGATAATGTAAGGTGATTCATTAAGCCCTTTTTATCACACGTGGTAGCACAAATTTTTTTTTAATAAATATGTATAGACAGGTTGATTTATGAGGAAATGTCAATACTTCAGGTACGTAGTCAGGGTCCAAAAATAAACCTTTATAGCTTTTAGCCTATACAAATATGGGTCCGCAATACAGGGTGTTAAAATTTTTATAGTTTTTAAATAAAATCTATGATAATGTAAATATTAGAGTAAAAATTGGTAACCGGGGGTTTTTTGTATGACGGATTTGAATATAATCTTATTACGGCTCTTATTTGTAGGGGAGCCACCTACACGTCTTTTTCCTATTTTAAACAATCACAACTTTTTGGTACGGCTCTGTATTACATTTTTAAGTTAATTAAATAAATGTTTTGTCATTTTTACGTCAAAAAGGTATATATGTTAAAAGTTGATATGAGCAACCGTTTCCGAGATATTTGGATTTTAAAAAATTACAACGCATCTGATTTTATTATAGAAAAATTTTAAAAAACTAAAACAAAATGTAAAATTAAACAATATGTATTTTAATTTTTAATAAAATTATTTTTTGGCAAAACATAAGCTACATTTTATAATTTTAAAAAATTCCACTATTTACTTCTAAGCAGATGTCAGCTCTGTGGTGAACACCCTGTATCTCGGAAACGAAGGCCTTGCAGACCCATATTTGTATGGACTATGTTTATTTTTAGACCCTGACTACGTACCAGAAGTATTGACATTTCCTCATGAATCACCCTGTATATTAAGGTGATAATATATTTAAACTACCATACATAAAAGGGCTATTTTTAGTAGGCTTTGGTTGTTATTTACAAACATCAAACTTAGTCGAATGTCTTGATTTGTCAGTTCAAGTGTTGGAAATGTAAGTTTTATTTTAAACCTGAGAATGTGTTATCACGAAAATAATTTTAATCAGTCACAAAACTATGATATAGAAAATAAAGCAGCATTTGCACCGCACGCTAATTCCGCAGAAATTTTAAAAAATGGTACCAAAAAACGTAACTCTACAATCAATAATAAATACTTTTTATAGTCAGATCTATTAAATTTTAAAAAATAAGTTATTATGCTTTTAAACTTAAAATGAATTGCTACAATAGTAATTCAACTTGCAAGAAAAACTTCTTCCGACTTACAGTCATCTACTTTTCAAATCCGAAAAAAAAGTTTATTTTTGGTACGGTGACGACCTTTTTCAAGTTTTATTGGGCTTGAATACCCCTGTATATAATATCGACAACATTAAAGAACAATATATTTTTTTCATATGAAATAAAATTGAACTGAATATACAAAAGTCCACTTTTTAATTTGTTGGAACCACCCCAATTTTGAATTTTAAAATAAACTCGGTGCATTCCTAAGTATAAAACTTATTTAAAATCTTTGTACTGTACTCTCAGTCAAATTAAACCATTTAAAAAACATATATTTTCATAATAAAATTTATATTTCTTAAGGCAACATTTTCATTCTTATTTATAAAAAACAACAAAAAAAAAAATAGGTAACTACTTCTAAAGGGCTAATCTTCGATTTCAATATTCAACTTAAGTACTTAGATTCTTAAATCTAAAATATAAGACAGAAAAATTTAAATATAGCAAAAACAAAAAAGAAAAACCAAGGGAGGCAATCAACCTAAATACAAGTTTAAAAAGTTATATTCTTACTGTTGTGGGAATGAATAGGCATTTTATATCACAAAACAAAAGCAAAAAAGTCACAATCATATTTTTTTAATGTAGTCGGTAAGATATTACTGACACACAGACACAAAATCTAAGGCGGATGTGATATTCCCGAGGAGAAGGAGAAAATATACAGGGTGTTCGGCACACGAGTAGATATACGTAAATCTGAGATGGATGGGGTCGTCTGCTATGCGGTCCACCCAGATGTTTTGACCTGGGCCCTAAGATTTTTTTTTAGATTTTTTAATTTTTTTCCCAAAATGTTTAATTTTTGAATTTCAAACTGAAATAACTTTTTGAAAAATCATGAAACTGACAATATTTTTATTTTATTTTAATCTAGGTTAATACTAGAATCATACAAATTTAATAATTGGGGCCCATGATAGCTACAAAAAAAAATACGGGCCTTAAACCACAAAAAGGGGTAAAAAATAATTCTAAGAGCCAACTTAGCATTGCTTTAAAAAAAAACTAAAAATGTTTAAGTATTTCTAATTAGTCAGAAACATCTTCAATTCATGCCCTTTCCAACGATATGCAATAACCACAATTTCCTTAAAAACAGCAAGAGTTATTTGTCAACTTTATCAAAAGTAGAGTTTCGGAAAAAATGCCCACCTTGATAAGGTTGACAAATAACTCTTGCTGTTTTTAAGCAAATTGTGGTTATTGCATATCGTTCGAAAGGGCACAAATTAAAGATGATTTTGACTAATTAGAAATACTCGATCATTTCTAGTTTTTTTAATCCAATGCAAAGTTGGCTCTTAAAATTATTTTTAACCTCTTTTTGTGGTTTAAGGGCCCGTATTTCTCTTTGTAGCTGTCATGGGCCCCAATTATTAAATTTGTATGATTCTAGTATTAGTCTAGATTAAAATAAAATAAAAATGTTGTCAGTTTCATGATTTTTCAAAAAGTTATTTCACTTTGAAATCTGAAAATTGAAAATTTTGGAAAAAAAAACTTTGAATTACAACAAAGCAATTTGCACTTTAGGAACTTGATGGCTAAAAAATTTTGGTTTCCATATGTAACTATGGTATTCAAAATTTAATAACAATGTCGACATTAGGACTCAAAGGGCCTTGGCGCACAAGGGGGGGGGGAGGGTAATCGGCATTTTCATTTTTTGAAATCTCACCCGGATAGGCTTGTTGAGAATAAAAAGACATGCTTTTTTTATTATTTACATACGTGCTTCAGAAAACGTTTTATTGAATCATAAAGGTTTTTTCGTTTTCTTCGAATATGTCAGCCGCATTAATAGATTTTTTAGTTTTGCTTACGCCAAATTAAAGGTCTTTGAAGCGCAAATAAAGCACAATTTTTTTAAAAATTTTTGTCGGGCAATTCAATTGTTTTTTTGGCTTTAAAAATGTTTAATATTTTTTTAACAAAGCTTAATAACTTTTTAACAAGCCCACGTTATGATGAAAAAAATATATGTGATGTGTCTTTAGTAGATCTACGGCCGAGTGATGATCGCGTTGTTAAATTTAGCAATCGTCAGCCTAATTCGCAAATCACATAAGTCCAATTTTACTCAAATTGGGGTTTTGGCGCTATCTATTTAGCTTGAAAGTTCCTGATAAGTAGTAAAGAAATCTGTAATTGAGTTATTTTAAATTTAAAATGTCACATAAGTCCGATAAGCGTTGTAAGCACTACGCAAATCACATAAGTCCGTTTTCGCGCTCCCGTTTTTTGAAGATTTTATTAAATTAAACAGTAAACGCAGCTTGTGTTTGGCATCACTACTTAAAGTAAGTGTTTTAAACTACAGTATTACCTTTTAACATAGCACTAATATAGAAAAATGTTTTTGTTTTTTTTTCGACTTAAATGTCAAAATAAAATGCTATATTGTTTTTTGCCTCTCCTGCAGCTTTACCCTAATGTGAGTTATGTGATTTGCAAATTAGGCTGACGCAATGGACTTAGCAATTGTTAAAAGTTAACAACGATTTATAATGTTTAACAAAACGTCATTGTCAGTTTTATTCAATGATTTTAGTAGGCAACCTGTCAATCTGACATTTTGTTAAACATTTTAAACCGTTGAACTTAGCAATTGTTAAAAGTTAACAACGGTTTAGAATGTTTAACAAAATGTCAGATTTTGGCAGGTTGCCTACTAAAATTATTGAATAACACTGACAATGACGTTTTGTTAAACATTCCAAACTGTTGTTAACTTTTAACAATTGCTAAGTCCATTGCTAAATTTAACAACGCGATCATCGCTCGGCCGTTTAGCTTCATAATTTTTGAAAGGGTGATAGGGGTCAAAAAATTTAAAATCTATTTTTTTCGCTGTTTTTCGATATTTTTTTAGAAAAAATTTAAATTTATTTTTTTTAATAACTTTTGAATTGAAAAGTAAGCAAGAAAAATAAGTGGAATTTTTTTTGGACAGCTCATGTCAGATTTTAATATATTTTTTTTAAATAAATTTTGTGTGTTAATTTTTTTTCCGAATCCCCCGCGTCCTTATATTAATGTCCAGAAATTTTTCCTTACTCATGCATTTGTCTATAAAATTTTTCCTCGTCTGCGACTCGGGAAAAGTGTCAAAAAATGCGATTCTTCGGAAAAAAATCCAGAAATAATTCAAGCACTAGGAACATAATAAGTAAAAAAAAACTGTTATGTTTGTTTTCAACCATTTATGATATTCTTATCCACCTTAAAGTGTTCGTGACCAAAAAGAGAAAAAATATATTTATATCCACATTTAAACATAGCTTATATGTTTATATTTATATATTATAACCATTTAATTGGTTTTTCTTTTTTTATCATATTAATAAGATATATTTCCTACACATCACCACGACAATAAAAATATATATCATCAACATATAAAATAATTGTTACAAAATATTGTACATTCAAGACTGTCAAGAAAGAAATATTAACTGCATTAATAAATTATTAAAATAAAAAATAAACAAAACATTAACATCAATGACTTGTATTGAGTCGGCTTTTACTTGGTGGAAGTCCATTATATAGAGGAGTGATAACTTAGAAAAGAAATAATACTTTTCAAACTTCCACAATTTTGTGGAAGTTTGAAAAGTATTATTTCTTTTCTAAGTTATCACTCCTCTATTAACATCAATCTTAGAATAGAAAGTTAAAAATGTAAGTATTTTTAGTTTAGCAATAAAAAATAATAATAATGTCAATAACTCCCTTCAGTAGGTAAATTTTTGTTCCATTGTAGTAGATACCTGAATAAATGGTTATATGCATCCTCTGTTTTAGGAATGTAACTTCTTCCCGTATTAAAAAAAATGTGAAAATTTTACCAGAAATTTTTATGACAATAGCTTCTTTGAACGTGATATTTAATTATTTTAACTTAGAGGCAAAACTGCGCGGGGTAATTTTAGAACAAATGGAGTACGACAGTGGAGCAGAAAATAATATATTCTTATAAATATTTCTATGTTGATAGTTTTATAATGGATATTAGCATTTAGAACTTTTGTGTAGTTAATGTTAATTTAAAGTAGCCATAATTTAAATTAATATTAGGTCTATTCCTTGGGTTTTGGGTGTATTGTAAAATACACTGCACTAATAATCAACTGATTTCTAGCGCGCGAGTGGTATACTAAGGTCTTGGGAACCAAAAAGTGTAAATTTTGTTGTTAAACTAACTCTTTTTTATATATTTGCTATTTTTATTTTTCCTTTAGATTTAATCATTGGTAACACCTGTTATAAAATTAAATCAAATTCTTGTACCAAAATTACCAAGCAAAGCACCGACAATGACCGAAAATTTTAATAATTATAAAAATAATCTTCACATTTATAATTTTCAGTTGTTCAAATGTCAAAAATATATAAATCACAGCAAATTCCACTTTTTACACCTCCTATCGACGAGGTGTAATTTAATTCACACCAGTGTACACTAATTTTGCAAACGAACAAAAAAGTGTGGTGTATTTTGCACTGTTTATTGTCAAAGGAATGTAAAAGTGTGCCCTTTTGCTAGCAAAGGAATAGACCTATTATTGAAAACAAAAACCTTATTGACCAACCCTGTGCAGAGTAATCCAATGAGGACTGAACAGGACCACACTTGTAGTTTTCCTCATATAAAAAAAAAATGTGAAATAGCTATGCCTGTTTTTTCTTTCTGAAGCGCACTCAAGAAAATTATTTAAATTGAATTGGAGATACAAGCGATAAATTTACATGCTTTTAATGAAACAACTTTTTTATTGGTTCGTTTTTAAAAAAGTTTTTCAAAAGGTTTAAAAAAAATATATATTCCGAATTCACTTTTAGTAACAACCGAATTGATATAATTAATACGAGAAATTTGTGATTTAAATTGGAAAACAGAAAAAGGTAACAATAAATATGTGGTATGATAAAACACAAAAAGTCAAGATTCTGTCAAAGCCAAGGATTTATTACTTCTTTTAATATACAGGGTGTTTCTTTAATATTGCGCACAATTTTACAGGCGGGGTCCTTGGGCGAAAATACGAAAAAAAGTACCTATAAACTTATGCACTAAACTTCATAACTTTTGAACTACAGAATGGTTAAATTTAAGAAATAATAATAATAAATTGTTTTATTTTATACATGTGGATAAACATAGACGCATGACATTTGGGATTATTCTTTATATTTTTAAAGGCTTTCCTACAACAATATCTATAATCATCTGCTACTCTGGAAAAGGGTTAAAATCCGCAATTTTCAATGGTGTGTTCACTGTATTGTTTTATAACGCTTATGTATATTGCTGACTTCGTACTGCCGACTTTGTATTTCTGTTTTTTATTCGAAAACGGAACAATTTTAAGCAAAATGCACATGACAAAAAATTTTCTTATTATGTAAAGTCCTCTCACACCATTGCCAACACCTGCCAATTTTCAACCTCAGATTCAGTGAAAAAATATTTAGGGTTGCATCAACCCTTTTTCCGAGTAGCAGATGATGACAAATACTGTTGTAAGAAAACCTTAAAAAATATAAACATCTATCCCAGGTTTCATGTGTCTATGTTGATCCACATTTATAATATAAAATCTTTTTTTTTCTTAAAACTGTACTGTAGTTCACAAGTTCAGGAGACTGAAACATATGTTAATGAAACATTTTACTTTCATTCCAGGAGTCCACCTGTAAATTTTTTGCAATATTAAAGAAACTCCCTATATATTAGTAAAGTTATGATCTGAAATCTTCTTCCAAGAAATTGTTTATTTAGAATAATTTTGTAATGTGAATGGTAATTCATTCAAATAACATTATTTTAAATTATATATGTTTTCCAGAACGTTAGCAATAAGTCGATAACAAGAAAACTTCTTACTTTCACACCAAAATCATAAAATTTTAAAATTAAACATCCTGGCACAAACCTAAGATAAGATTCTTTGCAAATTTATTATTTGTGTGCGTTTAAATAAGGTTTTCCTGAGAGCTTTATTGTTTGATTTTTGATTTTTAGTATTTTCAAATACTTTTTTAACATCTGAATTTATTATTTATAACCACAAATTAACAGTCGACAATGAGTGCACAATATTTTGCTTATACATCTGCATCCAATAAACATTAAAACTACCTCGAAAACCGATACTTTCGACGGTAGTTCTTGTTCCTATTTCTTACCTGCACTACTCCAATATTCTTGAAATTTGAAATAATTTTTTGTCGCCAGTGCTGGTAGAGATGTTTTTAATCAGTACCTTTCTGGTCGACATCAGGGATTCATCCTTGGCTAGAATTTTCCTATCAGCTAGGAAATTGGACGACAACACTTCTTTCTCCGGCTGTACCTCGGGTTCGGGTACTGCGGGAGGCGCCATCGGCAGAGTTACCACCACGTTAACGTTTTGGTTGTTTGAAAATTTATTAGTTTTCTGATACTGAGTATACTTCCGAGAGAAACCATTGGTAATAACAATATTATTACTTTGTTTCTTTATTTTAGCGGGCCAGTTTTGACCCTGAGCAGTAACAGGCTGGACGACCTGTCTAACTGGCTGTACATGGTGTTTGGCCTGCTGAAAGTTTGATTTTTGGACAGGTCTGCGCTGCGGTGACTTTTGTTCCATTTTAACAGCGCTTTGTTGAACAGCTTGAATTTGTGTTATTACTTTTTGGTCGACGGCCGGAATTTTCCCCAAATTTTCTAATCTGCGTTTCTCCTTCCACTGTAAAATAGCTTCACGTTTGCGTTTTTGCTCTTCAATTTTCAACCGCAGGTCTCTTGTTTCCTCATCTTCTTCCTTTAAATAAAAAAAAATAATAAAAAACCCAACCTCAAACCCAAATCTTTAAAAAGGCCATTTTTATTTGGGAATGGTGTAAATAAAAACAAATGAAGAAAAAGTCACCCCATGTAAGTCCGTCATGTAAAAAAAACGGCAATATAAAAACTTCGAGCACTTTTTATAAATATGGCTATACAATAAGCAATATCACCTTTAATATAAGTGCAATTAAAAAAACTAATTGATGGTGCTTCATTAGTGCATCCTACCGTAGAAACCCACATTTAATTTTGTTCAGTTACGACGGTGGTTGAAGTGCTATGGTCGTCCTCAAGGAGAAAATAAAGCCGAATTAGTTGAGGGGTTGGGATAATAATTTAGATGTCAAGTACAACTGCATTCTACTTGTCATTGTAATAATTAAAAGCAATTACAAAAAAAAAATCTTATTTCTATGTTTTAGCGAGGTTCTAGTGACTTTTACCTATGAGGTTATGGCGCGAGCTATTATATTTATAATTAATTAAATATATAATCTCATCACTAGTTTTATTTTTTACCCAACTGATGGGGTCTGGATATTCACTTGTTGGATCACATTCTCCTTCAAAATAAAGTGAACAAATATATGTGTCTATATCAATTCCTTGGAATCGACCATCACTTTATCCACACCGCTTCACCCACAAATCGCATTTAGCAAATTTGGGACAAATTTTTAAGTGCTTTCGCTTACTTATTTTAATGAGTTTTTGGCGATATTCAAAACAAGGCTCTGGAAAACTAATAAAATGATATAAATTCTCCTGAAAGGATTTACTACCGTATCACTGCGGCATACTCCATACCAACAATTTATTCCAAGAATTTTTGGGCCGCAATTTTGCCATACATTAACTGGGAAAAAGTTTATACCTGCCTAGTGGGGCCGCAATTTCGATATGCCCGTATTCAGATGCTTCAATATTTAGCATGTGTTGACCTAACGCAGAAGAGAATGTCGAACCTATTATTGACGTTCCATATCTGCTTAATTGTTCAAGAGACACATCTTTTTGACACAGCAAATCTCATAATGAAATCAGGTCCAATACAGAGTCAAAAAAAATATATATATAAAATCAGCTTAAACGTAAACGTAATAAAACAAAACCAAAGAAAAGTAAAATGAGTGAATTGGCAAACATGACATTTTTCCGTTAAGTTTTTTTAATGGTTACGCTTGTAAGTGTAAAAAACGAATGATTACACCGGCACATAAACAATAAAAAGTGGTCTAACATTTGACCAGACCCATCCATCCGTATGTATTTTGATGCGCTGAATTCAAATTAAAGGTGTGTTTGGCCCATACGCCCTCAAAATTTTGAGTAAATTGCGAAAAACTGGTAAAAATTGCGAAAAATTGCAACAATGAAAACGATTTTTTTAACTAAAATCAATCAAGTATGTTTTTCATGTATCTAGATACGCTGAATCTAAATTCAAAAATTGCAGTAATGAAAATAAAGAAAATTTTATTAAACAAGATCAAGTATGTTTCATATGTATTTTGATCCGCTGAATCCAAATCCAAAGTTCGTTTAATCGTACGACTTCAAATTTTGAGCAAATTGTAAAAATATGCTACAAGTGGCTAAAACTTGAGAAAATTTGTAGTTATGAAAATAATAAAAAAAATTATAAAAGATCAAGCATGTTTCATATGTATTTTGATATGCTGAATCTAAATCCCAAGACTGTTTGACTGTACATCCTCCAAATTTTAAGTAAATTGCGAAAAAATGCTGAAAATTGCTAAACATTGCGAAAAATTGCAGTAATGAAAATAAAGAAAATTTTATTAAACAAGATCAAGTATGTTTCATATGTATTTTGATCAGCTAAATACAAATCCGAAGTTCGTTTAACCATACCACTCAAAGTTATGAGTAAATTGTGAAAATATGCTAAAATAGCTTAAAATTGAGAAAATTTGTATTTATAAAAATAAAACAAAATATGAAAGAAGATTAAGCATGTTTCGTATGTATTTTGATATGCTAAATCTAAATCCGAAGACTGTTTGACTGTACACCCTTCAAATTTTAAGTAAATTGCGAAAAAATGCTGAAAATTGCTAAACATTGCGAAAAATTGCAGTTATGAATTTTTTCCAAATTTACTCAATATTTTGAGGGCGTATGGGCCAACGAACTGATTTGGATTCAGTGCATCAAAATACATATAGATAGATGGGTCTGGTCAAATATACAAACCACTTTTTATTTTTGTGTGCCGGTGTATCAAGTCGGCAAAGAAATGAGGTGGCGATAAAACAAAATTACCTTTATCCAAAATAACACCTGTGAAAATAAAAATTATAATCATACTTTATTTTTTTACCTTTGACCCATAAAAACCCTTAAAATTTACGTACGACCTCAACCACAACCTTAACTGACGTGACGTTGTCAATGTTCAGTTTGGAATGCTTTTATGACAATAAAGGAATTATTCTTATTAAACACATACAACCTACTTGGATTGAGACATTATATCAACCACCCGATAACCTTTGGTCCAATTTGGTTATCGTGTAAATATGTTTTTTATTTTGTATTTTAACATCTGAACTGGCCTTTCTCAGAAACGACCATAGTCTTTGAGTTAGATTAATTTGGCTCCGGATTCTGTCAAGTATTGATGGTGGTGATGTTGAGCCGCCATTTGGAGTTGGAGTTGTAGATGTTGTAGCTATATGATTTTTTTTATATTTGACTACTTCTCCTTCTGAGATCATGCTACCCTATGAAATGACTTACCCAATTTGGCAACCAGAAATCTTTTATTAAATCAGTTTTTAAAGGTTTTTGACACACAAAACAAAAACATTTACAATTTTAATTCATAGAGATTCGAGAAAAAACATCTTTTTCCGTTAAAAAATAATTGATTGTATTTCAGATCAGCTGTCAAAGTCATATGATTGCATAAAATTAAACAGACTAGAATTAGTATGAAGTACGCCATGTTTGGTTTACAACTACCTTCCCCTTACCGACGTCACGCTGTTACAGATATGCTTGCCAAACAATACTTCAAATAAAGCACCATAAATGTATCTGAAAAGTTCTTATCCTTTCGTTTTAAATAAATAACTTAAATAAACCTTTTATTTACTAATTCTAGTCCCTTAAATACAATTTTACTTATAATAAAAACGTTGTAGTACTTACTATTTTTACTACTGTAACATTTGTTACAGTAGTAACTTCTTTAACAACTGATGGCCGTTCTTCGCTTTTTATTCTAACTTGTGATTGCGGAGCAGGTCCTAATCGCTCCCGCACAAATACCTTCTTGTTTTGGGGGACGCCAGGTGGGGCACCCTTAAAAAAGTTCAGTTCAGTAATCAGCCGTTTAAAATATATATATTTTCATTTGATTACAGGTAATTTTTAAGAAACACCCGATTCATTTCTATAATGCAAAATAACCACTGACCTATAAGAACTCCAAATAAATATAAAACTGGGATTATTTAACTGATATATGGTTTACATACGAAAGCACACATTTTAAGGGTCTATATACAGTGTGGACCATTTTGGTAATGCCTGTATTGGAATTTCAAAAAATATGGAAGATAGACAAACCGGTAAATGGTTTAAGTTTTGGAGAATTTTGTTGTTTTTTGATATATAAAAAAAAACACGAAAACGTAACATATTCTATAAAGCTCTGTATAATTCTTGTTTGTAACTGTCTTTAAAATCAGTGAAAACATTTTCAAAACAATTTTTTATGTAGAATACAATTATAGCTTCAGATCTTTGATTTCAACGTTTCGGCTATTCTAAATCATCCTCAACTTTCACTTTCCGTATGGACGCTATATTGGATTTTTGCAATTTTAAACTATCCAAAAAGTACGAACTTGTTATACATCAATAAAAAGGGTTTTTATGGTTAGTTTAAAAATACAAAAATTCAATATGGTGTCCAAAATATAAATAATACTGATGATGATAATCTATATATCTGATAAAAATTAAATATCTGATACTTACATTAAAAGTTGCTTTGAATATGTGTTTACAAATTTAAAAAATATATTAAGAAGTTAGAGTTTATAGAGAACTTAATGTTTTCGGGGAGTTGATTTGTTTTAGTTTTTAAAATATAAATGCAAACTTAACATACCTTTCTTTTCTGCATAGACCAATCTCTTTTGTTTTGACCACCCATGTTACCCCGATTGTACTGTACATTGTTCATGTTGTTTGGAAAAACTGGCTGGTTTTGAGGAGCGAAATTCTGATTGGGATTAAAATTTTGTTGCATCATTGGCGAATTACTATGCTGATTGTAGTGTTGATAATTGGGCGGGGGAGTCTGAGGCGGAGGGTGACCCGTGTTTATTATAATAGGTGGCGACGACTGATAGTTACCTTGCATGAAGGGATTACCAGGTTGGTTAGGTCCCTAGAACATAAAAAGGTTGTTTAAACCAAGGTTTACCTATTTCTTAAGAAAATACATATTGTATGCTAAAAAGTATAGAAATACATTAAATTTAGAGTAATATATAAGAAGCATAAGAAAACGGACATAATTAGATTTTACAATTGAAGAGTGGAAATACCAAAGGGGGTAAGTGCCAAATTTTCCAAAATTAAGTTATAGCTCTAAAAATGTGCTAAGTAACATGCTGAATGTCCTGACAAAGGTTACAAGTGCCAAGCGAAAGCGCCTATTTTATATGTATTTTTGAAGGTGGCGCTGCCCACTTGCGACACAGTGGTTTTCTTAGACGGGTGACAAGTGCCATTGCATCAGTCACGTATTTCTATGATTGATTTCCTTGATAAACCTGAACACAAAAGATTTTACAGGAAGCTACTTAACGTAGAAACACCTGAAAGTGAAACAAACACAGCTGCACCTCTTTCCAGGCAGGAATAATAAAAATTCCTTGGTCCCATGTTTTAAGAAACTAGTGTGGCACTTACCCCTTTCTTAAAAATCAATTTTGTTTTTTTTTCTGTATTTTGTTTTTTTTAAGGGACTTTTACATTTTGTGTTAATTTCTAAGTTCTCCGGTACATTAGGAGACAATTTACTCAATAAACGTTTATTAAAATTATTATTTCAAATTATACTGAGTTTTTCTCATTTATCTCGAAAGAATAGTTTTGGCACTTACTCCCTTTCGTACTTCCACTCTTCAATTAATGTTTCTTGCTATTTAAGTTTTGCTGTATAAGGTAATTATTATTTTATTTTTAGATTAAAGCTTTTTACTTTTGAATATTTTGTTCTCCCTGTGGATTTTACTATAAATTTAAACATATACTTTTTCACTATCATTTGTTTCATAAGATATATTTGCCTTCTGTGTCTTATACCGTCTGTCACAGCTTTGCTTTGTTGTTATAAAAGGTATTACTTTGAAAGTTGCGATGTATATTTAAGATATAAATACGCAACTTGTCATCCAACCTAATGTAAAACATTACTTTCCCTTTAGCAGGAAGTGTCCTAAGTCTTTTAAATGGAACTCGTATTTTTACAGGCAGTCACATAGGGCTTATAATTCCCTTTTCAAATGTTTATTACAAGGTGTCATTTACTTTTAAATTTGCGGCATAGAAGACTTTTGTCCCAAATTAAATAGACCACCAACCTGTCGCCATTGATTAATATCTTTAAACAATTGCACAATAACTAACTAAAAAGTTTTATATACTGGTTTTTAAAAAAACTAAATAAACTTTCAGTTTTTGACAAAATGCCGGGGTGTTTTATTTTATAAAGAATTCAATATTAAGGTATGTACACACCGAAAAAACAAATGAGAACAAACATTCGTTCTTGTTCACCTTGTTTGTATGTGTTCTTTGTTTATTGTTCGCTTTTTCTGTCTACATAGCGCAACCAAATGTTTGTTTACTTTTGTTTGACTAGTTGGAATAGTTAAGGATGACCATAAAAACAAAAATTCTCTTTGATGTACCGACGTTCACTGGAACATGTGCGAACAAGAACAAACAAACGTTTGTTCGCCGTTTTAACTGTCTACACTGAAAGGTGTCACCGAAACATCAAGAACAAACATTAAGAACAAACGTTTTCTTAGTGTAGACAGTAAAACGCGAACAAACATTTGTTTGTTCTTGTTCATACATGTCGGTAGACGTCGTACATCAAAAAAAAAACTATCAAGAACAACAGTCAGCGAACAAACGTTTGTTTGTTCTTGTTCGCACATGTTCCGGTGGATGTCGGTACACCAAAGAAATTTTTGTTTTTATGGTCATCCATAATTATTCCAACTAGTCGAACAAGAGTAAACAAAATTTGTTCGATGTAGACAGAAGCGAACAATAAACAAAAAACATACAAAGAAAGTGAACAAGAACGAATATTTGTTCTTGTTTGTTTTTTCGGTGTTACACCTGAAGAAAAATGTTTGTTCGCTGATGTTTGTTCTTGTTTGCTTTTTCGGTGTGTACATACCTTTTGATGTACCCACGTCTACTCGAACATGTATGAACAAGAACAAACAAATGTGTTTGTTCGCGTTTTTACTGTCTACACTAAAGAAAAACGTTTGTTCGCTGATGTTTGTTCTTGTATGTATTTTCGGTGTGTACCTAAAGAAAAACGTTTGTTCGCTGATGTTTGCTCTTGTATGTTTTTTTGGTCTGTACATACCTTTAGGTTCAAAAGGGGGGTTTACACATGCACACATAATAATTTAGTGGCGCCAGACCTAACGCCAGTTGAACTTTTACGCCATTAAAAGTTTACACCTTTTATAGACTATAAAAAGTATGATGCTCACGATTTTAATGGGCGATAGTGGAGCTAAAAACAAGTCAAGAAGTTTATATGACATATGTGTCAAAGCTTGACAGATTGTTGTCTAAACAATACCAAAGACATAAACTTTGGTTGCAATTAAATCTGAAAAGCTTAACAATTGGCAACTTTCGTCTTAATCGCTCACTGGTAGATTCATTTGCTAAACGAAGTTTTAAATGTTTAAGTTTACAAATTAAAAAATTAATAATATTGTTCCCTCAGTTAAAAATTTAAGAAACAACTGGCAACAGCGCTATCCGTAGCGTGAAGTTCGTGGAGTGAGTCGTTTATTGCCGTGGTTTATTGTGTGTATTGGTTGCGGTATTTTTGTCTGTTTTTTATTAGTTGCAATGAAGCTTTCAGTGGTGCTGAATTAATTAGGCAGAAGGAGAGTGTTAAAAGTATGTAAAAACTGGGTTACGGCATTTTGAGCAACTTATTGAAACTAAAATGTAGCTGTTTCTCTTTTTTTATAATTAGAGACTTTATATTCTTTAAGCAAAATAAAAAAGTACTGTTTTAAAACATACTAATTTGTCTTCTTAAAATGGATATTCAGCTTAATAAGTAAGTACATTTATTTTTTAATTACAAATAAAATGTAAATAAACATTTTTTTGAAAAAAGTGTAAATAGTAAAACCTTGCAAAAAACGTTGGACGTCTATAAACATGTGATGAAGCGGGCGCGCTGTTGCCACATTTTGTAAACTTTGAAAAGCCATATTTTAAAAACAATTAAGTTTTGACCCATGTGTTTTTTGCTTTTTTGACTTGTTTTGAGCTCCACTATCGCCCATTAAAATCGTTAGCATCATATTTTTACACCCTGAATATATTGCGCGCCAGCCACGGTACTTTTAAGGTTATAAAATCACGGTGTAGGTGTGTTAAATGTTTTATTTGAGTTTAATCTCTTGTATACATATCTAAATCTTGCGTTCGTTGATTAAAAAATGTATAATAATCATAATATTATGTCGAGAAGAGAGCTCTATTACAATATTTGTCGAATTGTTGTAAAGATAATAGTGGAGAATATAATCAAAGATTTAGAACGGAAAAAAACCATAAAAAGGGCTGTAAATGGGTGGAAAAACTGATTTCGCTCTAGAAACCATTGAATTGATTTATTGATTTTAACGCAAGGAATCCTCAAGCAGCTTTTGTAATTGGTATGCGATAGATTTTCCAAAACAGTCAAATCAATTTGTTTTAGTGGGGTTGCTTTAATGTTTCAGAAATTAATTTTATTTATTCTGTCTTATCTACAGAAGTTGTTCCAGTTTTCTTATATCTTTTCGGCGCATTTGCCAACATCACAGTTGGGGATGTGTGGTAAATTTCTTAGAAAATCATTTTCACCCTTCAAGATACCTGCCTGACTAATTTCGTCAATAGGATCTTCTACTATCTAAAATAAAAACCTATATTATTTAATATAATTTTTTTTGTAGGTGCCAAGTACTAAAAAAAATTAAATAGAATTATACAAGGGTTTTCTGCAAGGTGGAATTGTCCCCATTGCGCTGGAGCACTGGATGAGAAACATGTAGTCTTGAAATGACCTAGCCATTCAGGGTCGGATTTTTATAATTACAAAGAGTCTTTCAGCATTATTACATACATGCATACTTACAATTTCTGATGACTGTATTTCTCTTATTAGCACCACTTGGTGCGGTGGAAGGGTGTTATACCCACTCACTTTAAACCTACCTAAAAAAACCTTACTTGGTGCAAAATTCTATTAGCCACCTTAAACCATGGTACTTGGGGAATGTAGACTTCTTATGTGCTCGAACTAGATTTCTTGCTTTTTTAAATTTTTCCCAGTTTAAACGTATAAGCATTTCTTATTGAACGTATTTTGGCTTTTACGTCAATATGGCTAGATCCTTCCATATTCATTATTCGTGCCATCTATGTATAGGCGCTACTTCTGGCTCCTTTTATATTTATATCATTTAGAATGGACACTGAAAGGCATATGAACAAGGAAATTGTTCCTATGCCAACAAAAATTGTATAAATGTTTCTGATTTTCACTTCTTCAAACTAACTTTTGAACTATTCAGATATAACCTTAAAATGTAAGTAAAAACGTCAACAAGTGTTTCCTGCCAAAAAATAATATATCGCTGGCAGTATTCGAGCAAACGCCTAAACACGTTGCGCCTGTCAGTGGCATACCTAGGAAGGCTGAGTGTTGTGTTTTGTTTTTTTGTGGGTTTCTTTGAAAAAATGATCCGAAAATTTATTACTGGCCGTTAAAAATTTGGAGGGCTCCCAACTTTCTAATCCAAGCATGCATGAATGAAGCTTGCGCGCCAGTAGCCGTTTACATGCGAATTTTAATTTTACTGGCACGCCAGAAATCACTGCCGCCAGTAAATCATTGCATGTGTAAACCCTTATGGTTTTTCTTAAATATTAAACATGATTCTCCCATGATCTCCTTCATCACAATTTTAAGTTTTTTAAAATACTATTAAAAAACAAAAATAAACTAATTGAAAATAATAATCCAATTAAAAAAAAAACATCTTTGCGGGATTCGATCTTAGGACTTCAAGGATAAAACAGCAATGCTTTAAACGACCATACCATATACAATATTGTTAATACTATGCGTTGGTGTTGGTGTTAGAACAACAAACAAGTCCGCAAAAGAAATTAATAATCAAGTAATTAGGCAGTATTAAAAAAGCTTTAAATCTTAAATATTATTTGCTGCACAACTAATATAATTTACTAGGAGAAACCAAATTACTCATGCCATATTCTGATCTTTGTATAAATAAATCTCTAGGTTAAATATAGGAAAAAGATGTAGGTATATAATCAAAGCAGGTGCAACATTTAAGTAAAAAAAAATATTTCTTTACAGAACTTTTATTGCAATAGGCAGAATAACTGTCTTTGGCATATTTAAAATATACCGGATGACATTCGGAATTACAACAAAGCCTTTGATTTTTTTGAATAAAAACATATTGCTTTAAAATTTTGGGAAGATATAAGGTGTCATCAGATGCCAATTTTAAATATAAACGAAAATGGATTATGGTCGTGTGCACGTATGTAGAAAATAAAGAAACTTTGTATTTCGAGCAAAATTTTTATTCAAACACATATCCTAGCAGAGCACTTTCGGTAAAAACCCTCATCAGTGCTATTCGTCAAGCAGGAAACATAGCATTTGGAGCGTACATAATATGTAAACAGGACATCAACACAATATGACATTATTAAGTTCAAAAATTAAAGGTAAAACTGTGAATGAAAGCTTACATTTTCCCTTTAAGAGGGTGAATTTTAAAAAAGTTTAAAAAAATTTACCATTTTGTTGGTATCTTAGTGGGGTATAAATTTTTCTTAAATTCACCCTTTCGAAGGGAAAATGTGGGCTTTCATTCACAGTTTTACTATTAATTTTTAACTTAATAATGTCAAAGTGTGTTGAAGTCTTGTTTACATATTATGTACACTCCAAATGCTGTGACTCCTCCTTGACGAATAGCACTGATGATGTTTTTATTGAAAGCGCTCTGCTAGGATATTTGTTTGAATAAAAATTTTATACAAAATACGAAGTTTCTTCATTTCCTTCCAATTTTAGAAATAATAACATCTACCTAGCACTTCCAATTTAACCGAAATTGACGTGAATTTTATTGTTTTAAATCGAACACCCTGTAATAAAATCGTTATTATATCTATCTTTATTCATTTTCGAAAAAGTGCTGATTGAAAATATCCAAATGATCACACATTGGGCTGTTACATAAACAAACAAAATAGCTCATATTGTGTTTAGACAACGATCGCCAAAATCAAAAATGTTCTGAAATATATGCCTTATTTAAATCTAATCTTCAATACAGTGCATGCAATTAAATTTTTTGAAGTAACTAATGAGAAGAGTAAATTTTTGCGGCACTTCCAGAAAAGCCGGAATGGCGTAAGTAGGTAGAGTATCCAAGAAAAGTAAAATTGCACATATTAAATTTTTATATTTATTTTCCTATATAACTACATAATATGCGGTCGGTTGGACATTTTCAATTGCAAATTTCTCGAAAACAATTGAAGATAGGTATAGGATATAATACAGGTTTTATATTAGAAATGGCTTGCAGGCTCCTAATCATAAAAAATATACAAAAACTCTTGCCGTTTCCGATTAAACCAGAAGTGATAGGCAGATGATACTGTAGTTATACAAAATCGATATCTGATGACACAATATATTACCCTAAAATTTGAATGCTATATGTTTTTATTAAAAAAATAATAATAAAACGCTCGGTAGTTATTTCCTTGTCACCCGGTATAGGAACAGTTCAACCTCTTTAATCCCGACATATCCGGACATCCAGTAACCCGCAGCAATTGCCTTAAAGATAATCCGGACGCGCTTGAGGATTTTCGAGTTGAAATCTGTCAGATGGCGTTAACGAGCGGATTCCGGAGTTCTCTGTTAACTCATTGAGTTAGCCTGCTACATTGTGTATTAATTAGTATGTAGCATTGTGAAAAATAATGTCTAAAAGAAAGCTTAACATTTTTTTAGGTTTGCAACAAGAGTCTAAAATAATAAACCAAACTGAAGCAGGAAAAAGTGTTAGATATAAAATATATAACTATTTATTAATATATTCCATATGAAATGAATGTAATAAACTCATGCGCTTTTATCCTACTCTTCAGTAATCCGGACATTTCACTAATCCGCACACACCTCTTGCATTTAGTTGTCCAGATTAAAAAGATTGTATTGTAAACGGTCATATATTATCATTAACTATCTAGTGAACTTCAAACTGTTATTTTAATAATTGGTTTAATTAACGTATTCCGTTTTTGTTAGGTGGTAAGTTTTGAATATTACATGGTTTATGTGTGAAAATATTTTTTATATTTATATGATGTGTTCCAAAAAGGTTTTAACTTTAGTATAATATAGTTGAAGCACTTTAAAAATTTGGCTTTATTAATGAGCAAATTATTAGACGCGTGAAATATACTTTTCAGGTGTTTTAGAAGGTAAACAAATGCACATGCAACACTCTAATTAAGCACTGTGTAATTAATACATACTTAACCCAAAATAATCTACGCAAAAACCAAACTTTATATTTCAAATACCTGTTCTCCTGCGAGATATTGATTTTGTCCATCCCAATAGGATGATGCAGGATGTGTCTATTAAAAAAATGTACGTTACATAAGTTATCAGAATGAGATTTGTCAATGCTTTAAAGGACATAAACTATAAATGATTAATGAATTTTGCTTATGATAGTAATGCATGGGTGATTTGGTTTTAAGATAAAGTGTCTTAAGAGTGCATTTACGCTACACCTTAGGGGTCGGGCGAAAGGACGCGGAGACGGTGGGCGAACGTTAACAAACTCCCACTACCACAACTTTCGTATAGTCGCATTAAAAATATTATATTTTATTTAGGTTCTTCCAAATTCGGTGTATCAATGCGTGTTGTTTCTGATTGCAAGCCTACTATTTTCGACTTAAATGACATAAATTATACACCATTTTAAAGGTAAGGAAATAATCTATGCCTCTGCTGTAACGGATTTTTGAAATATGAGTCGAGTTAAGGGAAAATAGTATCTAAACATAACCGATTGTAGGGTGTCTTTCACTCAAAGAAATATTAAAAACTAAATCCAAATTTAAAAAACTATTACAGCAGAAGCCTAGATTTAAGTGTTAGCTTTCATATAGTTTTTGAAAATTATCGATAACTTATACCGCTTTTAAGAAAAACATTATGCCCCAAACCCCAAATTGGATCCAATTTTCGCGGCGCAAATGGACTCTTAATAGTCATTTTTATTAAAGATAGAAAAATCCATAACATGAAATGATATATCAGAAAAAATATATTGTATACATTTTAACATATAACATTTAATGAGGATCGACTTCAACAGTTTCTATTTAAAAAAAAAGTCTATTATGCTTAATATCAACAAAATAATTTACAAGCTAGTTAAGAATCATAACATTTTATTTTCGGCACAAAATGCGAAACTGGAGCTAGTTTGCTGTTTAGACAAATGGAAATTCAGATGCTGCTCTCTCCTTATTTCGGGAGTAATTGGATATAAATATCAATAGAGATATGGCTGTGGAAGTGCTTTATATCTTGACAAATACTTTCTACTGTGTCAGTCATGAAATATTGCTACGGAAAGCTCAAATCTATATAGCTTTTCTGCGTATAATATTAAATCGACTTAAATCATAACTGACTAAGCAAACACTAAATGCATTCTTAGCCAAACCTCTACTGATAAAGACAAATTAAACTTATAAACCCCCTTTATTTTTAGGGATCAGTTCCTGTTTTTTTTTATAATTTAAAAAGTTCTAAAAACAACAAACAACATATTTAGAAGTAATACATTTTTCTATGATAATTCCAAAATGTCCACAATTAGGTTTTAAAAAGAGGACCTCTTACCCCCTGACGTCATTTGTATGAAACTTAAGTTCTATAATCAATTAGTTATGCATGCAACCAAAACAAAAGAATAATTTAAAAGTCTTTATAGGGTGATTCATGAGAAAATGTCAATACTTCAGGTACATACGGGTAAAAATAAACATAAAGATACAAAAGGGTCCGGCCACTTTCCGAGATACAGGGTGTTTACCAGAGTAAGAGCCGTAATAGGATTAGGCTGGAACCGTCATACCAAAAAACCCCCGATACCAATGTTTACTTCAATATTTACATTATCATAGATTTTATTTAAAAAATGGGAAAATTAAATAAAAATTTTAACATTCTGTATTTCGAAAACGAAGGCCTGGCGAACCCATATTTGTATAGGCTTTTATGTTTATTTTTGACCTGACTATATATATTGACATATGAATACTATATATATATATATATATATATATATATATATATATATATATATATATATATATATATATATATATATATATATATATATAAAATAAAATGTAGAAATACTGACCTGCATTGGCCCCTGTTGCACCCCCGGCGGTAAGGGCTGTGGCATGAATGGTTGTTGTTGTTGTTGTTGTTGCGGCGGTATATACTGCAATTGATGCCCTGGCTGCCCAATATTCTGAATAGGTTGCATTGGTCCTTGTTGCATCTGTGGTTCCTGATTAAATGGTTGCATTGGTGGTCCATGAAAATTAGGTTGTACAAATGGAGGTCCATGAAAACCCTGTATTTGTTGCTGCTGCATGGGTGGACCAGCTTGAATTGGCGGACCTAATTTTTTTATTGCAAATATCAATACAAGTGTATATTTAAAGATAAAATTCTTCATTTTTCGCCCTCCTATATACACGAGTCTGGGAGGGTAGCGATGTTCTTGGCCTGCCCCCTTAATTGTATCAAGTAATGAGATCAAATTTTAGAGCAAACAATTTTAAATTTTATAACTGTTATTCTGTTTTTTGAAATATCTTTAGCAAAGCTATTTTCACTTACGAATGTACGTATAAAAAATGACTCGATTATAGTACTTTTTGTGATTTATGAATAAAATTATTAACTTTTAACCGTCGTGTCGTCTTTAAAACCTAAAATTTTTATTTTATACGACGTTGTAAGAATTCCGCAATAAATATTTTCGAAGAACTCTGTCATATCAGTGATCGTAAATCGAATGCATGAAAAACAAGCCTAATCGCAATAGATACACCAGCAGCATTTACCTGGCATCGACTGTCCTCCTTGGAAAGGTTGGAAGATGACCCCTAGACCAGGTGGATGTTAACCCCTGGGTTACGGACTTTTTGGGGTTTTTGTTGAGGGGACCCCCGAAGGGCTTTAAAAAATAAAATTTTTTTTTAAAATTTTTTGGGGGTTTATTTTTTGCCCTTTTTTGAAAATTCTGAAATTGGGGGGGTTTTTTTGTGTATGTTTTAAAAGGGGGTCAGAGAAAAAAACCCCTTTTTTTTATATGCCAGTATAACCATAACATTTTACTATTATTTATCTAAATTCCTGAAATCACCCAATTTTATATTACATCACATCATGAATTTGAATATTCGGGTTTGGGGCCGCTACATCCCCAAAATTTTGTAAGATACATAAATTAACAGGTATAGGGGTAGAGAGGGGAAAATCCCTCACAAAAAAAAGAAAGGAATAGGGTTTGATAATAAAATTTTTCGCTGCATATGTATAATGGCGTCATTATATACTTTTAAATACTGCCCCCTTAACGTTCCAAAAAAAAAAAATTGATTTAAATGTTTTTTTATATACTTAAAAAAAATTTTTAACCCAAAATTTTTTTTTTTTTTTTTTTTTAAACTGATCTTTTTTAAAAACCCTAGGTATTTTTTTTTATTTTCAAGTATTACCTTTACCACATAGTTGGGGTTTTTTTAGTTATTATGTTTTTTTTTTGGTTTATAAGCTTGGAATTTTTTTTTTTTGATTTGGCAAAACTGCTTGGGAGCCGAGATTCGTGCTGTCAACGCCGTAACGATCAACCTTTGTTGTTTTTTGTGCAGTCGTTTTAGCTTGTGTTTAAATTTTTTAAAATTTTTGTGGATTATACCAATTTTTCTGTGCCGAATTTGGAAAATGCCCCTTAATTTGGCTTGTTTCTTATGCAATTAAAATGACCAAAACATCGACATTTGTTGCAAGGTAATTTAATTTCATTAATTAGTAAGCTTGTTTATGGCACATTTTATTTTTAGTTTATAATTGTTAATTGTAAAAAATCCTAGATTCAGTCAATACAAAATTTAACTGGGTTAATCATTTTTGATAAGCAAAGCAGCAGATTGTAAAGTTGTACTTTAAGTTTTTAAACAATGATTAATTATACTTTTTTTTTTTGTATTTTAGTTTTCCGTTGTGTGAAGAAGTTAAAAAAAATGGATAAAAGTGTGTAATTTACTTCAAGCGATAATGTAACAAATTTGTATATTTGTTCAAAACATTTTCAACCAGACGATTATTATAAACCACACTCCTTTTCACCAAAACCGAAACTGAATATAGGTGCCATACCTTCCAGGAAGGTAATAAATACAGTTGGTTCAGGTTTTAAAAGCAGTTTTGATTTACCTTCTACTAGTCAGGGTGGTAAGTACCAACATACTTTCAATGTACCGTTTTTTTTAAAAAATTATTAGTTTATTAAGTAATTAAATTTTGTTTTAAAAAAATATCACCAAAGAGAGTCCTTTAAAAAAGTTGAAGAAATTTCAGAGACCACTATTGGTTTAAGTCCTGTACATTTGATGGTAAGACATAAATTTTTTGTTAAAATAAGTAGGTAATCTAAATTTATTTAATTGCAGAGAACACACCCATCAAACTTATAAAGGGAAATATTCAGAGGAATGCTCAGTCATGAATGACTTAAATGGAAAAAAGAGAAATTTTTATTTATGTTTTACATATTTTTAGAGGTTATTTAATATTTTTAGATGGAGAATCAACCCCCAAAAGGAGACGTTTTTCAGAACCAAGGTACATTAACGAGTTTCCCCAACACATGTGAAAACGCCAAGAAGAGCAAAAGAGTCAAGATTTGGTGAAGCGAAACTATAAAATCAGACAAGTAAAATTAAAAAACTTCAGGATGCAAAAGGGTTTATTACAAAAAAAGATTAAGTCTTTGGAAGACGTGGTTGCTCATTTAAAACAGAAAAACTTGTTTTGGAACAGGCTGGAGAACAGATGCTGGTGAGTACTTATTAATGTTATTTAATTTTATAAACAAAAGAATCAAAAAAATTTTAATTTTTAGAATTACTACCAGATAGCATTCAGGAAATAATAAAGAAACAATTGAAAGGAATTAGAAATACCAGAAAAAATAAGAAGCTTTGCTTTTGTCCCACTTTTATTCCCCACGAGCATATTCATATGTTGTTCTGTGTGGAAAAATCTTTTGCCACACCCAAGTACAATTAGCAATGGTATCGAGTAATAAATGCTGCTCCAGGATTCACAGCTGAAGCCTTGAATGCAAAAAAAAATTAAAGTAGCAGAAAAGAAAACTTTTATCAATATTTGCATCGATGAAATGTCAATTAGGGAACAATTAATTTATAATAACAATCGGTTTTAGGGGGGATTGAATTTGGACCCAGTTGATTCTTTTACATGGACAATGTTCCATTGGCAAAATATGCATTGGTGTTTATGGCAGTACCTATTAATGACCATTGGAAGATTCCAGTAGGCTATTTTCTAATTTCAGGATTATCTGAAAGGAGGGGCCATGCTCTTAATTCATCTTGAATTACTTAATGAAACTGGGGCAATATTTCATTCCATTACATTTGATGGTGCCCTAGTAATATTAGGATGTACCGAATTGGGAGCTTGCTCAATATTGAAAATTTAAAGCCATATTTTAAGTTACCAAATGTTCCAAATTATATTTATACAATTTTTGATGTATGTCACATGATAAAAAAATTGTGAGAAATGCTTTAGGTGATAAAAAAGTCTAAAATATCAAGACAAAATTATAAAATGGGAGTTTATTGAACATCTTTATTCTTTACAAAATAAAGAAGGCTTCACTAGCAAATAAGTTGACAAAAGACATGTCAATTTTGACAATCATAGAATGAATGTAAAAATTGATGTCAGACTTTATCCGCAAGGTGTCGAAATCCCTATTATTTTTAGAAAATTCGAATTTGAATTCTTCAAAAAATTTAAAAAAAACCGGAAAACTTCGTTACCCCAAGTAAAGATGTAATAATAATCTGCAGAGAATCTGAAAAATTATTAGACAAATGTCTAATAAATTGAAGGTTAAAAAAAACTGCCATGTATATAAATAATCAGATAAATTTTATAATGTACAATCAGTCTTTTCAAAATGTAAATTGATCACATAAAGAATTAAGACATATTTGATAATCAGAATTTTTTAAAAAAAAATTATTTCTGTATTTATAAAAAAGTAAGATTACATTGGGAAAGCAAAAAGGCCTCTGAAAAGCCAAATGTATAAGGCAAAAAAATCATAAGTTAATTTTTTTAAAAAAATCAATAAAAAAGAAAACAATATACTTGTGTGTTTTACTTTACCTTACCCGACCAGTAAATTAATAACAAAAAGTTCTATTTATTTGGGAAATGGGTAAGTACCTAAATTAAGTATGATGGCCAAAATATTGGAAATAATAAATATTTTAATATACTTAAATTTCTTTACCAAACCATGTTACATGGTTTGGTGAAGGTATTATCCAATTTGGAGCAGTTGAAATTATAATTCATATTTTTTTGACAGTTTTATTTCAAATTATAATTTATAAAAAGGTGGTAAATGTCTCAGAAGTTGCCTTCTTCCGATTTTGACCAAAAATTGGTATAGGGGGTTTTTTTGGGCGTTTATTAAAAATCCGAAAAATATTTTTTCGGCAACGTTTCACTTTGAGATATTTTTCATCAAAGTTGAAAATCAAACTAACCTTATTTACACTATTCCTTCCTTTTTTTTCACAGAATTCTTTTATTTTTCCTAAATTGGGCAGACAATATTTCACAAACACCTTTTAAAAACTTGTTTTTTTTATTTATTTTACACCTTTTTCCATTTAATTGTAAACCTCCACTTTCACACGCCCCAACGTGGCTGCAACCATCTATACACTAGGAATTTTATGAGAAAAAATGGCCACTGCCTTGTGAGCCACTTTAGTGTAAAAATCAAGAATTGTGTACAAAAAGAAGGGGGGGTATAGTGAAAATAAGGTTAGTTTGATTTTTTAACTTTGATGATGAATATCTCGAAAAAGAAACGTTGCCAAAAATATTTTTTTTGGGTTCGTAATCAGCGCCCCAAGAAACCCCGATACCAAATTTGGTCAAAATCGGAGAGGAGCAACTTTCGAGACAATTACCAAAAAGGTGTTCGAAAACTAATCTTATTGGAAAAAAACATATCTAATTTAAAATATAACAAAATAAATTATTCAAATGTTAATCAAGTGAACGAAAAACTTTTGACTGACCCCTGTAGTTTTTAAACAACATACCCTCGTATACAAACACATGCGCAATAGACTTCTAACCCCAGGGTTTCTGTCTAACACAGCGATGTTCTATCTCTCTTTCTTCGTGAGTATACCGGCTTATATGCTCTTATATACTAGCCTTCTATATGTATTAATTCTATGGTAAGATAATAATTTGCGGTCCAAATAGGCAGGTATAAACTTTTTCCCAGTTTATGTATGGCAGAATTGCGGTAGAAAAATTCTTGAAATAAATTTAATTTGATTAAGCCATGGCAACATTGCGGACTAAACGGAAAAGTTTACTGTTCCTACTTTTAGTGATATACCTCTGAAATATAATTGGGGAAAATAAAAAGTCGCTTTAACAAACCAGATCTGACCATGACCGACCAGAACTAAGGGTTTTTGAATTTGCTGATGACCCGACAGTCTTCTGTTCGTCTGACGCTCCTCAGGAGGCGCTTGGTAGTGTTCTGGAGGCGCGCGGACGGGTTGAGGACTGGTTCAGAATGAACAGACTGCTGTTGAACCTGGATAAGACTCAACAGGTTGTATTTTCCATGAGAAATATTGGAAATATAAATCAGGATCTATGTCAAATCAAGTTTCTTGGAGTTCAGCTTGATCCAAAGCTACAATGGGGAACGCACATAGATGCACTTTGCGGTAAGCTGAGTAGGGGCCTTTTTGCATTGCGAAATCTGTAAAGTTGTGTCACTACCGATATCTTGATAGATGCATATTTTTCAATATTCCACTCTCATCTTTCATATGCCATTCTGATCTGGGGACACTCTGCTGATGTCCACAGGCCGTTTTTATTACAAAGAAAAGCAGTTAGGATCATGGATGGACTTCGTTACCGAGACGACTGTGGGCAAGCTTTTCGAGATCTTAAAATTCTTACACTCCCATCACCATATATATGTATGAAATCCTAACATATATTAAACAAAATCTACAGTCATACCAGCCTCATTAGGAGATACATAAAAATAATAACAGAAGAAAACCAAAATTAAAAAAAAGCTTATTGGAGGCTAAAGAGATGTCAGAGCGGTCCAGGATACTGAGAAATAAAATTTTATAACTTACTCCCAGGTCATATAAAGCTATTGGAGATGAGACCTTTTAAAACTAGGATTAAGAAAATTTTAATAAAAAACGCGTTTTATTCTTTGAATTGATTTATTATTCAGTAAACAATTATATTGTATAGCCTTTATATGACGTGTGTAAACAAAATTCTTTTGTAATGACATGAATAAACAATTTGAATTTGTAGAAGTTATTAACAAAAGTTTAATATTTTCAATAAGGTATTTATTATGGTCCGCAATAATTACACCCTGTTTGG
This sequence comes from Listronotus oregonensis, assembly GCA_019359885.1. Classification (NCBI taxonomy): domain Eukaryota; kingdom Metazoa; phylum Arthropoda; class Insecta; order Coleoptera; family Curculionidae; genus Listronotus; species Listronotus oregonensis. The sequence goes on from JAHBCN010000599.1 coordinate 284,389, forward strand.
CTCAAACCAGGTAATTATTTATTACCTGGAAATTTTATTACAGGCAAACCCTTATTTTTGGACCGCACTTAGGCTATTACTTTTACCTACGAGTTATTTTTTAAATTACCTATACGATGCTAAATTGACATGTCTGACACATGTCACATCACAAACGCCCCAATTCTCAAAATTTTTGAAGATAAAAAAGTTGTCAATTATGCTAAAATGGGTTCACAAAGTTTCGAAGGAGTATTTTCTAATTTAAAACTTAAAGCCGAGACTGATACCTATCACTCAAAGTTAAAATAAAAAGTAAAGGAAAAATATACTATTAAAAATTACATAGTTAAAAGTAGGTTTTTTTATTACTTTTAATTCATTCTCCAATTTGATCATAATTAATTGGATTAGTATGAAGGGATTAGCAGAATAACTTCAATAAAAAAATCAAGTAGTAAACTATTTTAAACTTTTAAACAACATTATATTAAACTCTAAGTACACAACTTTGCTTCCATCTGGCTATATATTTCTTTTATACTTACCCATAAATGTGTAGTATATTTTATATTTATCTTAAAAAACCTACTTTATTAGCATTTTTTAAACAAGAAAATTAATTCTAAATAACTCACCATTATTATTCACATGGACCACTCCCTGGAATCTGGGATTTATTAAAACCGTCTTATTTCTACCACTTTGATTTGCATAGGCAAATTTTCCCCGGCCGTTATTTTGAAACCTGCCTCTTCTCTTTACCCCGGTTGTTTGGTCTTTGAAACCGATTATTTGGCTTAGGAGTATTGGATTCCTCTACTAAAATATAAATAGAATTTCATAGCACCTAATAGGGATTATACAGGGTTAATCAAAAATTACACTGATAGGAACAATTTTTCTAGGACAATTTAGCCCATTATTTTTACTGAGCAAACAATAAACGCGTGTCAACCTGTCCCTTTATATGCATATAAAGTATCAAGCGTTACATATTATTCATTTTTATGCTTATTAAATCTATGACGGCAATGTGCATAATGAAGTTCAATTAAGTACGAGTGATAACTCCAAATTTATATTTATTATTGAATAATAAATTTTCTTTATATGTTAATACCTAAAATAATTGTTTTATTACTTAAGTAACTAGTTAAAATAGAATTTTAAATAAAGTCCTACTAATAAAAATTAAAAATCTTCAAAAGTTTGGATAGTTAATGTTTTCAATTCGAAGGGTTCAAAAATGAACAGAAAACTTATATTTTTGAACTTGGAAATCTTACTAATCATGTATATTCTAACACTTAAGGTTAAATTCTAACTTTAAGGTTAAAATAACGAATAGATTGGCTCCTTCTTGATTTTGATCCGCTTTGTTGTAGTAAAAGTACATGCCCTAAGGATTATTCACAATTTTATTGGTTGGTGTAAGTATATTGGAACACAAATAAAAACAATTACTAAAATATTTTTTTATTTTTTTGAACTATTTGAAAACTTGTAGAAATGTTAAAAAATCTGTAATATTCTTTGAAAAGTTCTTTAAAGACTGGAGTTGGCCCCATATTTTTATCTATTATATTTTAGTTATCTCAAAAACCGTTTGAGAATCCATGCCAACAATAGTATGTATGATGATTTTAGAGTGTGCTGATATTAAAACTCATACTAGTTTTTACAATAGCCATGTGGGTAATTTCACCATACTTATCCCACTACACCCTTTTATGAGGGGTCAGTGGCGGCTCACTTAATAAACCAAGTGGTTCACCTTAAATTTTTTCAACTCATCTTAATAATTTAAATATTGACTTGTTCCGTTGCTAAGAACAGAACATAAAATCAGAATAATTATGGTACATCACTCAAAACACTAATCCATGTTGCCTTGAGTCAACACTCCGCACTTTATAACGACATACTTGTTTATGCCTGGTGCACAATGACACAACATAACTAACAGAGCAGCACAATTTCATGAATTGGCAGGAAAAGTACGGTCATTTTCCTCGCGCAGGTTTAGCCGCCAAGTTGTTTAGATATACTTTGTCGCTTTTATCAAAGATAATACTACTACGGATAGATGGTCTATTTAAAGGGGGGCGTTTTGAAAAGTTCGGAGATATCAATCCCGAAAAATGCGAATAAAAAAGTAAGTCGGTAACCTCGGGCCCCAGTGAAACGAGGTACGAAACCATGCGACATTGCCAATGTCTGTCGCTTGTACCTTATTCGGAAAAAGAAGAAAAGGAAAGCGGCGGCTAAACGGATTGTTATTTTCTAGTCGCCATCACGCCAATAGGGTGCCGGCAACACTGTTTAACTTTCGTTCAAGGATAGCGCGAAAATCTCTCGATGGACATCGGCTCGCGTTAGCCAAAGTCCATTAGGAGTATCAAAAATATAGCATTGAATGGTTCATCTTATCCGTAGTGGTATTATCTTTGCTTTTATTAAATCGTAATCATTCCGTCCTGATATGTGTTATATATTAAAATATTTAATGTAATTAACTGAATATTCACTGTTCCCACCCTCCGCTGTTTTCACACGTCGTCGTCGTAGTTGGGCCCAGTAGGATCTTTTGGAACATGCGCTAGAGTTGCTGGTTATCGGCAACTCTTTTGGCTAGCGTATGGAACGGGATCGGAAGCTAAGATGAACATAAGGCTTAACTCAAGATGTTAGCATACCGTGCTGATGAGGAAATGAATCCTGTGCCTTAAACAGGTTTTTAACGGGTCGGATAAGGGGGCTTTAAAGTATCTAGCCTTATTGGGGTAATGGGCTCTGCCATGGTGGACTATTACTTCCCTTTGGGTTTAAAAAAGAAAGCGGACAGAACCGCTTTTTTTAGGAAAAAAGTGATTGGGTGGCCGAAACGGATAAATCCGTTTGAGAGGTGCTATCCAAGGTCAAAGCAGACAAAGGGGCCGACCGAAAGGGGAATCCGGGTCCCCCGAAGTCACCGGCGCCTGTTTCACGGGGAAGGGCTAATCCATCCCAAACAAACGGGCGGGAAGGGTCCCTGAATTCAAAAAAGGTGGCAGCCGCCTTATAAAAAAGGGTTCCCTGGTTTTAAACAGAAAAACGGATAGGCCTTTATGGGGTGGCCGAGATTGGCCCAGAAAACATCTGCCAAAAGGCCGGGCCCCACGCCCCTAGACCGAGAAAGGGGATGACGGATCTAATCGTCTACTCGTCATACTCTTAGGAGACAGGGACACCAGAACACATCAGGAAAAAAAAATTAATTTTGCCCTGTATGTAAAAACAAGAGAACCATGAAAAATCTTTTAGTCTCATTTTTCGTTTCAAAAAAAGTAGCAACACTTCGCGAAAACCGCAAATCTCTAGCTAATATAATAACTGAGATACCCTGCAATTACTATAAAATCTTGACACCCTGAACAGGTAATTTATGTTATATACTCATATACTAAAATCTAATCCTTGTATTTACCTGAAGGTTCTGGAGCTGTAATACGTTGTCGCTCAACGGCAAACTTATCCCCTCGTTCTTCCTTCTCTTCTTCTTGTTCTGAAGGATTTAGCCTCGAGTCTAAAAATGAAATATTTTGTCCATTTTATTTTATAAACTGAATGAAATTATATACCTAAAATCAGTTAGACCTACCTAAATGTTTATTAGGTTGAGCGTAAGTGAAATTTTAATCTTGATATCACTACATATGAGCTATAAAACACTTCTTACCTTCCAGAGACTCACCGATATCTTCCTCTGGAACAAGGTCAAGCACATCTCCATCTTCATCATCTTGAAGAAGGGCATCCTCATCAGCATCACCAATGTCTGGGTAGTCATCAACGTCATTAAGCAATTCTTCATTGCTAAATTTTAAAAATCACCTTTCAAATAACAAGAATTTATTCATAATTTATTTATTCATAATTTTACATATTTTATATAAAATTACAATTTAGTTTTAGTACTAATTTATGGAAAACCAAAGTCTTTTTTTATATACGGCACCTAGCTGAATTAACAGCTGTATGCCTAAAACAAATTAAATAATAGGTATTTTACTATGAGATTCTATAAAAAAATAAAAATATATGCAATTCCCAAAATACATACATAATACACACACACACACACACACACACACACACACACAAAAGACATTTTACATATGTTACATAAAGTCCAATAAGCATTGGGAGATTTGATTAAATCCTAAAAAATATTAATAAAATCTACATTTCTTAAAAATATATATGCTCTACATTCTTTATTAAATTTTTTTGATTTTGGATTATTCTAATGCCAGCCGGTAACAAGTTAAAAAATTTTTTGGACCGAGATAATATGTCAAATATCTTTGATTTATATCTTTATGGCTAATTGGTATTTGAAGGTTCCTTTTGAGTTTATTTTTGGTTTCATTTGATGATCTACATATTTTTTAATTTTGTTTTCTTTGTGGATATAGGAACATGCATCTAGAATATACAAGGATCTTAATTAAATATTTCTTCATTGTATAACAGATATGTAGGATACGTTCTTTTTTTATATATAATTTTTAAAAAAAAAATTCTGTACAACATTCAATTGTTTTAAGGCACTTTTGGGGCAGACCACCCCAAACTATAATACCATATCTAATTAAAGACTCAACCCAGTGCCTTGTATATCATCAACAGCAGATTTGTAGACAACATTTCACAAAGATAAAATTTTGTATTAGTTTTCTTATATTATTTTTTAATTTCAAAATTTCGCCCATTTTGGCTATCAATCATTATGCCCAAATATTTTGTACTTGAGACCTTTAATGGGTTTTTCAAAATTTAAAGAGCCTTTCTTTAAGACATTTTTCAAAGATCTTCTCAAAGTTGTTCATTACACTTATTGGCCTAAAATTGTTAATATCGTGTTTACTTCCTGCTTTTGAATGGGACTAACCAATGCTTTTTAAAACCCGGTTTTAAAAAATTCCAGTTCAAAAAATTTAAAATAATGATATGTGAGAGGGGCTTAGAACAGATAAATGAACAAATTTTATGGTTTTCGGATATCCCATCAATCCCAGGTGACTGCTATTTTTTAGAGAATTTATATGAATTAAACTCTTTTGGGGGATTTTAAAAAAAACATGGACGAGCCGCTCAGCCCCTCTGTCTGTTTTTTAGGACTATTTTGTTCCCCACCCCACACTTACAAAAAAAATTTTACAAAAAATTTTCCATGTCTTTATCACTTTTTTAAAATTGATTCCATTATGCAAAATGTTTATATAATCAATTTTTTTTTGTTTTTTTTTTATTAGTCGCCCCTTCGAAATTTTTATTTGTTTTTTTTTTTTTTTTTTCGTCTTTGTAGTATTCATTTTTTTTGTTTTTAAAATAAAATTTTTTTAAGGAGTTGAGATATTGCTTATACTGATTTTTTAAATCATTATCCTGGCATCGCAATATAGTTTTTTTTTTCATTTTATCGCGTTTTTTTTTATGTTATAATGCCATTGGTTTTTCCCTGGCTTTATCTTTTTTTTTCAACAATTTTAATAATTTTAGTTGTCTTTGCTTGCTCAAATAGACTTAAGAAAATGTTATAAAAAAATATTTGTTGCTGTCTCAGAGTTTGCAGTTTTAACAGACTGCCAGTTTTCGGCTCCAGGGGGTCCGCCAGTCTGCCATAGTTAATTTTTTCATTTTTACTTTCAATTTTTTTTGATTTATAAACCGTTTGATTACCTGAATCCAAGGGGATATTCAACATTATGGGGGAGTGGTCAGTTAGGGGCAGAGTTTTGGGCAAATTTTTTGATAGTTTATGTTATTCATTTTTAGTTTTTTTCTTACAAATATATGATCAATACATGAAAGCAGTAGTCGATGTCACTTGGGGGACGGAAAAACGGCGAGAAACCATAATTATTCAAATTTAAAAAAACTATTTATACAAATATACAAAAAAACTAAAAACCATTACAAAAATGGCTTTTCCCTATAAATATACATTTTAAAAAAAACCAAAATTTGTACATGTAAAAATTCCCTTTTTTTCCCTAAGGCAAATTTGAAATCAAACCAGAAAAAAAAGACCCCTTTTTCTTGCCAAGCTCTTTTAAAAATTTTTAATTTATTATAAAGGGGGTCTGGAAAAGGGGAAACTACCGATATTGATATATTAAAATAAAAAAAAGTGAAAAAAAATACCACAAGTTTACATAAATTTTTTCGTGTAATCCCCTTCTTGGAGATATTGGCTTTCTAAGAGCCCAATGGAATCAAGTTTTTTAGACATAATTATTGAACCACCGGGTATATACCACTTTTAATTTAATAAGAAATACCCAGTAAGACCCTTTTTTTACAAATAAAATGTTCATGATCCCCCCTTTTTTCATTGTAGTGATAAGAACTTGAAAAACTTTTTTTTCAAACCATTAACTACTGACTAAAAATTAACTATTTTGATTTATGCAAAAATATAATTTTTTGATTTTTGTTTGATTAATTATTTTTTTTTACTAGGTACATTGTGGTAAAAAAAGATGTTTTATAACCACCAAGTAGAAGACAAATGAAGGAATCACATTCATGTGTCACTGTAAAAACCCCAAAAAATAAGTGACTTGTTATAGGAAAATTATTCCTTTTGATAGGATATTAAATCCATTTTTTAATTTTTTTTTTAGTAAGGCATAAAAAGAAGGTTTGATATCCTAAAAAGGGGGCAAGATATTTGCATAAGTGACAGTTTTGATATTCACTGTGTCGATACCCCTAAAAAAGTCCTGTGAGGCAACAAACGCATCTAAGGAGAGATTTTAAAAAGTTAGTTGTTTAACAAAATCTTTTTTACCTTAATTTTTTATAAAAACTTTGTTTTTTTAAATCTTGTTATTGTAATTTTTTTTACAATGAAAAATATTAAGAAGAATATAAAAAACTATACTTAAAATTAAATGTTAAATAAAAGTTTAAAATTCCACAAATGTCTGTATAATTAAAATTTCTATTGAAATTTTTTAAATTGAAAAAAAAATATAAAAAAAAGAAAACCCTATGTGTCATGCTTACTGGAAAAATGTTTAAATCAAAGGATAAAAAGTCCTGATAACCTATTTCAAAGGAAAACACAAAATTACAAACAACTTGGAACTTAAGTAGATAAACTACAATTTTTTAAAACTTTTTAAAGTAAAAATTTATTTTCATAAAAGAAAATAAAAAAAAACTTAAAACAATTGCTTTATAACAGTCTAATAGCTGGTAAACAATTTTGAGTGGGTTTCTTGAGGCATTTGAAAATTTATGTAATTGTGTAAAATAACAGTCAAGGCCCCTAAGATAGGGGCCCCCTCCAACCTTTAAGTTTTTTAATTATGTTATTAATTTGCTTTAATAACAAAAATGTACTCATTTCATCCAAAATATAATGCTCTGCATAACCAAATAAACAAATTTAATGTATTATTTTCTTCCTCTAATTAACATGGTTTTGGTGCCCCAATAAATTTTGTGCGGCATCTTTTTTAGCATATTTACGTTCATCACATGTCTCTAAGTTAATTAATAGGTAACATAGGCAAAATTATGATTTTTTCTATGCTTTATATATGCGGTTTCTTAACACGTCATTGTGTGAACGTTTAGTTTTAAAAAATATTTGTCCATACATGACAATAAAGGAATTCAGGGTCATTAATCAAAAATATTATTCATCCAAAAGTGGGGGCAAATTTTAGTGGTGAAACAAATTAATACATTCTACAAAAAAAAATTTATCATAGGCAATAGAATAAGTGCTGGGTGAAATTTTTAAAAAATTTTCAAGACAATGTTTGACAATTAAACGAGGCACATGTGGGCATGTTTATTCTGATTTAATCCCAAAAGCTTTATTTCAAACATGGCCAAATTTAGTTGATTGTAAAAATAATGTATGTAAAAAATCAGAATTATACCGAGGGGAAATCCCCGTTTTTTTACATATATTGGATTATTTAAAAAATTCAAATAATGGGTAAATTTTTAATGCCAAAGTAATGCGAGTAATACATATTAATTTAAAAAAGAAAATGCGAGTAATGCATATTAACGCCGAAATAATGCAAGCAATGCATATTACCTTTAAAAAAATCAAAAGCATATTTACCAAAACAATCCCAGTAATGCATATTTAGTAGGTGGTAGAGGAGCTTTCCTCGCCTGAGGCGTACCACCCCACTTGCCCTTTAAAGGACTCGTGAAGTCTTAGTACGTTTCGAGTTCTGGGCGGTGAGTCAGTTTTCCTTCTTCCTCCTCCTTCTTTCTCTTTTAGTTTTCCTTCTTCCTCTTCTTCTTTTCTTTCCTTTTCTTTTTTTCCACTCTACTAAAATTTGGAAATAATGATGATGGCACACCCGAACGTAAAGTTATCCAGAGGTAAAATACCCCTCCATTCGGTTCTCCGGGCGAGGGGTACATTTGGGGGGCCACCATCGAAAAGTCTGATATCGTTTACAAATATATGTGGGCTTAACTCTAACGTGAACTCTGTTCACCATTATCTTCAATCCTCCAAACCCACATACTATTTCTTACCGAAACCCAAATAAGTCCCAAAACAGCAACCAACCACCTCCTTTTCCCAGGTTATGAACTCATTTCATCTTTTCGACCCCATGGCGGCGTTTGTGCTTACGTTCGCAACGACCTGGCTTGTGTTAGGGTTTCTAACCTCGAATCGGGTAGGCCTGATATTCTTTGGCTTAAACTTACTTTCAGATCTTCTACTAAATTCATCTGCTGTATATACCGGTCCCCGTCTGACAATTCCTACAACGAGTTCTTTGATTTCCTTTCAATAAAGATCGACAATATTATTTCCCAGTTTCCATTGGCCGAAGTAATCGTCCTCGGGGATTTTAATGTTCATAATAAGGATTGGCTAGGCTCCACAAAAACTGATACACAAGGCAGAGCAGCAGAAAATTTCGCAATCAGCAACTCGCTCACCAATCTAATTATGGAACCTACCTACTTTCCTAGGGTTCCCACCCATAATTCTAACCTTCCACCCCCGAACTCTATCAAGCATCAGTAACTGCTCCCCTTGGTCGCTCTGACCATGGTTTGGTCACCGTATCATACTCCACTCATTTTGAGGCAACTGAAAGCATGCCGCCACGAACCGTCTGGCACTACAATTCGGCCGACTGGGATGGTCTAAGAGATTTCTTTGCCAGCTACCCTTGGAATCCTACCTGCTTTTCTACTCACGATCCTTCAGAAATATGTAAACAAATTACCGAAACAATTCAACTAGGCATTGAGACCTATATTCCCCACACTAAAAGAACCCCATAACTTCAAATCACAAACCGTGGTTTTCTAAATCCTGTGACAAAGCCAGACTTTTAAAACTTCAAGCCCACAAAAAGTTTCTTCAAAACCCCAGTCCCGAAAATCGACAGGCTAGCATCGAAGCAAGAAATCAGTATAATCAGACCATCTCAGATGCAAAAGACCGTTTTAACAATCGAATAAAAGATAAAGTTCTCTCTTGCTCAAATGGCAGTAAAGCTTTTTGGTCCTTTGCCAAAAATATTAGTCAGAACTTTTGCACAAATTCTTTTCCACCCCTAATCTCTGAAGATGGAATTGTCTCTACCTCCAAAGGAAAAGCCGAACTATTTGCCAAACAATTTGCTGCCAATTCTACGCTTGATCCTCCTATTAATCTTCCTCTTCCAACAGTTGTCCCTGTTTCTCATAAAATGTCCGATATAATTTTTAAAGTCAAACAGATCAAGCGTATTCTTTCTTCTCTTAATACTAAAAAATCGTCTGGGCTGGATGGCATACCAGCAATCGTCTTAAAAAATGTGCTCCCGAGCTTGCACCCATCTTAACTCGCCTCTTTCGAATCTCTTACGACACGGGCATTTTCCCGGAGAGTTGGAAAGCTGCACGTGTGCAACCTGTCCCCAAAAAGGATCCAAAAGTCTCCCTTCTAACTATAGACCTATATCTCTTCTTTCAGTTGTTTGCAAGGTAATGGAAAAATTCATTAATTCCCAAATCTTAAAGTATCTGGAAAAACATAAGATCTTACATGATAGACAATATGGATTCCGTCACAGTAGATCCACAGCTGATCTTCTTTCCTTTGTCTCACACAACTGGAACAAGTCCCTTGAGTTTCTTGGTGAATCCCAGATCGTTGCTCTTGACATATCCAAAGCTTTCGATCAGGTCTGGCATGATGGGCTTCTTAACAAACTTCCTTCTTACGGTCTTCCACCTAAGCTTTGCTCTTGGCTTTCCAGTTTCCTTTCTAATCGACGTATATCAGTTAGTGTAGATGGTCATTCCTCCAGCTTCTACCAAATTAATGCTGGGGTGCCCCAGGGCTCAGTGCTGGCACCCACGCTGTTTCTTCTACACATTAACGATCTTCTCTCTTCCACAATCAATCCCATTCATAGTTTTGCTGACGATAGTACCCTCCACTCTAGTATTCAATTTCTTAAGCCACCGTGTAATTCTGATTTTGAAAACAAGCGCAGGTCAATGCAGATATCTCTTTCACAAGACCTCAAACTTATCTTGGATTGGGGCGCCAAAAATCGTGTTCAGTTTAATGCCTCAAAAACACAGTCATGTTCGCTGTCGCGAAAAAAGTCTGCGAATGCTCATCCCTTACATATGAGCGGCCAAGTTCTGCAGAACAAAGAGTCGTTTAATCTAGTCGGCGTTACTTTTGAGAATAACCTCAACTGGCACAAACACATTTCATCCATAGCTTCGGCAGCTTCAAAAAGATTGGATTCCTCTTTCGAGCCAGAAAATATTTCTCTTCTTCCAATCTGTACACTCTGTATGTATCCCAAATCAGACCCTCTTTGGAATATTGTTCTCATGTCTGGGGAATGGCGTCCCCTACAACACTTAGCCTTCTGGACTCCATTCAAAAAAGAGCTGTTCGTCTTATTAATGATCCAACGCTCACAGAAAGGCTTCCTCTTCTTGCCCATCGTCGAGCTGTAGGGGATCTGTCGCTCTTCTATAGGTATTTTCACGGCTTCTGCTCAGAGGAATTGGCCAGTATTATTCCTTCTCTGGCAGCTCCCAACAGAGCAACACGTAGTGCAACTTTTATGCATCCTTTTACAGTTCAGTTAGAGAGGCCCCGAACTTCCCGCTTTCTTCGTTCCTTTATTCCTAGAGTGTCAAGACTATGGAACCTGCTGCCCGCAGAAGTTTTCCTTCTCCTCCCAATCTCCAAAAATTTAAGTCCCGTGTGAACAAACTCCCTCTCACCACACTGAAGACACCCACGGTACGTTAGTACTTAGGCATCAGCCTTCGTGGACTGTCCCAAGATAAAAAAAAAAGACATACGAAACCGTTTCGTTTTTCGAGGATAGGCGGGTTAAAACAGTTAGAATGGGGGGAAAAGAACGCTATCAACCATAGTTAAAAACGGTAAGTGGCAAAAAAATCATTTTTATATTTTGCGGTACATATTGCGATCAAGTTCATTGGTTCACACCATACACTTACACCCTATACTTATAAACCAATATACTGCTTAATTGAAAATAATTGAAGAAAGAAAGAGAAAGGATATTCGACGTCTCATGAAAAAACGATATGTTCATTTCTAGATGGGTCACATATCTGCGCATGCTTTAAGAGCACTTTTGGATTGGTGAAAGTTTAGACGATCGATAACCTTTGGGATGACCAGCCAATAGGATGTTAGAATTTCCCACGTAGTTAAGCCTCCATCGTAAATGATTTATGGAAAATTTATATTATGTTTGGTAGTGCTATCTCTCTTTGTTGGCTTCAAAATATCATTACACAGCTTATGAGACGTTATCAGTATATTGGTTTATAAGTATATGCTACACCCAACGACTATATTGTGCTACACCAGCGCCTCTAGCGAGACAATGAGTGTTTTTGAATTACCGCACAAAAGCGCATTATGCCGCACAATGCTCAACATTGAGTGTTTCAACTACCGCACTGCCTCGCATAATCGGTCTTGGCTGTTTCAATTAATGCTTGCTTATGAGGCATTAATGCGCACTGTGCTCTGTAGTTGAAAAATACCTTCCATTGCTGATCCATATCAAAGAGTAATAAGTTGAAAACAATTATTACTCTTTGTCCATATTCCATGAAGATTAAAGACAAGGAAGACCATCTCTTAGTGAAGTTACTGAATACTGCTCTGTTTATGGCGCTGCTGCAAGGCAGTTTGCCACAAACAATGGCCGTACGACCAAGGACTGCTTCTGGTATCACGCATAACCGTTTTCTGTCAGTACTGCCCCTCCCTGCTTAGCGCGCAACCATCTTTCGCCATTAGGAAAATTCCGCGTGGGTGGGCCCTCAGAAAAGAACAGGTATAGGAATCTTCGTTCACAGCGCTTAGTCCCAGAAGAAGGACTCTATCGTTTGGCTTGAGTTTCTCCCTGATCCCCGATGGCAAAAGCTGGTGATACAGCACCTTCAGCCGCCTTCCCGGAAAAAACTATGTAGTTTTTTTTATCGCGAGCACTTCACTGATCGGAGGTCAAACAGGAACTGTCTTAGTGAAGTTTAGAAACGGTTCTCTGAAACACAACGCTGTCTTGATTTACTGCAATTTGAGGGCTATTTTGTAACACAGAGATGGTCCGTCTTGTCTCTAGTCTTTGTGCTCTAGTCTTCATAGATTAATAAACTCTGGTCTTCATGGCAGAAAGGAAAGTTATTTTTGGGGCTAAGATTTTTTTAATGACCACCTGACAGCGCAATTAGAATCAGGATAACGTCACGCCCTGTCTTGATGCGTATCAAATAACTGTCATGTTAAATTTTTATAAGAATTACTAGTGAATTTTACATTTTTTTAATGCAAAATTTTTCGTTTTGATCTCCAAAAAATATTGACATATTAGAGCGGCAAAAATATATTAGCCTATGGGCGACAAAGAGTTAAATCCGGCCCTGTATGTTACCATAAATATTTAAAAATTAAAATGTTGTCACAAGCTCTAAATCAATAATTTATAAAAATGTAAAAATAATATTCTCGATAAAACTTAACCAGTATTTATTAATAAAAGTTACTTCTGTTGAAAAAAAAAAGCACTGGTTCATTGCGAAAAAAAGTGGTATAATCTCCATTATAAATTCATTAACTTTTATTTCTGACGGAACAACTGGGGAAGAAATGGGTTAAACACCGGAAAACCCGACACTCGCGGTACTTTGGTACTTAGGTTTATATATGTATATATAATCCGTAGGATATAATATACATATATAATAATCCTTCGTGAGTTGTCATAAAGATAAAAAAAAAATTCAATAACTGGATTACTACCATTGCTTATTATACTCAGATTAATATATAAAAACAATTCTTACTTCTTGTAATTTTCTTTTTCTCCATTTTCTCTTGTTAAAATTGCACTTGAATCGTTGCGTTATGTTTGAATATAGTGCTGAAAAGTTTGCACTCTGGCAATTTCTGGGGCGAACTTTTGTCACCGAAAATAAAAATATTGATGCAGGGCGCCCCGTAATCCTAAACCAAACCTAATTTTCCCAGCCAGTTCGCATTTAGTGGGCACTCGGTGCAAAAATACTGGGTCTGTTTGTTATTCAGAAATAGTGTACACTATTTTACACTTATTTTACGTCAGTGCTCTTACAGAAGGTGTATTTTCGGACTAAGTGGAAACAAAAAGTGTAAAATAGTGTAAAATATTTCTGAATAAAAAACAGAGGCCCGATCCTGTAAGCAAATTTTTTGACATTCCTTTTCTCTATCTCTATCAAAACAGTGACAAACTTATGAGTTAGTTACCTTATGCAACAAGAACATGTGATCCCTATTTTGACATTCTCTTTCCTTATATTTTTACAGAGTCCCAGCCCAGACCTACTATTAAACTGAAAAAGCCGTAAAATACGTAAGCATCTTTTTGCTACCGTTTATCGGACTATTTCTTTTTAACCTGTGGTAAATAACAGCGAGAGGGGTTACACGGAGGTTTTGCAAGAAAATCCCATTAATGGTTTTAAGACGTTCGTTGTTTGGCGCGGAAATGATGACGTCTTTAACAAAATGTTTAATGACATCCACATTATTTTTAAACTGCTCACCCCTCATCTTTCTTAGTAGCTTTCAACCAAGCAATACAAAGTACCACTATTATGCATCTCTTTATAATCCATCTTCAGAGGCTTCGAACTTCTTAATTTGTTCGTTTCTTTATCCCTAGTGTTTGCACTGTGTAACCAGCTTAATCTTTTTCACCCTAATAAAAGCCGTTATAAAAGGGCAGCTGCTGACGTCATCACTTCAATAGTAAAAGGTAAGGCGATAACCGATTTCAATAAAAACATCTCTATTGTTGTAGACGTTCTATACGACATAGGTCATATGTCACTGTCAGATAAACTTTCTGCTTATGTTATTTTTATTTTTCTGTTGGGTTATTTTAAAAAACCTATTTTTTTTACTTTTATTTGCAAAAGTGAGCGAAAAACTAAAATTAGTTGACCCACTAGACCTTTCTTTTTATTTAACTTAATTTATTTTAGAATCCTTTAATGACGGAGTAATATAAAAATAGAAACTTGTGTGCAGTGTTTAGAATAATCCTTTGATATATCGTTGGCTTATTTATCTCTTAATTATCCCATTTTCTCATTAGTTATTACGCAAAAATTTACGACACAACCTCATGACCCGACATTGTTATTTTTTGTGTAGGTAGATTGCTTTTAACTGTTCACATTCCAGCTACCAAGCCAGAGTGAGACTTGCCCAAGTGATCTAAAGAGAGAGACGAGATAAAGTGTATCATATGACTGGCCGCACGTGATTTTTATTTATTGTTTTCACTCTGGCAGCGTACGAGGCAAAACTCGTGTTGGTTGAACTATACATGAATGTGAATAGTGTAGGGTCTATGTTATGGCTCTTTTTAATAAATTATTTCCTGGACTTAAAATCACACCACAAAACAGTCATGAGGACAGTAATGTCAGGTGTGTATTTATTTAATTCATACATTTTTTAAAATTAGTTTATAAACCTATTGCCCCAACTATTGCTTATCTAATAATAGAAAAATCCATCCCATTCATAAATACTATTCGCAGGGCTTGTTCAGCTTTAGTATGTAGATCGGTATAAGTACCTCTGCAGGTCTTTTACTTATTACATGCCTACCTAAGCTTTTAGGCAATCATAAAGTTTATATTTTTTATGTTTTATCTATAGCAACTCATTATTTTTGATTGTGATTTCTATAATAAGGAAAATGTTTAAGCAGATAACATATAAGCCCAACATTTTTTAAATATGATAATGGCATCATATCAAGCAGTATATTTTATTAAGTGTTTTTTTATGATAATGGATCAATGGCAACAGCCAGAACACTTGAATGAGGATCCATTGGTTTGGGCTGTTTTAAGGATATTGTTAATTTAATTTAATTAACAGCAGAGTAATCATACAAATGGTACCACAATTTAGGGTTTATGGGTACATAACCATTTTTATATGGCTGTTATATATTGATGTTTGGGGTAAAAGTAAATAAGTATGTTTTGCTGGAGAGATTTAAACATATTTAAATTATCATCACTAAAATATTTACAAGCAAAATTATTTTATTCTCATTAATAATCATTTATGGCTGATTTTTAATAAAAATAGTTGCATGTATAACAGATAGTATTTATTTTCTTTTCAAACTAGAAAAAAAGAAAAGACAAAATATTTCCCCCCTTCTCATCCTGTATGTATTCTAAAACCCTAGACCCTGTTTAGTCTTTGGAATATTATTCCCATATTTGGTGAATGACGTCTCGCACAACTCTTAGCAATAATTCCATCCAGCTTATCATTGATCCCCCACTTAGAGGAGAGCCCTTCTCTTGCCAACTGACGGGCTGTGAGGGAATTGTCGCTTTTTTATAGGTATTTCCAGGGCTTCGGATCCGAGAAATTAGCCAATTTAATTCTTTCCTAGTCGCCCCCAGCAGAGCAACAGAGTACCAGTCCTATGCGTCCCTTTACAGTCAATATGGAGAGACCTCAAACTATCCACTTTGTAATTATCTACATCTAACCTACTTCACTTAAGACAACCAAGTACATTAGTACTTGGCTTTAAGCCTTTGTGGGCTCCACAGATTAAAAAAAAAATCTTTAGCTAATTACTATACATTTTGCATGGAAACATGTTCTATTCCTAGTTTTATGCATTAAATAATTTTCTCGTCAAAATAAAACGCAGTTTTTTTAAATTATATTTTTTCAGGTGCTTAGCTAATAGATAATTTCCAAATATCTCTCTCATAAATATGTGTTTTATCGATAAAAGATAAGTTGATTGATCTACTTGTTAATAAACAGCTTGTGTCACAAGGAATGTACTGAAGTGTTATTACATTTCAATTTCTTGTTTTATTATTTTTTTATATGCCTTATATCTGGTTATTGTTTAGAATCGCGGCTCCACCTTTTTTTTTGGCCATAAAAATTAATTTTCTTAAAGTAAATTCAATTTAAAAGGCTGAAAATTTCATTTTTTTGTTTTTGCTTTAAATGTTTATAAAATATTTTTTTCTTAAAAACTCTATTTATTTTCTTAATATTTATTGAAAATAAAATAATTTGAAAAACAAATTGAAAATATTAATTTTTTAATTCTTCATATTATTTTTAAAAATTGCAAAATTTACAAATTAATTTTTCTTTGAGTTGTCAAATATAATATAATAAAAAAATCAAAAATTGATATTTAAAAAAAAAAATAAATTAAATCATTTGTTTTTACATGTATGAAACAAATCACTAGAAATCGCTAAACTTAAATGAATGCATTTTATTGCCATAAACTTGAAAAATACCATTTTTTTCCGAGAAAAACTTTACACTGAAAAAAAGTTTTTTTAAATTTTTGTTAAAAAATTCGTAAATGGTCGTAAAACAAAATGAAACAAAAAACATATCAATATCTCTATTTTTTTATGGCCAAAAACAGGTGGAGCTGCGATTCTAAACAATTATTTTATAATTTTATAAATAGAACCAAAAATATTTTTAAAAGTAAATTTAAACAATGGCAGTTGGAAAAAACTTGTTAAGGTGCGTATCCATATAGCGCGGCTGCCGCGAGCGGCGCGTTCCTTATCGTTAACGCCTTCGAGCATATACTACTGGAGGCAGGCTTGGCCGAGGAAAAGAGGAAGAAAATCAGAATATAATTATTTCTCTCGTTCGGCATGCTAATATCGATTTTGACGTTTGACCGTTTATGAATTTCTATTTATTCACTTGTTTTTTTTTTAAGACTGGTGCACATCTTGGTTTTTGCTTCTTGTAAATATTGCTAAATTATATTTAAATCGAATTAAGACTAATTAAAAGGTTTTTTGTTATTCTCAACTCTAAACTGAAAAAAACATAATTCCTTTCCCCTGAAAACGTGGTAACCCTACTTCCCAGATAGCCATCGTGCGTACCCGGAGGGACTAGGGGGCATTTGCCATTTCTAAAGACTTAAGAAATAATTTTAGCTTAAAAAAAAAACAAGAATATAAATTTAGTACACCAAAATATTGGTATGTCCCGATGAGGTATAAGATAAACTAGCTAAAGTTAAGTTCAGATTAAATATAAATATTGAATGTGTTGTTTTAATTTTGTAAACAAATATATAATTTGTGGTTTTAATTTAAGACCCATGCCATTTAAGAGGGCACTGAATCCTTGTTCTCTTAACGATTTTAGCGACTTCTTGATAAAAATTGGGCGTGGCACCCCCAAAATTTTCCGGATTCGCCGGACTGGCCTCCAGAGGCGCCTGCGGCGGGCATGAACCCCGCTACTACGCTGGGTACGCTACTGGTACGGTATTTGACTACAAGTGTTGCTGACAATTTCCATACCATTTGCGGTGGTAGATTGTCAACAACTTGTAGGCAAACTTGACTCAGTAACAAATTGTCGTTAACTTAACGTCAAATTGGTAACAACTACTGAAGGAACTTTTTCTTCAGTAACACTGGCTATCTGGGTTATATTTTTTGTTGGGAATTTTGAAGAATTTGTTACTGGTTCTCTAATTTTCGTATTTTATAATAAAATTTAAAGTGTACCTTAAAATTTTTGTTCAGTATTTCGTGTATATTTTTTTCCGAATCTGAGCTCCTTAAAAACTTACTCTTAAAAATATGTTAATAAATTATTAATAGGTTATTAAAGTCTTTAAACATAAAGTGGTGTTAGTTTTAAAATAACTGACATCTTTTATTTTTCCAAATTATTCATATTAAATAAGTTTTGATTTCGTTTTAAAAAATCACTGCTTAACAGTAAAAGACCTCTCTTGCTTGGATTTTGGAAGATATAAAATACATTTGAAGATATTAACCGATAATTAAACAAACAGTCGTAAGTGCAGTTAGTTTTTTCTCTGCAATAATATTGATGATTGGTATATTAAAATGGGCTAATATTGAGATATATATTTCATAAACGAACCTATGTAGTGATGAGCAAAGCAAGACCAAGACCGGGCTAGTCTTGGTCTTGGTCTTGCAAGTCTGGTCTTGGTCTTGTCTTGCAAGCCCAAAGAAGGTCTTGGTCTTGGTCTTGGTCTTGCACCACCCGGTCTTGGTCTTGGTCTTGCTGCAAGAGTCTTGCTGGTCTTGCTTTTTTGGTAGTAATAATTTAAATTAAGCAATCTTAAATAAAATATATATATTTTTAATACTTACAAATAAATAAAGATGGAGACTATATTTTTTGCTTTAAAATTTTAAAATATACCAATTTTAACCTTACATGTACATTTAAATTATTTTGATTAAAAAGGATATTTTAAATGTAGGGGTTTATTTATTTATAGCGCTTCATTTTAGTGATAGGAAATATTTAAATTTTCTTTGAAGAAGCATATAAAATTACAATACTGAGTACTCTGAGGGCAGAAAAAAACTTTTAATTTCAATCAGATGTGAAATTTCCATGAAAATGATTCTGATATGAAGTATTGGTTTCTAATTAAAAAAAAAAAGGTATTTAGGAAGCTTTTCAGTTCAAATAAACTTTCTATGTTCAAATTAGTCAAACATTCTGCATATACAAGGTGGCTCGATAGTGCGACAAAGATCGATATATCCGAAACCGTTCATAATGGTAAGAAACTGAATATACAAAAATTGTAGAAAAAAGGGCGTAAAATGTAAAATTATTTTCTATTACAGAATTTAAAAAAAAAATCACTACCACTCAAGAAAACTTCCTTATTTTTAGCTTTTAACCTAAAAGAGAAAAATTATAGCAAAAAATTCATTTAAAAAAATCGCTTTCCTGTATATTATGCTGGAAATTCTTGAACTGTCATATAGGTATAATGTCGACGTAGATGGTTTTTTTTATATCATTTTCGGTTTTGACAAAAATGACGTCATTATTATACTTTTGGCATTGTTCTGACTTTTCCGTCTAAACCGGAAGTGAAATTTAAAATCCATTTTTATAAAAAGTATTCCTATATAAAATGACAAATATATTTTTTATTAAACCATCACTTTTACATTTACAGTAGTGGCAGAAAGTAGAGCAACTTTTTAAAAAATCAAATTTCTTGACAACTAACAAAGGAATAACAATGATATTTATCCACAATACTTTTGGTCAAGTAGGTAGTCTTAAATCAGATAAGAATTGACCTTCTGAATATTTCTGTTTATTTTTAAACTGATAAGAATTTGTGTACCTGGCAAAAAGTAGAGCAACATTTTTTTTAGGACTTACAAATCGAATAATATTAGTTTAATTCCAGCTGTTTACCGGTTGCATTAAAAGCAAAGTTAAGTTTACAATGCCTAGAGGACGGCCTTTATCCGTTGATTTAAAAACACGAATTATAGACTGTTACAAAAATGGTGAAAAACAAATCAATATTGGTATCGCGAATCATTTCACGTTATGTGAAGCATGGACATGTTTTACCTAGAAAAAAATCAGGAAGACCAAGAAAAACGGATAAATATCAAGATAAACAAATTTTGAAAATATCTCAGAGTGATCCATTCTTGGGTTCAAGTAAAATAAAGCAGCGATTATCAGAAGAATTAGGCATTCAGATATCTTCAAGGACAATAAGAAGTAGATTATGCGAGGCCAAATTATTTGCAAGACGTCCAGCAAAAAGCCCTTATTATCTGCAAAAACAGACGATCCCGTCTTCTTTTTGCTCGATCTCATTTGCACTGGACAAATAATGACTGGAAAAGGATAATATTCAGCGACGAATCAAAGTTTAATTTATTTCAAAGTGATGGTATAGCATATGTTCGACGTCCTGCAAACCAAAGGTTAAATCCCAGATACACTTGTCCAACAGTAAAACATGGTGGTGGATCAGTTATGGTGTGGGGCTGCTTTTCCGGTTTCGAATGGGGCCACTTCATAAAATTGATGGGATAATGGATAGATTTATGTACAAAGATATTCTGGAAAATGAAATGGTTCCATATGCAGACGAAAAAATGCCCTTAGGCACATTTTTCAGCAGGACAATGATCCAAAGCATTCTTCTAAATATGTAAAGGCTTGGTTTAGACAGCAAGATATTCAAGTAATGGACTGGCCAAGTCAATCACCAGATTTAAACCCCATCGAGAACCTATGGGAAATTTTTGGGATAGGAAAATAAGGGGAAAACTTACAAAAATAAGGACGAATTGTTCAATGCATTACATGAAGCTTGGATTAATATGGATCCAGCAATAATTTCTAAGTTACTGCAATCTATGCGCCACCGTTGTGAGGAAGTTATTAAAAATGATGGATATTTTACGAAATACTAAAATTGTAATTATACTTCAGTTTTTACTAAAAAAAAAAACATCAATTCTTAAAAAGTTGCTCTACTTTTTCCGTCCCAGAATTAATTTTTGTACATAAAAATATAAACAAAGAATATTAAGTTAAGTTGTTGATAGATTTATAATGCTTAGGTCTTATTGGTATTATATTTCCAATATGATTGTATTTTCTTACTAAATAAAATAGATGTGTTTGAAATAAAGAAGTTGCTCTACTTTCTGCCACTACTGTATATCTTAGTTTAAAGGAGCAATCTAATGATGCCACTTCTTACAGTGTGGCACAAAAATAATGTTTTCCTGGATTTTGGAAATTTTTGATCCAACAAGTGGCATCACTAGATACCTAATTTAAAAAAAAAACATTAGGAATAGGTAAGTAATTTTCAGCTTCTATAACTTTTGTACTTTTAATTTTTCTCTGTCGTAAACGGTTTTGGAGATATCGAGCTTTGTCGGACCATTGAGTCACAATCTTATTATTTTTAAAACATGTTACTGAATCTACTAGTTATCGTTTTTAGATAATTTTAATCAAAAACGAAGTGATCGATTTAATTATTATTTTATTAAAAAAACCTGTTACTCATAAAATAATCGCCTTTTTATGCAGTTCTCTCCACATTTTTTGTCATGTCTGTATGAAATACCTCTGTATATTGAATATAAAAATTGAATATTATAATTTAAAAAAAAGTGACAAAAGTGCAAGAGTCTTGCAGGTAGGTCTTGGTCTTGCGTAGTCTTGCACCCCTCTGTCTTGGTCTTGGTCTTGGTCTTGGTCTTGGTCTTGCATACCCCGGTCTTGGTCTTGGTCTTGCAAGCGAGAAGGCGGTCTTGGTCTTGGTCTCGGTCTTGGTCTTGCTGCAAGACCAAGACCGCAAGACCAAGACCGGTCTCGCTCATCACTAAAGATCTGCTTGCATAGTTAAATTAAATTAAAAAATCAGTGAGCAATCAGATTTCATTTATTTTGATTATTTAGCAGTGGCGGCTCCTCCTTAGGTTTGCAGGTTTGCGCAACCCCCAAAAAAGGTTTAAAATTAAATTTTAAAAATATGTATATTAATCATTACATAGTTACAGATTTTTTAAAAATTTATTCGAACATCTGTATTTATTGTTTTATTAATGTTATCTTGAAATAACAGCCAAATTATTAAAACATTTAACTGCTGTCGCTAAAATATCATTAATTTAATCGCGCGTCGCGTCGCGTCGCATCCTAGAAGCCGATGCCGATGCGATGGTTGCAATCAAAATGCAAACCCAATTGGATTCATTACGAGTAAGCGTAAGTATATGGAGCTGCCTATCTTGGCATTGGGCGCTGAATTTAGTCTCATAAGCGGCATGCGGTTTGCAGTTCCACTGCAAACCTTTATTTATCTCGCAGGCTGATTTACGATTTATTGAAGTATAATTTGTTATTTTGGTTATATGTGTAACATATGTAGCTACTTGTATGATTTTTATTACAGTTTTTGTATGTCTATTTATTTACATTAAGTTTATTGTGGTTATTTATTTATTTTTTAAAGAACCATTAGAATTGCAACCCCTTACTTTTTAACCCACGAGCCGCCACTGTTATTTAGTCAATTTCATCTTTTGTTTATTTTGCAGCCAAAAAGTATCGCCTTTTAACACTGAGCAAGTACGCACGGTATTGTTCAGGGAGTGTGACTTTAGAGGTAGAAAACTCTTATTTGATTCTGATGCGACTGAGAAGATTCCTGTCGAGAAAGCGGAGCAAGATAAAAAATTTGTTGAAATCAACAATGGTTATGGCTACTTAGTGGTAAGTTAGAAAATGGCTAATAAACTAGTTATTTTTTAGTTACTTTATAATCTATATTATACTTTGTTCCATACTACCTTTCATTCCTCATCTTTGATATTTTTTAGTGCTGTTAAAATGAATTTTAATTGAAATATTGTGGCTTTTCTAGATTTCCAAACAAAATGCTGATTATCCCCAACTCTCAGAAATGGTATTTGGTTCAGTAGCCATGAGTTTTCGAGGTACCTACTTCAAAATTCACAGTCTCAGTGCTCCTACAAGACTTATGTTCACACAGGTAAGCAAATTACATGTCAGATTGTACTCAGGGCCGGAGCGAAGAGGGGGAAGGGGGAGGCTCCCCCCATAGGTGGTCGATGGGGGCGCCAAATTTTCTCTTAAAGGGGCGTCAAATTGTGTAGAAGTTTTTTTTAAAATCGCAATTACCCAAAATAAAAGAATGCTATTTAAAAAATACATCAGCATCCCATAAAATGGATATTTGCTATTCGCTGTAAGGCCTTGTAACCTTAAAAAGTCTATTATTTGTGTATACAATTCCATTTTTTGCGTCTTGTTTTGTTTAACGCCACCCAAATCTCATAGCTTTGGCGGCGATTTATTTTATCTACTAAACATACCGGCTTTGATGCAGATATTAACAATGGAATCTTTGTCTGTACTGTATTAAAGTATTTTAAGCAATTGAGACTTTTAGGAATATATTTATTTATCTTATAAGATAACCGACAAACTTTATTAGCTAACAGTAAATTATATCACAGCCCTACTTTACTTAACAAGCCGTGAACAACCACTTGGCAACGCCGCAACCGGCAAGAGATTCAGATCGGTTTCCCTCGAGCGCGATGGGCCGTAATCCGGGTATCGAGGCGCGTATTTTTAAATTCATTTAAGGCTCGATTCAAAGATCGCGTAAATAGTATTGATATTTCCATTAAAATAATTAAATCAGTATAATAATTAAAAAAATAAATATATTTATATAATATTTAAACTCTAAAACAAATTAATTTATGTGCATAGGTCAAGGCATAAGAACATGATGCTGTTGTAAAAGGAAACAAGTATAATTTAACGTTTAGTTAGTAATTGTACTTAGTTTTAGTTTTGTTTATTTATTTATTAAATGTGACTAGTTTCCTTTTTTTGTTTTTTGACTCAGCCTTTTCCGATTTTTCTGTGGCATTTTTTGTTATTTCTTTTTTAACATAATTATTTAAAAGAATGTTTGAAAATATAGAGCACATCATAATGAACATATTTTTGTTCTCGTTACCACAAATACATTGCGAAGCATAAATCATTAAAGCCTTCATGTTGTCTAGTGCTTAAATTAGTTAGATTTACACAGGATAGCTTTTTGATTTGCCATTTTTAGAAGTCACTCTCAGTATCAGGGTCATTAATAATTTTCTCAAAAATCGCGCACATATGGAACAGAACGTTTTAACAATTTCTGTAGGAACCTTTAAATCGCCACGTTGTAGACAATCAAAGTATTCGTCGTCAATAAGGTTTCCTTACTTTCAACAAGAAAAGAAACACAGATGTTACAATTATTATATTTTTTACAATTTTGTGGGCAGCATAACCGGCTATATAAATTTGTACCGATTTGTCAATTTCATATTATTTAGGTATTCAGTTTCAAGTAAAAAACAAAATTTTTCAGTGTAATTATTTTGAGGTATTGTCCAATCAAGATCATTTTCCTGGATACAGCTGTCTCCCTGTTTTTTAATCTCAGCTAAAGAGAAATTACCATCAGCAGCCCTTCTAAATATATGTTAGAGTCTAATTTTTTTCTCAGCATTTTTTCACAGAATATTTTAAGGGTAACCATGACTGTTTTAGGAATATTCCTAAGCCAATGGGCTTTAAGGTTTCGTCCTTTGAAAGGTGAAACACGAAGCGTTAAAGACCCAGGATTCCAAGATTTTATGTTAGAACAAGAATCGTGAATTAATTTATACGTCCCCACATTTTCATATCTGAAATATAATTGGGGAAAATAATGGGGAAAATAAAAAGCCGCTTTGCTAACCAAAACTAACCATGACCGACTAGACGTATTAAATTTAATTCACGATTCTTGTTCTAACCAATAAAATCTTGGAATGCCTAGCGGACTTTAACGCTTCGTGTGAAAACAGAAACGGCTGGTTCTCCTGCATCAAGACAAGTTTTATAATTGGATTTGCACCCAGGCACACAACAAGGACTTGGCATGGTAAATTAATTAAATTGAGAAGATTACCAGGAAAATAATAATAATAACAGTAACTAAATAGTATCTAATAAGCAGGCACCAAGTACCTATGCAACGCAATAACAAAAATCAAAACGAACGACAAAATTCCAAAATGTTGGGTATACCTACGTACTTACGGTAATTTCCAATACTAATATTTGCCACTGTTTTTAAAAAATAACTAAAAAACCTACAAAATTAAAGCCAAACACGAATCATTAAAACACACTTTCAATTTTAATTATTTTTAAAAAGCACCACCACAAAATGTCA
>JAHBCN010000600.1:0-20000 GCA_019359885.1 Listronotus oregonensis
TTTATATTGTTGACAGTTTATTAATTGTTTAGTTTTGGGGTTTTTTAGTAGCTGTAAATCTGTATGCAAGAAAATTTAGTTTAACATTGTCATATATTTTTAGTAATTTAAAATGTCTTTTAAATTTTGGTTTAAAAAAGGCGCATCCACCAATTTGGTAAATTTTGGGGTTACAATTATTTTATTTTTTTTTGTAATAAAGCATTAAAAAAATTATAGTTATATTTTGACTTTTATTAACAATACCTCCTTCAAGAATGCACTCGCCCTTGTGTAGAGCCAAAACCGACTGTAAGTATTTATTGTAACTATTCTTGCCCCAATTAATGGAGAAACGTAATTTGCTACCCCCCCCTAATATATGTAGTTGACCCAAAATTCCCCCTTGACCCTAAATGAAGACTGAAACCCAATAGGGTTGGTTGGATGCTCTGTATCTTGACTATTAAAAATTGAGACGCTGTATTAATTTAATATACGTTTAATTATTTTATTATAAAAAACCTTTCAGATTCTTTCAATTTCCAAATTTAAAAAAAAAAAGTTTTTTTTTTTAAATTTTAAAACAATTTTATGAACAAAGCTTCTTATTACTAAATCCGAAAGTTCAATTAAAAAAAGAAAGTTTTAGGCCCCCCGGCACTACTCTATATCTCACCGTCTCTGGAAAAGGGGGATAAACTACCTTTCCATCTCCTGACATTCAAAGGACACTATCCACATCACCTTTCTTTTTCACTTTCCTTTATCACAACTCACTAAAAAGGCTAGTCACTTTTCTTTACATTACTGGTCTATAGGTTTTACCATAGTCAATACATTCGACATATGTTTACAGAAATAGACAATAAACCTATTGTCATGAGAAACTGAGAGAGGTGCTAACTTTTAAAATTTGCTAACATCAAGAAAAACCGGCACTTACCCCAGAATGAAATATGACATTTCATTAGTTTAGTTCTAGTAAGGGTTTTTTGATTTTGTTCAAAACGAAAATTTCCGGGGAAATAACCTGCGAGCGAAATTATACCCGGACTAAAGAACATTCCGTATTTCGAGCAATCTCAGAAGAAACTTTCCGAATTCGCTGTACGAACGACGGCCCAAAACTCGTACTTTCGAAACTTAGAACAAGAACTTAAACATTCCGATACTTCACGGGAATATTTTAAAAAAATTCCCCGAACTTTTACCCGGTAGCCAGATAAATTCGTACTCATCTAGAATGTCTTTTCTCCTCCCCCCCCCTTTTTCCCCCCCCCCCACAAACCCCACCAACCGTGGGCTGTCTATTGCTACCGAACCCAAAAATTTTTTAATTGAGGACTCCCATTTTTTTTTTTTGGTTGGTCCATTTTCTTTGCGAATAAGAACGTACGATTTCGGTACCGTTTTTTTAGAGATTAGTTTACCGTCGTGTCAACTTTTTTTTTGTGATCAAACAAATTTCTTTTTATTGTCGGCAATTTTTTTTTTAAAAAAAGGAGGAATTTTAATTTTATCTTTGAAAGGAAGTGGCTAAAAAAAATAGCTTTCACGTTGTAGAATGTTTCTGCAACATACTGCCCGGCGTTGGGGGTCTTTGACCTCAAGAAGAACTAGAAGAAGATTGAGAAGAGAAACCGCGACAGAAAAAAGTATATTTCCCAGAAAAGTTAAAAAGATAAATTAATTGGTTGTTGGAGTAAAAGAGTGTCCCACAACGAAGCGTGCCCCTAGTCCCTTAGGGATATAGTGACAAAGGGATGATGCGTTATCATCGGAAGAGGAGGCCCCATTATTTAATCACCGGGGGTGCAGCCGGTGAGGATTGGGAGCCAAAGTGGCGGTCGACGGGAAAACAAAAGAACAAAAACTCTAGTGGTTGCTGGGGTCTTCCCTCCAACAAAGGGGTGTCCTTTTCATAAGACATGAGGGTGTCCCATTGCCCTTCTTCAGGCAACGGACAAATCTTTGCGATGCTTCTAGTGAAGACACCATCTCGTGTCTGCACTTTCACTGCCCTGACCTTTCCGTCAGAAACCAGGAAGAATTTCTATTATTTTTCCAACGGCCATTTAAGAGGGTTTTTCAAAATCGTCTCTAGGAGCACGACTTTATTTACTTCAAGATTAGGATGGTTGTACCCACTTTGGGCGATGCTGCAACCTGTTCAGATAATCCATAGACCAGCGCTTCCAGAAGACCTGCTGGATCTGTTTCATACGTTCATATAAGGAAGTCTATTCAATGAGATATTACTCACATCCCTTTCCGGATGTGCAGTAAGACTTGAACCAATCAGGAAGTGACCTGGGGTCCGCCTGCAGATCATTGGGCACTTGACAAGGTGCATAGAGGCCGAGAATTGGAATTGCCTCAACTTGTGTTAGGACTGTGTAAAGTCCTCAAAGGTAAAAATGAGTTTCACCCACCAACCTAACAAGATGATGTTTAGCACTCTTGATTGCTGACTCCCAGAGTCCACCCCAATGTGGACTTCTAGGTGGAATGAATTTGAACTCAATTTCGTTCGGGGCGAGATTCCTTCACGGATTTCGTATGGTCGAGATTTTGAAATAGTTTGTACAATTCTTTGAGTTGGGCATTGCCCCCGGTTTGTAGCATTGTCGCTATATATCACTTCTGGATTTTGACGGGAATGAATCCTTTAGGGTTTTTAAGAAGTCATCTGTAGACAATCGGGACTAGTTCAATGGAAGCCCGTAACCATACACACGAAGATGGCAATGTAAGCCTTGATCGGGGCTTTTCTAAGGTTGGAATCTTCAGAAAGGGACCTCCGTAGTCAAAACCCCCACGGCTGAAGGCACGTGCAGCTGTTACCCGATATTTGGGGAAGGTCAAAATTATTTGGGTTCAGGCTGTGCCTTGAACCTGTAACAGGTACACATCCCCTTTTTCAATTTCTTGGTTTTTTTCAGACCATTTGGGGGAAATCTCAGTCGGAAACTGGACAGCACGTTCTGTGCGCCAGCATGTCCTAATTTTTGATGTTCATGTTTAACATTAATGACACAATTTTATTGTGGGAGGGCAGAAAAAAATGGGATGTTTCTGATCGTATGGAATCAGCATTGGCTGGTCAAACCCCCTACACGAATCAGTCCAAGGTTGTCAAAAAGGGATTCAATTTGGCAAATTTTTATCCCGAATGGGCTCAGATTCGCTCATGGAGCTCCTTAGAAAATGTAGAGATTGAAGAATTTTGACAATTTTGATTTTGTGAATTAATCAGTTCACTGACTGAGAGAGTATCTTGAAGTTTGTTATCTTTAACTTTCAAGTTTCGGATAAAAATGGGACATACAACTTTCTGAAGTCTAGTATAAGAAAAAAAATTTTTCAAGACCTGAAGCCAATAAACATTGGATTCAGTCTTTTCCCGTGAAGAGCGCTACCTTGCGCTTCTCCTCCAAAAGGGGGACGTCAATAGTAGGGGTTTCCTTAGAAACTACATAATTGGGATCTTGAAGATAGGAAGGTCCATGTCACCAAATTTCACCATCAGGCAACACCTTGGGTGTCCTGAAAAAAATTTTTCGACACTTCTTTGATGACATTGAACTTTAGATGGCAATTCTTAATTGCCCGGGAATTTTTTCAAAGTGTTTTAACCTTTCAAGGTCAGAGAGAAAGTTTGACTTTGCCAAATAAAGAGACACTTTGATTTCCCACTTACATTTAAGTGGGGTGAAAAAAATGACCATTTCTAGGTCGAGAGAAAACCCCCCCAGTATCCAACCGGGTGCGTTTTTAAAGTGGGGAGGCCACGTCCAAGCTGGAACATGCCTCGAGTCAACAAGCATAATAGAGATCAGAGCCGATCACATATCGATCTAGGGTTTTGAAGGAGGGGTCAAGAAGTTTTAAGTAGAAGGAATCTCCAAGATTGACGGTTTAAATCCTAACTGAGGTAAATTTCCAGTAATCACTGGCAAACACAAAAAGTTTAAATGACGTAGATTTGTTAGAATCTGGTGAATTTTCACATTCACCTTTTTGTTGCAAGGCGGAGGGGTGCAATCCAAATCTTGGTATTTCTAAAGTAAGGGTGTAGTTCAGTTTTTGCAATCGTTCAGTAATGAAGGAGGTTTGGAACCATTGTCAAAATGGCTCGGGCTTGGACTTCCTGTCCGTCAGAAACAAAGACTTTAACCCGGGCAGTAGCTAGCAGCACTCTTTTTGCTTGGGCAAAGAGAAAGAGCCGGTGAAGGGTCTGAGCATTGTCGGGCCTTACCTTGAGAATTTAGATTTTGGGTTTATTACCCTGCTGAGGTGATTTAGAGTTAAATTTGAGTTAGAGTGACCTTGACTCTGAGAATTAGAAGAAGGCCTTTGTCCTCGACTTGAGAAACCCCTTTCTTTGAAACTAGGGGCCTAGTGCCCCTAATCCACCTTGTTGTGGACTCTGAGGGGAGGATGAGGAGTTAACTGAACAGTCAAGGCAGTGTGAAGTAATGTATGATGTTTTCTTCGAGCAAATGAGACAAGTTCTTGTTGAAGAACAAAATTTAAATTGTGATTTTACCTAAACAGTTGTAACACAATTTTAAAGAGTTAACAGACTTTTTTTTCAAAATCTGGCAAAGACTTAATTTTTTGACATGTATAGATTTTATGTTGACTGTCCTTACAGTACAAACATAAAAAAAAGACATTAGAATTATTAGAAATGGTCGAATGCGCATGTAAAGAAGTCTTTTTGTTGTTATTTTTATTTTTGTTTTCCGACATCGGCGGATTTTTTGAAAAACCTTGCGGCCTGACAAGTTTTTAAAACTAGACATTTCTTTTCAAAAAAATCTTTAAACTCGTCTATTGTCAGGAGAGTGGTTAAATCGCGTTCTTTCGTTGCCAACCGTAGAAAAATAAGTTTTTACTTAATAAAAAAAATCGTCAAAGATTCTAGAATTTCTGGCTCTTTATAAACCCAGACTAAATAACGAACGCCAATGTCTGTTAAAGTTCTGGAAATTCTCTCAACTGAAAATTACATTTAGTTAATGGAATTTTCAAAAAAAAGCTGAAAGATGCGCGTTTAAACGAAAGCTTGTTTTCGTAACGTTTAGTTAAAATTTTTAAAGGCTATGTCAAAATTCTCGTGAGTGACTGAGGATCGTCAATTAATTTTGCGGTTCGTCTCCAAAAAAAGATTTTAAGTAAATGAAATCTTTGAATATCTGTCAAACTTTCGTTATCGACAATCAGAGTGTTATAGAGTTGAATGAACGACCTCCATTCTGAAATCGCCTTTGAATGGTTTGATTTGAATTTGAGAAGTTTGACCCCCATCTCGGTGTAGGCGTCATTGGCTGAAAGAGGAGAAGAAGGACGGAAATTTTTACCCCGCATTCTGAAGCGTCGCCTTTGAATGGTTTGATTTGAATTTGGGGAAGTTTGCCCCCATCTGCGGTGTAGGCCCTCATTGGCTGAAGAGGGAGAAGAAGGACGAGAAATTTTACCTGCCCGGCGGTAAGCCCGGGGGGAGACAAAGCGTTAAAAACATTTTTGTAAAATTCTAAAGGGGTCCAAAGTACACATCTTCTGTAGCATCTCTCTCGTCTGCATCAACCAGGCTAGCATCGAGGGATTCTAAACAATCCTGTGAATCTGAATACTTAAAAAATGTGGCTCTTAAATATTCAATTTTATTTATGAAATCCATGGTTCCCGTACTCACATCTTTATTTTTGACTGCCCACCTG
The DNA here is from genome assembly GCA_019359885.1 of Listronotus oregonensis. Taxonomy (NCBI): domain Eukaryota; kingdom Metazoa; phylum Arthropoda; class Insecta; order Coleoptera; family Curculionidae; genus Listronotus; species Listronotus oregonensis. The sequence goes on from JAHBCN010000600.1 coordinate 5,709, forward strand.
GCTATGCGATCGATTGTTTTCTTAGCACTATCACGTTGCCTTTGCTTCTTCTGAATCCATTTTAAGAAGGAGAAGTAAATTTAAAAAAAAACAGTTTTTTAAATTTCGAGAAAAAGAAATCTTAGCTCTCTTGACAGATTTTGAGAAAAGAATGTGAAACTATTCCCCGTGGATTCAGAAAAACACAAAAAAATAATTTTTGTAAAATCTAACCATAACTACACAACAATAGAAAACCCTAAACACTAAAGGTTATAGAAAAAATTAGAAAATTTGACCCTTTTAAAGATCTGTCTCTAGCAATATTCAAACCCCAGGCCATCCCCGGGTCGAAGGACCAACTTATAATGGAGAAACGTAACTACGCCTCCTAATATATGTGTTGACGCCATTCCCGATGACGCCTAAATGAAGACTGAAACCCAATAGGGTTGGTTGGATGCTCTGTATCTTGACTATTCAATTGAGACGCTGTATTAATTTTAATATACGTTTAATTATTTTATTATAAAAACCTTTCAGATTCTTTCAATTTACTTAAATTAGAAAAAAAATGTTTTGTTTAAATTTAGCTTAATTTTATGAACAGGAAGCTTCTCTTACTAAATCGAAAGTTCAATTAAATCAGAAAGTTTTAGGACACCCGGCACTACTCTATATCTCACCGTCTCTGGAAAAAAAGGCTAAACTACCTTTCCATCTGCTGACATTCCAAAGGACACTATCCACATCACCTTTCTTATTTCACTTTGCCTTTTATCACAACTCACTCTAAGGCTGTCACTTTTCTTTACATTACTTCTATGGTTTTACCATAGTCGAAAACATTCGACATATGTTTACGAAATAGACAATAAACCTATTGCCCTGAGAAACTGGAGAGGTGCTAACAGTTTTAATTTGCTAACATCAAGAAAACCGGCACTTATGCCAGAATGAAATATGACATTTCATTAGTTTAGTTCTAGTGAAGGTTTTGATTTTGTTCAAAACGAAGAATTTCCGGAATAACCTGCGAGCGAAATTATACCCGGACTAAAGAACATTCCGTATTTCGAGCGGAATCTCAGAAGAAACTTTCCGAATTCGCTGTACGAACGACAGGCAAAACTCGTACTTTCGAAACTTAGAACAAGAACTTAAACATTCCGATACTTCACCGGAATATTTTGAGAAAACTTCCGAACTTGTTACCCGGTAGCCAGATAAATTCGTACTCATCTAGAATTCTTTCCCTCCCGCACATCTCGACCACGCCCCTCACACGAATCACCACACCGTGGGTTGTCTATTTGCTACCGAACGCCAATTAGTTTAATTGGGGACTCCCATTATTTATTTTTGGTTGGTCCATTTTCTTTGCAATAAGAACGAAATTTCTGCTGTTTAGAGATTAGTTTACCATTGTCGGAACGTTTTTCTTTGTGATCAAACAGAATTTCGGTTTTATTGTCGGCTTAATTTTTATTACAAAGGAGGAATTTTAATTTTATCTTTGAAAGGAAGTGGCTATAAAAAATAGCTTTACGTTGTAGAATGTTTCTGCAACCCAATGTATAAGTTAAGTTAATTATTTTTTATTTCTGAGCTAGCCGAGCACTTCCTTAGATAATTATCTATTAATTTTTTATTAGATAATTATTTATTTTAATTTTTTTATTATGTTAATTATTATTAAATTTATTTTTTTTTGCCCAAGTGGGGCGTTTACAATTTGCCTGTTATAAATTGGCGTTATAAAATTTGCCGTTATAAATTGGCATATAAAATTTCACGTAATAGTTTTATGCAAAAACAGGTGTGCCAATAGTTTTACGCCTAAAAAAGAATTTATGAAAATTGCTTTAAAAGTGGTAACACGATAAGTACCCAAACTTTAGTAAAAAGTATTTAAATAATAACTTAAAATTTGCACCTCAATGGCGAACTTTGTTTCGTAATTAGAATAATATTATTCATAATAGAATAGATTAAATTTCAATAAAAACTAACTCAAACTATCATAATATTTTTTGGGTAAAATAAAACTTTAAGCATAAGCAGCACTTACTTTTTTTATTTCAAGCTTTACCTTTACTTTTACCAGAGCAAATACAAAGGTTCTTGAAAACGATAAAGACTATTTGTTCAACAAATGGATAGAAAATCGGCATGCCTTTATTTTGCTTTAATATCTTTTAAATTAACTTAGTATAAAATAAACAAAATTAACCCAACATCCAAGATATTTATAGAATCGGCCTTTTGATTTTTTTTTTTTTAATTTATTTTAGAAACACCTTAATAATTTTTTATTTTACTATGTAACACTACATTGCCATATGATAAATATGCAAAACACCTATAGCAGTAAGACTATGGTTTCCTTATTTAAATTTTAACTTTATCCTACAACATAATTTAAAGGGGCAATATTCTAATTGTCAGTAATTAAGATAAAAAAAAATTAGGTAGCGTAAAAACAATTTTTTATGAATTTAATATCTTTAAAACTTTTAATTCTTTTAGATAACCATTATCAAAGAGTTTATATATAGTATAAATATTTTTTAAATTTTTATTACAACTTTTTAAAGTAAACTACAAAAAAAGGGAAAAATTAAAGTAGTATATTTTTAACTGTTTCATTTTAAAAATTCATATATATATATATATATATATATATATATATATATATATATATATATATATATATATATATATATATATATATATATTTTATATATATATATATATATATATATATTTTTATATATATATATATATATATATATATATATATATATATATATATATATATATAGGTGGTCCACTAAGGGGCGTCGGTAAATAGTTACTAAACCGTTGAACTTATAAAAAAAATTTTTTTTTAACAAAACTTTTAAAATTTTATCTCTGCTACAATCCCAAAAATTTTTTTCTAGTATACAGGGTGCCTCAAAAAGAGTTATATTAAAAATTATATTTTTTTTAAATGGAATACCCCATGTTTTTATGTGGCAAATGAAGCCTCTGTGGGTTCTGTATTTAACTTTTTAAAATTTTATGTGGGTCGAATGCAACGTTGCCAAGCTATGAATTTTTTTAAAAAATCAGTCAAAAACATACTTTTTTAAACTGTTATGTCTCCGCCACTGTTTGTTAATTTCGCTGACAAATTTACATGTAATCTAATGTTGACCTACCCAATCCTAAACTCTCTTCATTTTTTATTTAATTTATACCGGGTGTCCAAAATATTTATTCAAACATCTCTATTTTCAATTCTATTTTAATTAATTTTTTAAATACAACACCCTGTATATTATATTGCCGTTGAAAAGCTTTAAGTGTGCTCTTTCAGAAAACATTATGTTTGCCTTATCTATCGCACTATCGTTTTGAAATATTAACGCTTTTCCGTAAATTTACACTCAAATTAGGAAATATCGTAGGCGGCATTGCTCAAGAAATCGAAACAATTGATACTCGGGCCATACTAATACTACTCCTTTTGTATAATAAATTTATATCATTTTATTAACATTAAATAAAATTATTCAAAACACAAGACTAATAAAGGTAACATAAATAAATTTACATAAACCCAATTAATTCATTAAATACTCAAACACTCTACCATTTTGCTGTAAACACATATTGAATCTGTTGGTTAAAGATCTATTTACATTTTGTAACATTAAGGGAGTTATTGAATTAAATGCTTCCCTTATTCTTTCTCGCATATTTGTTGCTGTAGTTGGGGGTGTCTTGTAGACCAGTTCTTTAATGTACCCCAGAGGAAAAAATCAAGTTTTGTCAGATCTGGTGACCTTGGAGGCCAAGGAACAGGTCCTCTTCTTCCGATCTAACGGCCTGGAAATTTTTCATCCAGAGTATTTCGTACTCCAGCACTAAAATGAGCAGGTGCCCCATCTAACTGGAACCACATCCTTTCTAATAGTTGTAGTGGTATATTTTCTAGCAGATTATCAAGATCTTCATTTAAAAAATTTTGAAAAATATTTCCATTAAGGTGTCCATCAAAAAATGGGGCCCTATTATGTGGTTTCCAGTTATGCCTCCCCAAACATTTATACTCCACCTATGTTGCTGGTCAACAGTCCTCATAAAATGTGGATTAGCATCGGCGTAAAAGTGTAAATTATGCCTGTTTACATGACCATTATTGTGGAATGTCGCCTCATCGGTAAATAATACAATGTTAAAAAATCGTACATCTTCTCTAATTCGAGCAAGACCCCAATTACAAAAATTTATCCTATTTTCAAAGTCTTGTCCTTCAAGTGCTTGATTTAATTGCACACGATATGGATGAAACTTATTCTTACTCAACATTCTCTTCACAGAAGTTTGACCTAAGTTCAGCAAATCACTTATGTCCGCTGTACTTCTGTGTGGGTCAACAGAAGCGACCACGTTAAATTCATTTTCTTCGTTTACCACTGGCTTTATTCTTTCATGCTTTTCGTACTTAACTGTTCCAGTCCTGTCAAATCTATCCATCAATTTTTGGAATGATCTTGCATCTGGATGTCTTCTCTCAGGAAACCTCTCACTGTATACTCGGGATGCCAGAAGACAATTCTTAAAACATTCTCCAAGAATATAAATCATTTCAATTGATTCTTGCTGTGTATACTTCATTTTAATTGCCAAATACTTCTGACTAACGGAAGATAATATGCACAGGATGTAACCAAATGTCACAAGATTATATAAATAATTACTGACATGCCAACGAGTATCAATTGTTTCGACTTCTTGAGCCATGCCGCCTACGATATTTCCCATTTTGAGTGTAAATTTACGGAAAAGCCTTAATATCTCAAAACGATAGTGCGATAGATAAGGCAAACATAATGTTTTCTGAAAGAGCACACTTAAAGCTTTTCAACGCAAAATAATATACAGGGTGTTGTATTTAAGAAATTTAATTAAAATAGAATTGAAAATAGAGATGTTTGAATAAATATTTTGGACACCCTGTATAATTAAATAAAAATTGAAGATAGTTTAGGATAAAGGATGTCGACATTAGATTACATGTAAATTTGTCAGCGAAATTAACAAACAGTGGCGGAGACATAACAGTTTAAAAAAGTATGTTTTTGACTGATCTTTAAAAAAAAATTCATAGCTTGGCAACGCTGCATTCGACCCACATACAAATTTAAAGTTGAATACAGAACCCACAGAGGCTTCATTTGCCACATAAAAACATAGGGTATTCCATTTAAGAAAAATATAATTTTTGATATAACTCTTTTTTGAGGCACCCTGTATACTAGAAAATAATTTTGGATTGTAGCAGAGATGAAATTTTAAAAGTTTTGTTAAGAAAATTTTCTTATAAGTTCAACGGTTAAGAAACTATTTACGATCGCGCTTAGTGGGCCTATTCCATTTATAATATATATATATATATATATATATATATATATATATATATATATATATATATATATATATATATATATATATATATATATATATATATATATATATATATATATATATATATATAATATTATATATATATATATATATATATATATATATATATATATATATATATAATATATATATATATATATATATATATAACAGTGTGTCCCAAATTGGTGGGGAATGTATGGGGATTTTGAAAACCACGATAGATAGAAAATCGGTTAAATGGGGAAAGTCTTGGACAATTATGTTAGTAGCTAATCCCGTTTACTACATGGTTTTATCTATCCAGGTTTTCGAAAATCGGCCATATTTTTTTTAAAAGTAAAAATTCTTCGAATCTGTAAAAACTTCTTCAAAGCAACTTTTTTGTAGAATATGACCGGGTAGTCAATTTTAATTTTCTACGTTTCGGGTTTTTAGAATCATCATCAACTTTATTTTTTCATATGGACGCCATATTGGATTTTTACGCAGCCAAATAGTGCTTTTTATTCTGATTTCAACAATGTATAACATGTTATAATTTAAGAGTTTTTATCCTCATTTATTTCAGAAAACAAATATTTTCTCAGTTGGCCTTGATTCCAGTGAACGTCATTTTTTTTGTAAACAATAAAATATTAGTAATTGGCAAAATAGATAAGCTGAACAGGTATTTTACAGAAATGGGTTTCGCCAACATAGCTATAACGTTAATACCGTGTTATAACAAAACTACACGTAACAAGTTAATTGAAACAAGTGAGAACAAAAACAATGAAAAGTGGCTAAACTTATATTCCTACTAAAATGAAGATGTAAAATAACGACCTAAAATTTAAAATGTTGTCTTTATTTCTCAACATATTAACGATATTTTTTTAAATAGTCCTAACTACCCTAAAATGGTTGACTTAGGTATGTGGAATTCTCTATCAACATCCCTGGCTGAAGATATGGATTTTCTTTAAAATGTTGGTTAACAGCAGCATTTCGTTGTCGATTTTCTTCAACGTACCTTTTTGGTCGTGGTTTTTTAAAACTTCCGAATTTAAGCAAATTTGTAACCAGTTTTCGAAAGAATGTTAGTTTAGGATGCTGCCTTTCAGGAAAATTGTCGAAATACGTTTGCACAGCTATATTAACATTTCTATTGCTTTGGAAATAACGTTGCAAAATATCAAATTTTTCTTTAAATAATTAACCATTTTACAAATTTAAAAAAAAAATTAATAACGTACCCGAGCTAACTTGATAATGACGCTAGATGAAATTCGCCGGAATCAAGGCCAACTGAGAAAATATTTGTTTTTTGAAGTGGATGAGGTTATAAACTCCTAAACTATAACATTCTATACATTGTTGAAATAAGAATAAAAAGCACTATTTGGCTGCGAAAAAATCAAATATGGCGCCCATATGAAAAAGTAAAGTTGATGATGATTCATCAACTTTACTTTTTCATATGGGCGCCATTACATTTTGTTGTAACACGGTATTAACGTTATAGCTATGTTCGCGAAACCCATTTCTGTAAAATATCTGTTCAGCTTGTCTATTTTGCCAATTACTAATATTTTATTGTTTACAAAAAAAATGACGTTCGCCGGAATCAAGGCCTACTAAGAAAATATTTGTTTTTTGAAATTAATGAGGTTATAAACTCTTAAATTATAACATGTTATACCTTGTTGAAATCGAATAAAAAAGCACTATTTGGCTGCTTAAAAATCCAATATGGCGTCCATGTGAAAAAAAAAAGTTGATGATGGTTCTAAAAACCCGAAACGTAGAAAATAAAAATTGACTACTCGGTCATATTCTACAAAAGAGTTGCTTTGAAGAAGTTTTTACAGATTTGAACAATTTTCACTTATAAAAAAATATGGCCGATTTTCGAAAATGCATGTTCAGGTTTTTTTAAAATTTATCAAAAACCTAAGTAGATAAAACCATGTATTTGGGACACACTATATATATATATATATATATATATATATATATATATATATATATATATATATATATATATATATAAATATATATATATATATATATATATATATATATATATATATATATCTATTATATATATATATATATATATATATATATATATATATATATATATATATATATATATATATATATATATATATATATATATATATATATATATATATATATATATATATATATATATATATATATATATATATATATAAAATATGTATCCGGGGTTTTGTGGTATGACGAATTCAAACCTAATCGTAGTACGGCTCTTACTTGTAGGGGTTGCCATCTACACGTCTTTTTACTATTTTGAACAATTACAACTTTTTAGTACGGCCCTGTATTACATTTTTAAGTAAATTATATAATTGTTTTGTCATTTTTACATCAAAAAGGTGTACTTGGTAAAAGTTGATATGAGCAACCGTTTTCGAGATATTTGAATTTAAAAAAATTACTACGCATCTGATTTTATTACAGAAAAATGTAAAAAAATAAAACAAAATGTATAATTAAACAATATATATTTTAATTTTCAATAAAATTATTGTTTTTAAATTAAATAAGGAAACATTTGTGCTTTTACAAGAATTGAGGGATTTATAAAAAGACATTCATTTAATTTTAAACGATGCATATACAATGGTGTAAAAGACTTTTAAAGAAGTAACATTTAGGGGATATTAAGATAATTTGTATAAGAATGACCCGCTTTATTAAAGGCTTTTTATTGGTATGCATTTCTCCACTTGAAATTTAAAATAGCAACATAAAAATATACCATAACATTTTATATTAAACCGAAATGAATTACAAATATGCCATAGAAATACTTTACGGTAGGTTCACACAATTTTTTTAAAATACTTATTTTAAATTTAATGAAACAGTAAATATGCTGCACCATTTCTTGTGCTTACTCTTAATTTCTAAAACACTTTATAAAACATAACTGCAAGAGACCAGACAGTGTTTGGATTCTTACCAGAAAATTCGGTGGAATAAATTGACTGCATCGAATCCAAAACACCTCTTATTTGTTATTTGTCTCTAGAGTGTAAGGTAAGGTAGGGCATGTAAACAAAACTACTTTATATTGTAGCGTTTATTTTACGGCTTTGTTTTGAAAATGTGATCGTTTATCTATTTGGTCCTATTTTAGATATCTAGAGAAATGTTTAATCTTAGATGAATATTATGTGTTTTTTAGAAAAAAAAGATTTAATTCTTAACGGTTAACAAATATATATATATATATATATATATATATATATATATATATATATATATATATATATATATATATATTATTAATAATAAAATATATATATATATATATATATATATATATATATATATATATATATATATATATATATATATATATATATATATATATATATATATATATATATATATATATATATATATATATATATATATATATATATATATATATATATATATATATATATATATATATATATATATATATATATATATATATATATATATATATATATATATATATATGACATCGCTACAAAATGGTTTTTTTTATAATCAATTACAATAGGATGTGATCTAGGAAAAAGCTGCCAATTATTGTATAACTTTAAAAAATTACCCTACAATTAGGAAATAGAATTTTTATATATACACAAAATTAACGTTTTTGTTGGTTAATTTAGCATAATTATAAAATTATCATACACAAGATAACTATTTATTGCAAAGCGTTGATAAAAATAGTGTTTTAAACCTTAAAATGTTGAGACACGAAAATAATTCTAAGAAGTTCATAATCTACTCGCCAAATTTAAGCTTAATATGTTATATTAACCAGAAAGAAGTCTAGTCCCGTATTTCTAGTTATAAATCTAAAATATCCAGGGAATCATACTTTGCAATTGTTTTAAGTTATTTTAAGGGGAAACATATGCGAGCTGCCAAACTTAAGATATATGTAGTACGTAGGTTTTGCCGCTAATAAAAAAACGTAATACTAAAGCAAAAAGTAGACGGTAGAATACTCCATTAGTTCTTTTAGATAAATTGCATTTGTCCTTTCCCTGGGAAATTTTATTTGCTTTTTGTCTCAATATCTGATCATTATCTTAAAGGTATAAACAAAAGAAAGGTGAAAGGAATTGCTTGATAAAGTAAGTTCTATTTTTATTTGTGGAGATACTTTACTTATTTGTATTACTTATATGTATTAACTATACTTTATTTTTTATATAATTTACACTTATATGCTTTCAGTAATAAAATAAATTGCTTTGTAGATTATATGGGTAATTTTACAAATATTCATAATATCGGGAACTCAAAGTAGAAGTAAATACAAGAACAAAGATTCTCTAGTGCTTAGACTTCCGTCACATAACTTAAAAAATTGGGTATATCGTACATGCTTATCCTAGGTGATTTTTAATGGTTGTCAGGATAAACTTCCTAGCAATTTCGCGTTTCAATTTTAACTTGCGCATTTTTTTTATATAAACTTTTTATACAGAGTGTGTCATGTAACTGTGGCCAATACTAATTTTCCCAATTTAAATGCGACGCCCTCTATATTATTCAATTTTTATATTCTTTAGAACATTCTAGACATATTTCAGGTACAATGTCCTATACCTATCTTCAACTGTTTCGGAAATATTAGGTGTTTGTAGAATTTTTGCCTTTGCATGTTTGCCACTTACTTAAGGGTTACTCCGCGGGCATATACCTACTAAAGGCAGCCTTATGAACAAGCGTGCAAGAGAGAATAAAGAATAAGTGTATATCCTCTCTTTCTCTTAATTTGTCGGTTTTATATACCGCTCCCGCTAATCAATTAGCAGGCTTCTCCATACAGCCGAGCCGCAAGGGTGCTTCTAGTAGGTACATGCACGAAAAGTTAGCCTCAAGAAAGTGGCAAGCATACAAATGCAATAAATGCAATAAATTTTAAAACGCTTAATTTTTCCGAAATAGTTGAAGACTGGTTTAGCACATTGTACATATAATATTTCTAAAATGTTTTAAAAAAACTAAAAATTAAATAATATACAGGGTGTTGCATTCAAATTAAGAAAGTTGATATTGGCCACCGTTACGTGACACACCCAGAATTAGTAGTTTAAGTTAAAAAAATGCGCAATTAAACATTATTATAAAATTAAACTTCTTAAGCCTTGTTATAATTAATAACAAATAGGTAGAGTTTCTTTGGGCGTATAGGCTCCATAATGAACTAAAAAGAAAAATTAAAAGCCCTGTTAGATATGACTACTAAGCTTGGTTGGTTTAAAATTACGAGGCCTCCAAGTAAATGGACAACCCCAGGTCCAGCCAATCCGATTACACGTGTTCAACCCTTGTTGAGGATGGTCACACCGAATGTAGGTCGTAGAAACCCTTAACTGCGAAGCAGCTAGCTTAAGAACAATCGTAATTCAATATAACTGAACGTAAGAAGCAACCAGCGCCATCTCGTCAAGTAATTTTAAACCAACCAATTTTAGTATCAACAGGTTAAGATGTTATGGTGCGCCAAGTAGGTGTATTACGCAAAAACATTCAGAAGTTACTTTACAGAACACACCTAATGAAAACTGGCCTCTTATTAGTTTACCGATATGTAAATTTCGAATGAGCTGTTTTGCCAATTTCAAGTAGGTGACGTGCAGCACGACTAAAAACGTGATTAAAAAATGGAGAAATGCAGTATTTTCACCCAACTGCAATATAATAAATAAAATTAAACTTTTTGAGCCTTGTTATAAATAATAACAAATAGGTAAAGTTTCTTTGGGCGTATGGGCTCCTTAATGAACTAAAAAGAAAGATTAAAAGTCCTGTTAGATATGACTACTAAGCTTGATTGGTTTAAAATTACGAGGCCTCCAAGTAAATGGATAACCCCGGGTCCAGAGCCTATATGCTCAAAGAAACTCTACCTATTCGTTATTATATTAATATATATATATATATATATATATATATATATATATATATATATATATATATATATATATATATATATATATATATATATAAGTAGAAAAACTTCAAAACAAACAACTTTCCAGAAGAGCATGTAATAAAACCCAAAATATATCAAATGCCTTATACCCAAGGCTCTGAAAAAACTATCCACATACTAAAAAGGTCATGATATACTTGTATGTCATAAAGCACAAAACCTCCTATCTGCTTTTTATACCCCCTTAAAAAGCAAGGTGCCTACCAAAAAAAAGTCCAATGTAATGTATTCAATACCGTGCATAAATTGTCCAAAAAAGTACCTAGGCATGACAACCCAATATTTAGATAGCAGGCTAAATGAACATAAATACACAAAAAATGCCTCTACTGCCTTACACAAGCACGAAGCCCTTCAAAAACATGAGTTTGATTTTGCAAACACCAAAGTACTCACGCAAGACCAAAACTATCATAAACTTTTGGTAAAAGAAATGATCCATATAAAAAAGAAACAGGAAGCTGTCAATGACAAGCAGGACATAAAAAATTTAAGCCAAATTTACCACAACTTAATTTGTTAACGACAATGGTTATCGAAATTCAAATCATTTGCCCCAAACTGTATAAAAGGTAAAATATTTTTCTCCTATACATATTATTAAAGTAAATAAGTTAAATAAAACAAACCCAAAAAACCAATCTCTTTTTTCCTTTGGTGATAAAATACCAATAAAAAAATCAAATTCTTAAATCTAAAGTAATAGTTTAAACATTAAAATAGTGCTGCGTTCTTATTACAACAAGATATGTAAACAAACTACAATCAATTTTAAATGTGTCGTTGACTGTATTGTAATTGTTTTTTTATAAATTAAGTGAAATGTCTGTAAAATTTTTTGTAGTGATTAAAAAACGTATATTGTAGGTAATCCCCGAGAAGAAAAACATTTTGAAAAAGCTCACCACAATGAGCGAAACGTCATGGAATAATTTGTTTGAATTATACATTTTTAATAAAAAACCTATCCCCAAAGAATTCAAAAAAAATAATTTATATATAATATATATATATATATATATATATATATATATATATATATATATATATATATATATATATATATATATATATAATCGTAAGTTACGAGTTACAGATACAGTTATTTGTATAAGGTCCGCAAGTTAAAAAGCTTTATTTTATTTCTTGTCTTAATTCCAACTTAGCCATATAAGCATACGCAGCAGAAAAACCCTATTTTATTACACCCAGAGTAATCATTAAAATAAATTTTTAAGTTAGAATCTAAAAAGTTTTTATTTGTTATTACTCTCTGGTGTATTAGTAGAGGTGTAGCTTGTGAGCAAAAGTGCTATTAAAAGTCTCATTTATTTTACGGTTTAATTCTAGGTTATAAAATATTCTCGATACATTTTACCTTGCTACGGAACATAAAAAATTTAATCTGTTAAACACAATTTAAAACTGTTAGGTTTAGCACACCCCATTTGAAGATTTAAAACATTCGGCAGGACATGACCAGAGCTGTCGCATGTCGGTAATTAAATTAAAATAATTAAAAAATCGTTTTTAATTACTTCTCAGTAATTGGAATTTGTATTATCAATTAATTGGTAATTGATTTTCACGAAGCCCAAGTAATTTATTTACTTAGAAAGTAATTGGATTACTTATAAAGTAACTGAATTAGTTATAAATTAATTGAATTATCTAATAAATAATTAAATTACTAAATAAAAATTAATTACCTTTCTTTACGGAAAAACTGATGAAATTTTGACCAGCCTACTTTTTTTTGTAAATGTTGATGTTTGTGGTAGGATAAAAAGAAATTTTAATTTAAGAGTCATTTATTGTTAAACTTGCCGGAAAAACAGTTTAAATAGTGTGACGTGCGCGTATGATGCATGTTAGTATAATGATTTTATTTGTTTAGTGGATCGTGTTTAATATAATTTGCTAATTTAAATAGAGTAATTGCTAAAATACTGAATTACTTTTAGTTTAAATTAATTATTAAATTACTTTTAATGCATTTGAAAAAACACAACATTATAAATAATAGATATACGGATTTCGCCATAAAAATTCTATATCATTTATCATTTTGTTATATATAACTGGTACAAGTCTCTTAAGTTACTTGGCGACCCCCAGATCATTGCTCTTGTCATATCTAAAGCCACGTATACATTAGGCGTGACTAGCACGAGACACGCGCAACCGCCACCAAGTCCGCTATCTACCCACCGCTGTGTTCACACGTCGTTGTCGTGGTTGGGCCCAGGAGGATCTTTTGGAACATGCGCTAGAGTTGCTGGTTATCGGCAACTTTTTTGGCTAGCATTTGGAACGGGATCCGAAGCTAAGATGAACACAAGGCTTAACTCAAGCATACCGTGCTGATGAGTGCATGACATCATCTAGCCTTACTGCGGTAATGCGGGCTCTGCCGTGGTGGACTGTTACTTTCCTAGCTCCAAACAGAAAGCGGACAGAACCGCTTTCATAGGAAAAAAGTGACAAAGGTGCGCTGATTGAAACGGATAAATCCGTTTTGAGAGTTGCCAACCAAGGTCACAAGCAGACAAAGGTGCGCCGACCGAAACGGGTGAATCCGTTTCGAAAGGTGCCCCTGAAGTCACCAGCGCCTGTTTTACGAGGAAGAGCTAATCCATCACGAACAAATAGGTACTTAGGAAGGGATCCGTGAATCCAAACAGGAGGCGGACAGAACCGCCTTTATAGGGAAAAGGTTTCCCTAGCTTTAAACAGAAAGCAGATAGGACCGTTTTCATAGGGTAAGGCCGGAGATGTAGCCTCCAAAGGAACATCTGGTTTTTGTAACAAGG